>OZ024743.1:340258906-340343906 GCA_964016885.1 Eledone cirrhosa
ATCCGAATGTTATTAACCAAAATGAGAATTTCTTTAACCAATATAGATATCAGCTATTTCTACTTAAAACGAAAATACGGTGGCAGAGATATAAAAACGAATCAACACATCATACCCTTTCAACAAAATTTAGCAGCCAAGTGTCGAAGTGCGCCCATGGATATCTCAGGCAAATAGCTTCATTAGAGTTCGATATGAGCTCCTCGGAGAGTATTTGCTGACATATTACTAGGGTCACTCACATACACACACACAAATAAGGAAGGTGTACTGCCCTACCCCAGCAGAACATCTGACAAATAGAACATCAGTCTTTGTTTTGTGGAGGCTTCAGAGTAACAGTAACATAGATAACTAAAGTAGTCTGTTTTGGACCAACGACCGGTATATTATCTCTGGCTTTGATGGATATGTTTTTGGAATAGGACACGAAATAACAACAAAATACCTGGTTCACAAAAGACGGATAGAGATACCTAGAAGCGACAACTGATGTAAATTATGTGGAATTAACATCGAACGTATTGTATAACCACTATCATAAGCAGCTGTCCGAAAATATCAAGATATTATTATCTATGAAGCATACTGTCATCGCCAAAACGAAAAACTATGACAGATATAAATATATAATGTAGATTACATGACATACTCACTCATTATATGAAAGTGTATTTGAAAAATATTATTGTAATATTGCATTACTACAGAATGTTGACCTATCAGACCATGAAAAATTGTTTAGGACCAAAACCAAGTTTCACCGTGCAGAAGTGGTCAGGCGGAGTCTTGTCACTATATTCTTTAATGATATATTCTTTAGTGATCTGCTGTCATTGATGAAATTGGATGCTAGGTGCATCAAGTTGTCCATTTCTTCAAGTTTTTTCTCCGTTCAGCATGACTATTAACCAGAATCTTGTTCTTTTCTGAGTTGAGCTCCATTCCGTATATTCACTTTCCAGTTTGGTAGTAAGCTCCTATAGTACTGCTTCACTGCTTCCTAACAGATCAATATCATCATCAAAGCGCAAGTTGGAAATGGGTCGTCCTCCAATGGAAACAGATATGTGGAAATCTTGGGGTGGCTCTTGCATGATGTTCTCCAGGAAGATGTTGAAAAGCACTGAAAAGAGGAGACATCCTTGTCGAACTCCAAATGCTATCCTGTAGAATTCTCCGATGTGGTTATTCAACAGAACTGCACTGTCTGAATTTTCGTGCAGTGCTTGGATTACTTGAATGAGATTGCTGTCGAAGTTGTCATGCTTCATCATTTGCCATGATGCCTCGTGCCAAATATGGTCAAGGATCTTTCTGACGTCGATTTAGTTGTGGTAGAGGTCAGATGTTTCTCGGTTAGGAAAAAGCTGACCCTAGTTTTCACACTGATCCCACACAGGAACTCGAGAAAAACGATGTGGCATGTCCCCAGTAGCAGAAATAACAACTAAATTTACTTCATCTTCGCACCTCAAAAGTTCAAGTCAAGTATCAATAAGGCCAGAACTAGAACCTTCCCTTATGCGGATGTCAACAGGGATCATGATTTGTTTCTGATAACACCGACGCTTAAGCTGAAAAAGATATGTAAGAAAGGAGCCGCACGTATTATATGTAAACAAACTAAAAGATTCCAAACTTGGAGTAATGTTTGAAGCAAACATAGGCGGCAGGTTTGCAGCCCTCAACCTTCTGGATATAAACTTCCTGACCGATATCAAGAAAGCCTTTCATGTAACAGCTCCAAAAGGGAAAATAGACTATGCATCACTAATGACATCTTGGACCTATGTGATTTAAGACGGGGTGTGAGGAAGACCAAACTAACTGTTCAGGAGGCATGGCAGCAATACAACGCTATGAATAGGAAGGTCAGCAAGAAAATATCGGAAACCAAAAAGAAGTTAATAAAAGGCCAGTGCACAAACATTGAAGCTGATATTAAAAAGGGCAACAGCAAGGCCGCATATGAAACCCTCAAAAGATTAACGAAAAGAAAGCAACACATTAAAGACAAAACAAGCTTGCTCCTCACAGACGAGTCTGATGTCATCAGATGATGGTGTGAGTATTACGAAGACCTTTATAACAACAAACTCAGACATGATATCAATATCCTGGATAATTCTACCAACAATGAGATAGCTACAAAATACCTAGTAAACAAATGGCACTGTAAAGCCTTTCAGCCTCCAAAATGCAACTGAAAATATCCATTATGTCTCATCTCAGATCAGTAACTACCTAAATATGTTATCAAGTAACGACATTTTCATGTATACAGCTTAAACAATATACTATGCTATCTTCAGAAAAGACTACTCTGGAACAAATAAATATGAAATATATATTCCTAATGCTAAGTACACACATACGTTCAAGCACAAGCAACATTAATACAACTTCCCCCTCAAAGCCTCTGTCATATACAAATATAACAAGCCTAATATAGTTGTTTGTGATAGAAAAGAAAAATTGCGTACAGTTATAGAGAACTATTACTCTGCAGATGTGAACAAGTCTTCAAAGTCATCGATAAAGAAAATATTCACATTTGTAAGCCTACGTGTCAGTGGAGTTATGTTACTAAATATATAAGTGGTGATATTGGAAAGCTGGTATTTCAAGTAAAGTGACCAGTTAATACTCATTTTGCAAATACACTATGCAAGTAGAAATATGCAACCTCTTTTTGAAGTTCAACGAGCAAATCTTCACTAAATTCCAGATTTGCTGAGCTTTTTTTCTTTATTTAAAAAATAGATCCTTCTTTACTGGAAGAAACCAAATAAATTAATACATGAAAGGTAATACACATTAACATATATAAGGGCTAATCCACTAGCATACTTTAAAATATATCACAATGTTTTCGCTGTTGTTCTTTAGCCCACGTTGACTCTGATCCTGTAGATCTATGGTCAAAGGTATTCCATCCATGACTACATGACTACTTCATTATAATAGGATATACTCAGAATCACACCATCTGTTGTATCTTTAATTAATTTAGAATTTGAGGACGATTTGGCTCCTATTTAGCGTGTCGAGATCCACGTACAAGCTCCTTCATTGAGCTTGAAAATAATACAATATATTATATCAATGAAATAGATACGGTTTTCATGTGAAAAATATTCATGAAACCAAGCTTTTCTTTGATATATCATTGAACGAAGATATATTGCAATGGAGATAACACTTTACTATCATTTCCTTTCATTTCAGATATAGAATATCTAAAAGAAATATGTCTGGGAAAATATATCTGAAGAAATGCAGCAATTCAATGATTTAGTTAGTTATTGAAAATATCATAAGAATTGTTAGAAAAACTATATTCTGTTTTAGAGGTCAGCTGTCCTGTGGATATAAACATTTCTTTTAAAACTAGCCAGGATAAGATGTTTGTGGACAATTACTTTTACAAGAACAAGTTCTCAAACTAGATAAGAAATGTACATTTCTGCCTACAATCATTAATAGACTTCGTTATGTTACAAACGGTCTACGTCGGATAGATTTTAACTTTCTTCCCCTCGATGCCGATAAAAAAAGTACCTGTCCGGTATTGGGAGTCGATTCTTCCTCTTTATATTTTTCTTACTTTCTGTCTATCATTCCCTCTCTTTCTCTGGAAGAAATCGACTGCGTTCAGACCTGTGGAAGGGATGGTCTCTGCCAGATTTAAAATGCCCAAGAATGGCCGTATGTCACTACGGCCTCCCTACAGCTCCACCAGGAGTTATACGGATCCATATATATATATATGTGTGTATGTGTGTGTGTGTGTGTGTGTGTGTGTGTGTGTGTGTGTGTGTGTGTGTGTGTGCAAAATGTAAACAGAAATAACAAAGCAAACGACACAGTATGAAGAAATATATTGGTTTAACACTTGATATAGTAGGAAAAGAGTCTTTTCGTTTCGGACACTAGTTCTTCCTCAGAAGATATAATTGTTTCTACTTTTGGCACAAGGCCAGCAATTATCCCAGTGCATTACTGGTACTTTATTTTATCAACCCCGTAAGGATGAAAGGCAAAGTTAACCTCGGCGGGATTTGAACTCAGAATAGCAAGGGCCGTAACTCTATGCGTCAAGGCATGGCGTCCGACCCTCTACCGATACTGCCAATCCACCACCCTCAGAAGATATAATGAATGAGAAGAAGACGCGACGGGAAAAATATATGAGAAAAAAACGCATGCGTGTATTCAGTCAGCCATTTTGGGAAAACGCTGTTCAGTTGGTATCTTAGGTATTAGATAGGTTTATAAAGGGAGGTAATCATTGTATATTTTGAGTAGACATGTGTATGCGTGCATGTGTGTGTGCGCATGTGTGTGTGTGTGTGTGTGTGTGTGTGTGTGTGTGTGTGTGTGTGTGTGTGTGTGTGTGTGTGTGTGTGTGTGTGTGTGTGCGCGCGCATGTAGGTTAGTTCATTTGTTTGTGCAATGGTTTGAAGGATGCGCGTTGAACCGTGACGGAGCTGGTGGCTGTGAGATGTTGAGGTGTCAGTGAACACAAGCATGTGAACTGACCAGCGTAGGGGCTATACAGCTATGTATATGAAATTTTGCGTATACATACATATAGAAGCAGTCGCAAGGGGCTGGAGACAAATATGATATAGGTCCTAACACCAACGTTTGGAATACTCGATTGGACGATAGACGAAATCCTAGCAATTGATGTTAAAACTCGAAAAATTCTAAACATCACCGGAAACTTCCACATCAACAGTGACAGAGACCACCTTTACTTGAAACGTAAGCAGGGAGGCAGAGGGCTAACATCAGTTCAGACAGCATTTGAATGTCGCATCATATCCCTCCGACATCTACGAACCTCGAAACGTAGGAGCCCATGTATCGAGCAAGTCTGTCTGCATGAAACAGATAAGATCATGAGAGTTGGGAAGGAGCTCCTTGAAAGATATTCCCTGCATGATAATCAAAAACTCACACCCAGGTAAATTATCCAACAATACTGCAGTGAATCCATGAATGAAGACCTGCATACTTATCAGCAAAAAGTCATGCATGGATATGTTGCCATGAAGTTCTAGAGTGAGAGTAATATAGATAAAGAAAGTAGTTTATCTTGGACCAACAACCGCTATATTGGTTCCCATTTTAAAGGATATCCTTTTGCAATTCAAGAACAGAAAATCAACACAAAATACCTGATTCACAAAAGAGACAGGGATACAGGCAAAACACCTAGATGTCACAATAAATGCAGACTCTGCAGAATTAACATCGAAGATGTCACCCATGTCATAAGCAGCTGTCCAAAGATGTCATCACGGTACAATCTACCAATGAGGCATGATGTAGTGGCCAAAACACTGTACAATGCAATTAATAGAAAAGACAATAAACATATTAATAGCTAAAGCAATGTGGAAGACATACACATACATAATATGAAAGAGTACTGGTTGAATGGTCCAGTAAAAACCTCAATAAAATGCAGGCATAACAGACCAGATATAATATGGGACAGGGGAAAAGAAGGGATGCACGGTAGTGGAAGTTAGCTGCCCAGCAGATGCCAATATAATATCAAAGATTAGCGAAAAGGAGAATATCTATGCAGAACTAATGAGAAATCTATAGATACTCCACCCTGACTATACCTTCAGATTTATGACTGTGGTTGTTTGGGCACTGGGATATGTTAGTAACTGCCTCAATACAAATCTTGAGAAGCTAGGCTTCACAAAAAAGAAAGTACACGACTAGTTAGAAAATTACAAGTTCAATCCATTAATGGAACACTAAAAATATTTAAAACATTCCAAATATTTTGCATCTAATAACTGCATATACACATGTACAGATACAAAGCATATACACATGTACACATACAACTCAAAACATACACATCCACACATACAATAACATCCATATCTACACATGCATGCATGCAGACATGCATACATATCTACCTAGTTGATGTTGTGTAAATTCCAATGAGAGAGTCTTGTATCTATGTTAGAAACCGGCTCTCTCTCTATTAGCAAACATTTGTGAAATTATAAAACCAGAAGAACATACATGCATACATAAATACATGCATACAAACATACATACATACAAACAAACAAACATACATACATACATACATAAATACATCCATACAAACATACATGCATACAAACAAACATACATACGTACGTACATACATACATACATACATACATACATACATACATACATACTTGAGGCGTAAAACACAGACCATAGAGGGGATAAACCACTCAAAAAGCCTGGCATGGAGTTCCGACAAGTTTATGACATCACACCTTAAGGGATATCTCTATGCAATACAGGAACAAGAACTCCCTACCAAATATCTGCTGCACAAAAGAGGAGGGCCAGCAGCTGACAATAAATGTAGGCTATGTAAAACGAAGATCGAGGATGTAAGCCACATTGTTGCCAGCTGCGAAAGAATGTCATCTCGCTAATACCTCCCCATGAGACACGATGGGATAGCTAGAACCATCTGGAATGCACTTCAGAAAACAAAATTAACAACAAACGAGGAAGAATATATTGAGACACATGGCACTAAGGAATACTGGTGGAACCTGAAAATAAAAACTGCCACCAAATTAAAGCACAACCGGCCTGATATTGTTGTTTGGGACCACACATTGAAAACGTGTTCTGTTGCGGAGATCAGCTGCCCACTTGATGTAAACGTTGTCAGAAAAATACAGGAGAGGGAGGATATTTACGGACCATTGAGGAGGAGTTTACAAATCCAGTATCCAAGATACACCTTTAGCTTCATACCCATCATTATTGGAGCTACGGGTTATATACCAACCCGCTTGGACCAAAGTATGACTGAACTTGGATTTGCGGACAAAAAGCGCAGCTCCCTAATTCATAGTCTACAAATGGCTGCGATAGCTGGCACCTTCAAAATTTGCAAAACATTCTTGCGATTCAAGGGATGACAATTTCTTTTCTTTTACAACCTTGCCACCAGGAAGGTGGCCCGTAAAAAAAAATATACTCGAAATTAAGTGAAAGAGATAACATACATACATACATACATACATACATACATACATACATACATACATACATACATGATGGCTGCCCCCTCGTTATCGAGTATGGCCATTGCACAAGAAAAAAAAAAAAAAAAAAAAATAATAATGATAATAATGATTTCATTTATTAGCCACAAGGGCCGACATGTAGGGGACAATACAAAGACAGGGACAGTGGGGGTTCACAATAAGGTCGAGTAAAAGTGCACAATGGCAAAACTAATTTAACAATGAAAATATAAAAATATAAAATAAACTATGCAAAATATAACAAAATACTTTCCCCGTAATAATAATAATAATAATAATAATAATAATAATAATAAATAAATAAAAATAAAAAAAAAGAAATATATATATATATAAATATATATATATATATACATACATACATATATACATACACACATACATACACATACACACACACATATACACACACACATACATTAATAACAATAATAATAATAATAATAATAGCAATAATAATAATAACGACAACAACAATATTAATATACATATTCATATATATACACACACACGCACGCACATAAGCATATCTACACATACACACACAATAATTATTTCTACTTTTGGCACAAAGCCAGCAATTACCCAGTCCATTACTGGTACTTTATTTTATCGACCCCGTAAGGATGAAAGGCAAAGTTAACCTCGGCGGGATTTGAACTCAGATCGTAAAGGGACGTAACTATGCTGGAAAGCCTGTCCGACCCTCTACCGATACTGCCAATTCACCGCCCTCATTAATGTAATAATGGTTTCTCATTTAGGCACAAGGCCAACAATTTTTTGGGGAAGGGTAAGTATGAAAGGCAAAGCTAAACTCGGGGGAGATTGAACTCAGAACGTAAAGGGCCGTAACTATATGCCGAGAAGCATGTCTGATGCTCTACCGATACTGTCAATCCCCCGCCCTTAATGTAATAGCGTCCACTGATTGTTCAAATAGTTCACTACAAATATTAATTATTTCTCCTCCAGTGACTAAATTAGTGATGGTGATGGTTGTGTTGGTGGCTGTAGCAAAAGTATAGTAGTTAAAGTAAGGAAAGTGTATAAATTCAGAGATGTGTTAGATAATTTGGTAACAAAGGGTTTCTTTCTCTGGAAACAAAGAAGCATATACATAAAACGACTTTTGGTGTGCAATAGAGGAGCATAAGAAATGATTGAAGAAGATCTGCAGAAGCAGAAGAAAAATGGGTTAAGAACGATCCGATTGAAAATAGAGTGATAACTATCACGAAGAAGAAAAAATACTATATTTCTAAATATTTCTCAGAAAATGTAATTCACAGGAAAGAAAGATATTATCAAATATACATTTACCAAACAATCAATCATTGTTTATACAGTGACATAATGATATAAAACTTATCATCTTTTATAAACTATAATGTAGATTAAAAAAGAAAGAACAAGAACAGCAAAAGCAACTAATTTTGATGAGATATCAGAATGATAGATTTTTACCGCCACAACTGAGAAAAATCAATTTTACTCCTAGCTATCGAGAGACGCTCTCTACCATCTTGCATGATCTACAAGTAATAACAAACACATTTCTCTTAAATTCTTCTTAAATGAAAAACAATACACTGGAGAAAGTAATCCTGGAGTTACAGAAAGCTAGGTTGGTCACACATAGAGTGGTTCGATCAGGGCTGATCTGGGCTAAACACATACCGCCGCCACCACCACCACCAGCACCACCATCACAACCACCAGCACCAGCACCATCATCAGCACCAGCACCACAGCCACCACCAGCATCACCACCAGCACCTCCACCACCACCAGCACCACCAGCACCACCACCACCAGCACCACCACCGCCACCGCCATCGCCACCAGCACCAGCAACAGCACCACCACCACCACCACCAGCACCAGCACCACCAGCACCACCACCACCAGCACCACCACCACCGCCACCACCACCGCCACCAGCACCAGCACCAGCAACAGCACCAGCACCACCACCACCACCACCACTACCACCAGCACCAGCACCAGCACCAGCATGACCAGCATCACCAGCACCCCCCCCCCCCCCCCCCACAGCCACCACCACCACCACCACAGCCACCATCACCACCACCACCTACACCAACAACAACAACAACACACATTGTATTGAGGCAGTTACTAACATATCCCAGTGCCCCAATAATCACAGGCATAAATCTGAAGGTGTAATCAGGGTGGAGTATGTATGTATGTATGTATGTATGTATGTATGTATGTATGTATGTATGTATGTATGTATGTACGTATGTATGTTCTTCTGGTTTTATAATTTCACAAAGTTTTACCAATAGAAAGAGAGTCGATTTCTAACAGAGACACAAGACTCTCTTATTGGAATTTACACAACATCAACTAGGTAGATATGGATGTTATTGTATGTGTGGATGTGTATGTTTTGAGTTGTATGTGTGCATGTGTATATGCTTTGTATCTGTACATGTGTATATGCAGTTATTAGATGCAAATTTTTTGGAATGTTTTACATATTTTTACTGTTCCATTAATGGATTGTACTTGTAGTTTCCTAACTAGTTGTGTAATTTCCTAACTAGTTGTGTTCTTTCTGTTCCTGTGAAGCCTAGCTTCTCAAGATTTGTATTGAGGCAGTTAGTAACATATCCCAGTGCCCCAATAGTCACAGGCATAAATCTGAAGATATAATCAAGGTGGAGTATCTGCAGATTTCTCATCAGTCCTGCATAAATATTCTCTTTTTCACTAATCTTTGATATTATATTGGCATCTGCTAGGCAGCTAATTTCCACTACTGTGCATGTTTTCTTCTCCCTGTCCCACATCATAATATCTGATCTGTTATGCCTGCATTTTATTGGGGTTTTTACTGGAACATTTCACCAGTACTCTTTAATATTATGTACATGGATGTATTCCACATTGTTGAAGATTTTAATGTGTTTATTATCGGGGCTATCTTTTTTACGAACTGCATTGTACAGTGTTTTGGCCTCATAGGTAGATAGTACCACGATGACATCTTTGGACAGCTGCTGATGACATGGGTGATATCCTCGATATTAGTTCTGCAGAGTCTACACTTGTTATCACATCTAGGTGTTTTGCCTGCATCCCTATCTCTTTTGGAAACAGGTATTTCGTGCTAATCTCTTATTCCTTGATTGCAAAAGCGTATCCTTCAAAGTGGGAGCCAATATAGCGGTTGTTGGTCCAAGATAGATTACTTTCCTTATCTATATTATTCTCACTCTGGAGATTCCTGGCAACATATCCATGAATGATTTTTTGCTGATAGGCATGCAGTTTTTCATCCATGGAATCGCTGCGATACTGCTGAGCGACATCCCTGGTGTGAGTTTTTGATTATCACACAGGGAATATCTCTCAAGGAGTTCCTTCCCAACTCTCATGATCTTATCTGTTTCATGCAGATAGACTTGCTCGAGAAACGGGCTCCTACGCTTCGAGGTTCGTAGATGTTGTCGTATGCGACATTCAAATGTTGTCTGGACTGATGTTAGGCCTCTGCCTCCCTGCTTACGTTTCAAGTAAAGGCGGTCTATGTCACTGTTGATGTGGAAGTTTCCGGTGTTGTTCAGTATTTTTCGAGTTCCAACATCAACTGCTAGGATTTCATCTATCGTCCAATTGAGTATTCCAAACGTTGGTGTTAGGACAGGCACAGCAAACACATTGTGAGCCACTGTTTTGTTTTGCGCAGAGAGTTCCGATGACCAGATCTTTCTTAATCGGGTGTAGTATTCCCTGGTTACGCGTTCTTTATTACAGATACCATTATAGGATATGTTCTCATCTATCCCCAGGTATCTGTAGCAGTCCTCATCAGATATCGGTGAAACAGTTAGACCATTGATGACAATGTTGCTAGATTGGGTTGTTGTTTTTCCCCGCTTTACAGTCATGTATGAGCATTTATCTTGGCCAAACACCATTCCTATATCCTTTGAGAATGTTGTAACCAGGTCGAGATTTTTCTTCATCCCATCCATGTTATTGGCATAGAGTTTCAGATCGTCCACAAAGAAATTATGGGTTAGGTTCGTATTTCTGTCCTCCTGTGAACCAATGATGTATCCCTCACATTTCTTGAGCAGAAAGGACAAGGGGTTTAATGACAAGATGAATAATATCACAGAGAGACTGTCCCCCTGAAATATACCCCTGCAATATTTTATTTTATCAGTGAAAATAGAGTCCTCCCTCTCTGTATTTAACCTTAGGATAGTAGCCCACTAAGAAGACAGCCTCTCTATGGCTCTGACAATAATGTCTGGGACTTTAGCAAGTTGGAGGGCCTCTATCATCCAAGAGTAGGGAACAGAATCGAAAGCTTTCCTGAAGTCCAGCCAGACTGTAGTCATATTCCTCCTAAGTTGTCGCACCTCCGACATCGCAGTTTTGTTGATTAGGAGTTGTTCAGTACATCCCCAGACCCCTTTCTTTCCAGCTGCTTGTTCATCTGTGATGATGTTATTTCTTTTCACAGTGATCTTGGAGGAATAGGTTCAGGCAGGCTGTATACATCTTATACATCAGGTTCTAGCATGCAATGGGTCGGTAGTTTTTTGCCAAGTGGTGTCTTTGTTTTGGGGGACCAGTAACGTTTGTGCTCATGTCAACCATTCTGGTATAAGTGTATCTCCCTGAAGAACTTGTTGGTAGAGGTCAGTAAGATACCTCCGATAGAATATTAGTTTTTTGTACCAGTAGCCGACAATCATGTCTCTTCCTGGTGTTTTCTTATCTTGGAGTTTTCCTATCACAGTCTCAAGGGTACCCTCACTTATTTCGTATGTTTTTGTTGTAGTGTACGAGCAATAGTTCTTTCAGATTTCTCTTAGCCGCACTGCATCTTGGTTGAAATTCTTCTTTTCACCCCATATTTTGCTCCAAAAGGAATCTGTCTTTCTGGGATGGAGCCTCAGTGACATTTATTATTTTGCCCTTCATATCTCTATAGACTGATGTTTGGTTTCGTCTGAATCTTTTATTAAGCACTTTTCTCTCATTACCTTCTTCAAGTATCGGCGTTTTTCGCTAACAGCTCTCAATTCTTGTTTGAGGGTGATCAGTTTATATTGGAGAGTTCTGGTTCTACTGTTACCAAACATCGTCTCTATTTTATTTTTCACTCTTTGTTGGTGAGGAGTGAGGTTTTTTTGTGTTTGTTTGCATGTAAGGAGCATTGTCACACGTCCTATGTTTTTTCGTAGGTCGTCACTCTTTTTTTCTATTTTAGTTATATATGATGGTATTTTTGGTAGTGTTTTGTTATTGTTAATATCTCTGCTATCACCAAGATAATGCTTCACTGTCATTGCTAAGGCATATAACAGACGTTGATTTGCCAAAATGTTGGGGTTTTTATCCCTCGTAAATATTCATCCCCTATTTCGTCAATAACACGTAGTATTTCATTATTTGGTTTTTTATTCACCATTGTTATTTTAACACGTTCAGCAAGAGAGATATTTATACATGAGTTAATTTCTCTCTGGAAGATTTCGTTGAGGGAAATTTTCAATTGTTTATACTTTTGATTATCATTATCGATAGTATTTTCCGCAACAGTCGAAGTAGACTCAGATGGTATACGTGGTGTCACATTTATTCGATTATTATTATTATTTCTTCGATTATTATTATTATCGATAGTATTTTCCCCAGCATTCGAGGTAGACTTAGATGGTACAGGTGGTGTCAAGTTTCTTACAGGCATAGTTGTTTCAAGGCGCTGTTCGACCTGGCTGCTAGGAAGTCTAGTAGCATGGCGACCTGTAGCACGTGTTGATTCCATGTTTGTTGTGTGGGACTTACAATTAATAATATTTATCTTATTTTTAAGTTCAACAAACGTCGCTTGTTGGCGTAATTGTTTCGCTGTGAAATAATTTAGCTCTGGGTGCATTTCGTCCCAGTGTAGCTTCATTCTATTCATATAGTCAATGGAGAGATTGTTTTTTGCCATTTTATAACAATTAAATAAATCATTATTAAGTTCGCAACTCCAAGAGAAATGCGATTTATAATTTCGGTTTCTTCTGTAGCTACACCTGAATAAAGTTTGATTACCTTCCTTGTTATTTGTCTTCGATACTTCCTTAATTCTTTTGTTGATGTATTCAGCAATGCTGTTTGTAGCAAATCCTTGTAAAATGAATTATGTATTTAGTCGGATATCTCTACGAATTCGAATAAAAGGTGTCTTCAGAAGGGATAGTTAGAAGAATAACCAGTTATTCAACCTGGCTGTAGTTGTGGCATTACTGTCGGAGATAGTATTCATCTTAAATTTAATAAATAGTCTCCCACGCCAAAATATGCGACTGATCGCGTTGACGTACGTACGTATGTATGTATGTATGTATGTATGTATGTATGTATGTATGTATGTATGTCAGGTCACCAGTTGGTGCTACTGGTAACATGTATCCCAGTACAACCTGTCTCATGGTCGGGTCGTTGGCGACTAAACTGGCAACCCCACCAAGGTTTCTTGGTGAGGAGGGTGACTTTGGACATCCTGCAGGACTAAAAACAAAACCTGTCAAAGGGCAAAGGAGCTCTTAAGAGTCAATGGCCATCCAAAATCACTGGGAGAGATGACCCCTTAGCCTTTGTCAAGGCAGAATTCTAGGAGAAGGAAAACTCTGATATAACACCTGCAACCCTGATGGTATCCAATGATGTTGACTTGTTCTTCTTTTTGGTAAATATCATCTTGGTTAAGAGAGTGGGACTGGCTTTGTGCAGTGCCTTTGCTCACTATAAAAGCTTCACGGCACAGGCATTGCTTTATATCTGGAGATCTCTCTGCACTTGTCGTCACATGGTACCATGGGCCCAGCACTATGTGTCAATAATTGTCACAGGTGTAGTGTTTGTACCAGAGTTTTCAAGTCTCTGGCTAGACTAAAAAGTCACACTCGTTCAGCGCATCGGTAGGGGTTCTCCTACATGGATATAAAGTAGTGGCCGTACTCGAAAACGAGTTGGCAGCCACCATGTATGTATGTATGTATGTATATATGTATGTATGTATGTATGTATGTATGTATGTATGTATGTATGTATGTATGTATGTCAGGTCACCAGTTGGTGCTACTGGTAACATGTATCCCAGTACAACCTGTCTCATGGTCGGGTCGTTGGCGACTAAACTGGCAACCCCACTAAGGTTTCTTGGTGAGGAGGGTGACTTTGGATATCCTGCAGGACTAAAAACAAAATCTGTCAAAGGTAAAAGGAGCTCTTAAGAGTCAATGGCCATCCAAAATCACCGGGAGAGATGACCCCTTAGCCTTTGTCAAGGCAGAATTCTAGGAGAAGGAAAACTCTGATATAACATCTGCAACCCTGATGGTATCCAATGATGTTGCCTTCTTTTTGGTAAATATCATCTTGGTTAAGAGAGTGGGACTGGCTTTGTGCAGTGCCTTTGCTCACTATAAAAGCTTCACGGCACAGGCATTGCTTTATATCTGGAGATCTCTCTGCACTTGTCGTCACATGGTACCATGGGCCCAGCACTATGTGTCAATAATTGTCACAAGTGTAGTGTTTGTACCAGAGTTTTCAAGTCACAGGCTGGACTAAAAAGTCACACTTGTTCAGCGCCTCGGTAGGGGTTCTCCTACATGGATATAAAGTAGTGGCCGTACTCGAAAACGAGTTGGCAGCCACCATGTTTGTATGTATATGTTATATATGTATGTATACGCGTGTCTGTGTTTGCGTATATGTGTATAAAACAAAAATCCAATTCGAAAGCAATTATTATAAATTGTATGACAATATTGAGCAACTGTCTAATTCTTTTCTTTCTTTATTTATCATATTTATATATAGATCTATTTATATATATGTCTTCTTCTCTGGTTTCCATCCACATATTTTACATGCTGTCATGTATTTCTATTTTCATATTTCACACACTACAGTTTTCCTTAAATATGGACTTTTTCTCTGCTTTCTTTTCTCAACCTACCTCCCTACCTACCTACCTACCTACCTACCTATCTATCTATCTATCTATCTCTGGGATGGACACACGCGTATAACTTGCTGAGTAAGTTCTGTTTAAATTTCTATAGAAATTCTTGTCTGATAACTTTAATTTTTGTACCATTTTGTAGAGAGACTGCCAGGTCAAACTTTGATCTGGTCGGTCTCTCAAAATATTCTACGCCTTTAGGCGAAATAGTTAAACAAAAAAAAAGTTTTTTCTTGTTGAAAAGTCAATATTTTTTTTAAATGGCCGAAGCTTCTTCACCAAAATTCGAAGGAGGAAAGGGGAAGATGAACTTACAGCTTCCCCCCTGCCACTGTCACAGTAGCAGAGGTCAAGAAGAAAGGTCAGCCAGAGGAAGAATTCTCTCCACCTGTTAACCGACAACTTGACGTTGCCATGGCAACAACCCAAAGAACCAGCAGCAACAGCAACAACAACAATCCAACGGACGAAAACAACACCAATAACAATAACAATAACAACAACAAGACCAATAACGGTGACAACAACAACAATGATAACAACAACACCACCAACGACAACAACAACACAAACAAACAAAATTTCTCCTTCGCCGAGACGACAAGGAAAACCCTCGACTATCTGCCAGTAGATATAACCAAAGCGAAGGAGCTACTGGCGGATGCGAAAAAATATATAGTGTACGGAGAAAATGGTTCATTCACAATCCATTCCCCCCCCCGGAACTAAAAAGCCAGAGACTCCTAAACACGGTCATGTTTAGGACAATCTCGAACAAAAGTAAAAAACCAGCTCAACCATCACAGAGCGAGATAGAGCTGGTTTTAAAAGACGTCATGAAGGACATCACCTTCATTCAGAAGGATAGACTCTACGGGAGTCTATCCATTCTCATGAAGGACAGGGACACAGCAGTGAAACTGTCCATCAAACCAATCACATCCACCGCATACACCTTCTACCCTACGTACATGGGTAGAAGAACACAAAAAATAAAAATCCACACCATCCTGCCGATTATGGACATATGGTGGGTTTTGACAGGTTTTCTGGACCTGGAGGATGACATGCTGGTGTCCATGGGAAAGGCATCGGGTGACGCGTTCAGTGGAACGAGCCTCGAACTTGTAGTTCAAATGAGGCCCGAAAGGATCGCCCAGATCCCTGAACGCGTCATACTGGATGATCTAACCTTCATCAACATTACCGTTGAGGGTAGACGGCCCTCGTGTTACCTCTGCGGAACCAGAGGTCACCTGAGGGCTGTCTGTCCCCAACTTAATAAGAAAACCCCAATCCTGCCTACACCACCAACAACTGCACAACCAACACAATCACCACAACTACCACTACATAAACAACCACCACAGCTCAAACCAAAACAAAACAATGTCCAACCCATCCCCTCCACTCAAAAAACAAAAACAATTTCCAAAACACCCGTACCGCAAACACAACCCGAAAATATACCCCTCCCCTCCAACGCGGAAGACGACCCTAGTTCGTCGTCAGACGAGGAGGAGCACTTCCACACAATCAAAAGAAAAAAAAGAAAACACACCTCAGACACACAAATGAAAACAACCCCTCCCCAAAACATAACACTGACACCAACACAAAAGAGCTCACAACAACAGCAAACAAAAAACACCACACAAAAACAAAAACATGCATACACATACATAAACACAAGAAACAAAAAACTGTTAAACATTGTGTACAACAACAATCTAATAAAAACACAAGGGCCTAACTTCACCCAGGCAGGGGATTTCCCCCACCTCAAAATGATTAAGGCCCCACAGGACACCTATAAAACTTTAAAAAACAATTTTAAAGAGGACGTGGGTCCCCCCTGCGTCGGGCCCATTAACCGCGTCCTCCTAAAAAAACTATCCCACCCCCTCCCCAAACACCCACACAACTCCAAGCTCCCCAACCACACAACACACTGATGCCCCTACACTTCCACAAACCACCACCCCACCCAACAACCCATCCCCCACCCTAATGGAAATTGTGTAGCCCGATACCCGGGACGCAGAGAGGTAAGTGCCTTTTCTCTTCACCACCAACATGGCTATGCTAAGAGTAGGCTGTTTAAATGCGCGTGGCCTGGGCTCAACTTGGAAGCAAGCAATGCTTCTAAATGACCTCAGGTCACAACGTATAGATGTGATGGTTATTTGCGAGGCCCGGATCAGCAACGTGCGACAGCTGGCCCCCACCTTTGATGACTTTGAGATGCACGCATCTCTCTGTCAGCCCGGAGGTGGGGGTGGAGTTGTCGTTCTGCTGCAAAAACATCTGGGTCTCGCAACACAGATGGTACATTTGGACCCGGAGGGTCGACTAGTGGTTCTGGACCTTGGCAGTGGTAAAGGCGGAGCGTTTAGGTTGGTAGCCGCCTACGGCCCTTTCGGGTCAATGCGGCCGGACTTCTTCCATCGTCTGGAGACTTTTCTAGGGACGTCCCGCTCCTTGCTATTAGTGGGGGACTGGAATGGTATCCTAGATGCACGCTGGGACTACGTAGGGGCCTGTCCCGATAGAGAGGGGTGTAATAGCCTCAAAGGGTTAATCGGTCGATTTGACCTGGCCGATAGATATCGACTAGATTTTCCGACTGCGCCAACCTGGACTTGGGCAAATCGTAGCGGAACATCTAGGTCGTACCTAGATAGGTTCTTAGTTAGAATTAAGGATAAGGACTTTTTAAGTTGTCCAAAAATGCGCATGGTTGGCTATTCAGACCACAAATTAGTGACCTGCATGGTCAACCTTGACAGAACTCATAGACAGGGACCCGGTTACTGGAAGCTCAACTTGTCCTTACCGGCAAGTAAGGCTTACAGGAACCGGATTAGCACTTTAGTTAAGGAGCGGTTGACGGGCGCCATCGTCAACAGCAGGTGGTGGGGATCTCTCAAAAGAGAGATTAGAGTAGTCTCTATAGAATTTAGTAAGGAGTTAGCCTCCAATAGAAATAGGAAGGAAAGGGAGTTGGTAGATAGTGTAGAAGAGGCAATTAGAAGCGGCGACGTGGCCAGAGTGCTAGCGTCGAGAACGGCCCTGGGCCAGTTCTTCGACGCGAAACACGAAGGCTGCATCGTCCGAAGCAAAATACGTGCTCTGGGAAACGAGGGGACCAAAGCTGTTAGCTGGGCCCGCGTGACAGAAGCCAAAAGAGGGAGCAGATCCACTATCCGGTCTTTGCGAGACCAGGATGGACGGGTGATCCTTGAACCTAAGCAGATGTGCGAGGCTTTTCAAAAGCACTTTGCCGAATTGTTCGGAAGGGGCGGGGGGCCGGTTGGGGACGTGGACTTCGGTCCATACCTCGACGGCCTGCCGCGTCTCTCGGACAGGGAGGCGAAGTCCTGCGAGGAGCCGATTTCAGCCGCTGAGATAGAGGACGTGCTGAGCCAATGCGGCAAACGGAAATCCCCGGGTCTCGATGGTCTTCCTTACGAATTATATCTAGCTATGCCGGACTTGTTCCCCGATCTCATCGAGGCGGTCTACTGCAACTGGCAACAGAACGGGAGAATTCCCTGTACTGTGACCAAGGGCGTAGTCACGCTAGTGAGGAAGGACGAGAACAAGGGGGACGAAATAAGTAACTTCAGGCCCATAACTCTGCTAAATACAGAGTTACAGATTTTGGCCAAGGTGCTAGCAAAGAGGTTGGCGCTTGTCGTGGGCAACCTGGTGGGAGATGCGCAGACATGTGCTATCCCGTCCAGGTCCATCCATGACAACCTCCACCTCATGCGATACATCATAGAGAGGGTTGGGAACGAACCCGGCTTTGGTGGGGCTCTGATCAACTTGGATCAATCTAAGGCGTTCGATAGAGTCGACCATGGTTACCTGGATGCGGTGCTAGCGGCGGCAGGCTTCGGACCCGTTTTCAGGGGCTGGATCACTGCTATGCACAGCAGCCGCATCTGCTCTAGGGTCAAGGTGAACGGCTACCTCTCGGAGCCGTTCAAAATCGCGCGGTCAAGGGTGCCCTCTCTCCTCCCTTCTGTATTTGTTGACTCTCGAGCCACTACTGCGGAAGTTGGAGTTGTTGCAGGGCATCCCTTTGGAACCGGGATTGCGGAAAGCGGTGTCAGCCTACGCCGATGACGTGACAGTAATGGTGTCGACGGCCTCCGAAATCGAGGCGGTCGGCACCTTACTGGAGGAGTACGAAAAGTTCACAGGGGCTAAGCTGAACCGGGACAAGTCGATCGGTTTGCAACTCGGCACGTGGAGGGGCAGACCGATGCCCTCCGATGGCGTCGTCGGACGCTGGACGGAGGGCCCGGTGAAGTTGCTCGGGGTCTGGTTCGGACCGAACCTCCAGGTGGAGAAAAACTGGGCGGAGGTTACGAACAGGGTGTTTGCACTGACCCAGAAGTGGGCCAGTTGCAAACTATCCCTGAAAGGTCGGGCGGAGGTGGCGAACACTTATATAGCGTCCGTCATCTACTACCGCCTGACCGTAGTGCCCTGCCCAAGGGAAACCCTCACCAAGATGGAGCGCGCACTCTTCCAATTCCTTTGGAAGAGGCGGGCTCCTATGGTGAGGAGATCCATCTGCTGTCAACACCCTTCGAAAGGAGGGCTGGGGATGCCGTAGCTAATGGTGCGTAAACACGCATTAAGGCTACGGCACCTCTACGTATTCCTCACCGGACAACCGGTGTGGGCCTCGTTTGTGAGACGAACCTTTCCCAGACTCGTCTCACTCACCGAGCTGCAATCCTGGGTCAAGCAAAGACCGAGAAAACTGGGCGCCTGGCACACTGAGTGTGCCCAGGCGCTCACCGCCCTCTGGCAGGCGGATCCGGTTATCAGTGGAGACTCCACCGCAACATTCTATAGAGGGCTGGTACGCAGCAGGTGCGACGACGCCCTCGGAGAAGCCCTAGACATGGAGGAGGACGAACTGGCCAGCCTGTTCGGTAGGACATTCATCCCGGGACCTATGGACAACTTCCAGAAGTCCCTGGCCTGGCAGTGCTACCGAGCGGCTTTACCCGTTCGAGAAAGGCTCTACAGACACGGGCGCCCGGGTAGGGACCCCGCCAAAAAGATCTGTCCCAGATGCGTGTGCGACGAGGAAACCGTTGCACACGCATTGGTACACTGCTCGGGCGTAGCCGATCTGTGGGGCTATGCCGAACAACTGCTGTCAAGGGTGGGACCGTTCCGGTTGACCACCGAGTCTGTTGTAATGATCAAGCCGCCTCCCCCCTTCAAAGATGAAGCAGAGGCGGTGTTTCTGTGCGTAATAGCCATGGCGAAAGAGGTTGTATGGTGGACGCGTCTGAAAGGACTGAGGTCAGGCACCTTTCTCTCTGGCCAACAACTGGTCCGTTTCTTCCGATATCATTTCGGAAGAAGGATCAGGATGGAGAGAGAGGTGCTGCACCCCAGTCGTTTTTATGAAAGGTGGGTGAAAGTGGCGAGAATGGCCCGTGTGAATGGGCCTTCTCTTTACATAAGCCTGTAGGTGGAAAAGAGGAAGGAACGAGGGAGCACCCCCTCTCTGTGCTCCTGAGGAAAAGGGGGTGTGTGTGCGACCCCCCAAGGCGCCTCCTCTCTATTGAGGATTTTGTTATAAATTTTATTTTTTGTTATATCTTATTTTATTTTTATATTTTGTTATTGCCTCCTCCTTATTGAGGACGCCTTTTTGTGTAAACTCCCCCCTTTGTACTTGTCCCACTTTTGATGCCCTAGTGGCAAATAAAAGAAACATATCTATCTATCTATTTATCTACCTACCTACCTCACTCTCTACCTATCTATTTATCTACCTACCTCACCGTCTACCTATCTATTTATCTACCTACCTATCTATTTATCTACCTACCTACCTACCTATCTATTTATCTACCTATCTATTTATCTACCTACCTCACCGTCTACCTATCTATTTATCTACCTACCTATCTATTTATCTACCTCCCTACCTACCTACCTACCTACCTACCTACCTACCTACCTATCTATTTATTTACCTACCTACCTACCTACCTACCTACCTACCTACCTACCTACCTACCTGACAGAAGCCAAAAGAGGGAGCAGATCCACTATCCGGTCTTTGCGAGACCAGGATGGACAGGTGATCCTTGAACCTAATCAGATGTGCGAGGCTTTTCAAAAGCACTTTGCCGGATTGTTCGGAAGGGGCGGGAAGCCGGTTGGGGATGTGGACTTCGGTCCATATCCTGACGGCCTGCCGCGTCTCTCGGACAGGGAGGCGAAGTCCTGCGAGGAGCCGATTTCAGCCGCTGAGATAGAGGACGTGCTGAGCCAATGCGGCAAACGCAAATCCCCGAGTCTCGATGGTCTTCCATACGAACTATATCTAGCTATGCCGGACTTGTTCCCCGATCTCCTTGAGGCGGTCTACTGCAACTGGCAACAGAACGGGAGACTTCCCTGTGCTGTGACCAAGGGCGTAGTCACGCTAGTGAGGAAGGACGAGAACAAGGGGGACGAAATAAATAATTTCAGGCCCATAACTCTGCTAAATACAGAGTTACAGATTTTGGCCAAGGTGCTAGCAAAGAGGTTGGCGCTTGTCGTGGGTAATCTGGTGGGAGATGCGCAGACATGTGCTATCCCGTCCAGGTCCATCCACGACAACCTCCACCTCATGCGATACATCATAGAGAGGGTTGGGAACGAACCCGGCTTTGGTGGGACCCTGATCAACTTGGATCAATCTAAGGCATTCGATAGGGTTGACCATGGTTACCTGGATGCGGTGCTAGCGGCGGTAGGCTTCGGACCCGTTTTCAGGGGCTGGATCAATGCCATGCACAGCAGCCGCATCTGCTCTAGGGTCAAGGTGAACGGCTACCTCTCGGAGCCGTTCGAAATCGCGCGGTCCATCCAACAGGGGTGCCCTCTCTCCTCCCTTCTGTATGTAATGACTAGAGCCACTGCTGCGGAAGTTGGAGTTGTTGCAGGGCATCCCGTTGGGACCGGGATTGCGGAAAGCGGTGTCAGCCTACGCCGATGACGTAACAGTAATGGTGTCGACGGCCTCGGAAATCGGGGCGATCGGCACCTTACTGGAGAAGTACGAAAGATTTACAGGGGCTAAGCTGAACCGGGACAAATCGATCGGTCTGCAACTCGTCACGTGGAGGGGCAGATCGATGCCCTCCGATGGCGTCGTCGGGCGCTGGACGGAGGGCCCGGTGAAGTTGCCCGGGGTCTGGTTCGGACCAGACCTCCAGGTGGAGAAGAACTGGGGTGAGGTAACGAACAGGGTGTTTGCACTGACCCAGAAGTGGGCCGAGTGCAAACTGTCCCTGAAAGGTCGGGCGGAGGTGGCGAACATTTATATAGCGTCCGTCATCTACTACCGCCTGACCGTTGTGACTTGCCCAAGGGAAACGCTCGCCAAAATGGAGCGCGCACTCTTCCAATTCCTTTGGAAGAAGCGGGCTCCTATGGTGAGGAGATCCATCTGCTGTCAACACCCTTCGAAAGGAGGGCTGGGGATGTGTAAACACGCATTAAGGCTACGGTACCTTCACGTATTCCTCTCCGGTCAACCGGTGTGGGCCCCGTTTGTGAGGCGAGCCTTTCCCAGACTCGTCTCACTCACCGAGCTGCAATCCTGGGTCAAGCAAAGACCGAGAAAACTGGGCGCCTGGCACACCGAGTGTGCCCAGGCGCTCACGGCTCTCTGGCAGGCGGACCCGGCTGTCAGTGGAGAATCCACCTCGTCATTCTATAGAGGGCTGGTGGTTAGCAGGTGCGACGACGCCCTCGGAGAAGCCCTAGGCATGGAGGAAGACGAACTGGCAAACCTGTTCGGTAGGACATTCAGCCCGGGACCCATGGACAACTTCCAGAAGTCCCTGGCCTGGCAGTGCTACAGAAGGGCTCTGCCCGTTCGAGAAAGGCTCTACAGACACGGGCGCCCGGGTAGGGACCCCTCGAAAAAGATCTGTCCCAGATGCGTGTGCGACGAGGAAACCGTTGCACACACATTGGTACACTGCTCGGGCATTGCCGATCTGTGGGGCTATGTCGAACAACTGCTGTCAAGGGTGGGACCGATCCGGTTGACCACCGAGTCTATTGTAACGATCAAGCCGCCTCCCCTCTTCAAAAACGAAGAAGAGGCGGTGTTTCTGTGCGTAATAGCCATGGCGAAATAGGTTGTATGGTGGACGCGTCTGAAAGGACTGAGGTCAGACACCTTTCTCTCTGGCCAGCAACTGGTCCGTTTCTTCCGATATCATTTCGGAAGAAGGATCAGGATGGAGAGAGAGGTGCTGCGCCCCAGCCGTTTTTATGAAAGATGGGTGAAAGTGGCGAGAATGGCCCGTGTGAATGGGCCTTCACTCTACATCAGACTATAGGTGAGGAAGATGAAAGACCAAGGGAGCACCCCTTCTCTGTGCGCCTGAGGAAAAGGGTTGCACACTTTTTTTCGTGGGTGTGTGCGACCCCCCAAGGCGCCTCCTCTCTATTGAGGACTTTGTTATAAATTTTATTTTTTGTTATATTTTATTTTATTTTTATATATTGTTATTGCCTCCTCCTTATTGAGGACGCCTTGTTTTGTAAACTCCCCCAATTGTACTTGTCCCACTTTTGATGCCCTGGTGGCAAATAAAAGAAACATATCTATTTATCTACCTATTTATCTACCTAAATCACTATCTATTTACCTATCTATTTACTGCTGTTAGCTGGGCCGGAGTGACGGAGGCGAAAAGTGGCAACAAGTCCACGATTCGATCTTTGAAGGACCAAGACCGACGCGTGATAAGTGAGCCGAAGCAGATGTGCGCGGCCTTTCAGCGGCACTTTGCTCAACTGTTCGGGCAAGGTGGCGCGCCGGGAGGGGCTATGGATTTCGGTCCATACTTCGACGGCCTACCGCGACTCTCGGACAGCGAGGCGAAGTTTTGCGAAAGGCCGATTTTGACCGCTGAAATAGGGGACGCGCTGAGCAAATGCGGAAAACGCAAATCTCCAGGTCTCGACGGTCTACTCTACGAATTTTGCGTAGCAGTGCCGGACTTGTTCTCCGGTCTCCTGGAAGCGGTCTACAGAAACTGGCAGCAGAACGGGAGAATTCCCAGTTCTGTGACCAAGGGCGTAGTCACGTTAGTCAGGAAGGACGAGAATAAGAGGGATGACATAGGCAATTTCCGGCCCATAACTCTGCTCAACACAGAGTTACAGATTTTGGCCAAGGTGTTGGCAAAGAGGCTGGCGCTTGTCGTCGAAAACCTGGTGGGAGAAGCGCAGACATGCGCAATCCCGACCAGGTCCATACACGACAACCTCCGCCTCATGCGATACATCATAGAGAGAGTAGGGTGTAAACCAAGCTTCGGTTGGGCCCTGATCAACTTGGATCAGTCTAAGGCTTTCGTTACCTGGATGCGGTGCTCGAGGCGGCAGGCTTCGGACCCGTGTTCAGGGGCTGGTTTGCTGCAATGCACAGCAGCAACATCTGCTCAATGGTCAAGGTGAACGGCTACCTCTGGGAGCCGTTCCATATCACGCGATCCATCCGACAGGGATGCCCTCTCTCCTCCCTTCTGTATGTACTGCCTCACGAGCCACTACTGCGGAAGTTGGAGCTATTGCAGGGCATCCTTTTGGAACCGGGACTGCGAAAAGCGGCGTCCGCCTACGCCGACGACGTGACAGTAATGGTGTCGAGCACCTCACAAATCGGAGATCGAATACGAAAGGTTCACAGGAACGAAGCTGAACCAGGACAAATCCGTCGGTTTGAAACTCGGAACGTGGCGAGGCAAACCGATGCCTTCCGATGGCGTCGTCGGATGCTGGACGGAAGGACCGGTAAAGGTGGAGAAGAACTGGAACGAGGTGACGGCCAAGGTGTTTGCGCTCACCCAGAAGTGGGCCGAGTGCAAACTATCCTTGAAAGGTCGAGCGGAGGTGGCGAACACTTTTATAGCGTCCGTCATTTACTACCGCTTGACCGTTGTGCCTTGTCCAGCCAAATCGCTCACCAAAATGGTGCGCGCGCTCTTCCAATTCCTTTGGAAGAAACGGGCTCCTTTGGTGAGAAGATCTATCTGCTGCCAACATCCTTCAAACCGAGGGCTGGGGATGCCGTGACTGACGATGCGCAAACACGCACTCAGGCTGCGGCACCTCCACGTATTCCTCACCGCACAACCGGTGTGGGCCCCGTCTGTGAGGCGAGCGTTCCCACGACTCGTCTCGCTGACCGAGCTGCAGACCTGGGTCAAGCAAAGACCGAGGAAAATGGACGACTGGCACATCGAATGTGCTCAGGCGCTCACTGTCCTGTGGGAAACGGACCCGGCGATCAGTGGAGACTCCACGTCGACATTCTATTCAGGGCTGGTCCGCAGCAAGTGCGACGACGCGCTCGGAGAAACTCTAGGCGTAGAGGAAGACCTTCCGCCCGGGACCAATGGACAACTTCCAAAAGTCCCTGGCCTGGCAGTGCTACTGAGGAGCTCTACCAGTTCGAGACAAGCTCAACAGACACGGGCGCCCGGGCAGGAACCCTTCGAAAAAGATCTGTCCGAGATGCGTGCGTGACAGGGAAACCGACGCGCACGCATTTGTACACTGCCCGAGCGTTACCAACCTGTGGGGCTATGTAGAACGACTATTGTTGCGGGTGGGACCAATCCAGTTGACCACCGAGTCCATTGTCATGATCAAACAGCCACCCTCCTTCAAAAAGGAGGAAGAGGCGGTTTTCCTATGTGTTACGGTTATGGTGAAAGAGGTTATATGGTGGACGAGGTTAAAAGGGCTGAGGTCAGACACCTTTCTCTCCGGCGATCAACTGATTCGTTTTTCTCAAATATCATTTTGGAAGAAGAATCAGGATGGAGAGAGAGGTAATGTACCCGAGCAAAATTTCTACCGGAATTTTGAATATAGCCAAAATGGCCAAATTCTTTGACCTCATCTTCACAAAAAACACATCAGAGAATTGTAGAGATGGGCTGTCAATATCACCTTCCACAGCACTAGTAACAGGTGAAGGCTGTCTGCCTGCTGCTATCACCAACAACAGCAACAGCAACAACAACAGCAACAAAAACAACAACATCAAATCTGTCAGCCAACAATTAGACAGAGGTGGTGGAGGGACGGTAAAACTGTCAAGCCAAGAAGCAGCTCGCACCGCCTCGTTGAAACACTTCGATATGTTTAAAACCCACCCTGACAACAACACCAGCACCACCAACACGAAAACTGTGAATGGCACAAACCAAAACAACGCCATCAACAACAACAGTGACAACGAGAACAAGAAGAACAACAACGACAACAAAACCACAACCAACAACAACAAAAACAACACCAACAACGGAAAAAACGAAAACAACATCAACAATAAGAACAATAATAACAACAACAAGACCAATAACTGCAACAAGGAAGTAAACGACAAAATTTCATTTGCGCAAACCGTAAAGAAAACGGTAAGCTACACTTCGGTAGATATTTCAAATGCAAATGAGCTTTTGAATAACGCCAGACAATATGTAACTTTTGGGGAGAACGGATCATTCTCCATAAACTCTCCCCCAGATTTGCGAAGAGAAGCTGCCTTGAAAACTGTGATTTTCAGGACAATCTCAAATAAAACACGAAAACCGACGCAACTTTCACAAGGCGAAATTGAGTTGGCTTTAAAAAATACATTAAAAGACATTGCTTTTATTCAGAAGGAAGGGAAGTTTATCCATTCTAATGAAAGACCAATTGACGGCGCATAAATATTCTGTGTCGCCAATTGTGTCACCGCTGTTCACTCTTTTCCCCACTTACATGTGGAAAAAGACACAGAAAATAAAAATCCAAAGTATCACACCAAATATTGACATTTGGTGGGTACTATGTGGATTTTTAAACCACGAAATAGACTATATAATATCGGTAGGTAAGACCTCTGGCGACCTGTTCAGCGGAACTAGCCTGGAAGTTCTGGTCCAAATGACACCAGAACGAATAGCTAGGATCCTGGAACCTGTGTTGCTGGATGGGCTTATATACATAAACATTTCGGTCGAGGGTAGGCGGCCCTCATGTTACCACTGCTCAAGCAGGGGTCACCTGAGAGCTTCCTGTCCTCGGCTAACTAGACAAAAAAAGGCACTACTGCCAACACCTGCAACACCAGCACAACAATCACCACCACCACCACCACAACAACAACAACATAAAAAAATAGTGACAACAAAATAAATTACAAACACAGTGCCACCCAATCCTCCCCACCTAAAACAACTCCAGAAACACCCACACACATAACAGCTCGCCAAAACGTACCCCTCCCCAACAACACGGATGAGGCCTCATCATCGTCACCCAGTGACGATGAGGGAGAGACTTTCCGACCAGTAAAAAGAAAAAAGAAAAGACATAACACAAACAAAATTGCAACAAACACACAAATACCCACACAAGCGATGCAAACAGCACAAACAGAAACACCCCCTCCTGAAAACAAAACACCTACTACAAAACGTAAACACACACAAGAACCACAGACAAAAAGCAACCCAACACAACAAAAATGTTACACCTACATAAATACTAACAATAAAACTTTAAAAGACACCATATATAAAAACCCTTCAGTGGAGACCGAAGGGAAAACTTTTACACACTCTTCGGAGAATCCTAATCTTAAAATGATTAGGACCTCCATGGACACACATAAACAGTTAAAAGAAAAATTTCCTAACGACGTAGGTAACCCCTGCGTCAAACCCTACAATCGAGTCTTGTTAAAATGTTTCCCCACCCCCACCCCCATCCCACCAGACACCTCCTCCCCACCAAACATCTCTGTCCCCTTCCCTCCAGAGACCACCACCCCACCAAACAACCCCTCCAACACCCCCATGGAAATTGTGCAGCCTGGTCCCCAGGAGACGAAGAGGTGAGTGATTTCTTTTCCTCTTCTGTTAACTTTTCAGCACCAACATGGCCAATATAAGAGTTGGATGTGTGAATGTACGCGGCCTGGGAATGCCCTGGAAACAGGGCAAACTCTTAAACGATCGCAGGTCGCACAGCATGGATGTAGTAGCAATTTGCGAGTCTAGGATCCACAGCGAGCGACAACTGGCCCCCATCTTCGACGACTTTGAGATCTACGCATCTCTGTCAGCCGGGAGGTGAGGGTGGGGTTGCCGTTTTGCTGCGGAAACACCTGGACCTCGTAACACCGACGGTACATCTGGACCCGGAGGGTCGACTGGTGGTCCTAGACGTTGACGGTAGTGAAGGTGGAGCCTTCAGACTGGTGGCCGCATATTCCCCATCCGGGACACCGCGGCCAGACTTCTTCAAACGTCTAGAGACTTTTCTGGGAACGTCCCGCTCCCTGCTGTTAGTGGGGGACTGGAATGGAATCCTAGATGCAAGTTGGGACTATGTGGGAGCATGTCCCGATATAGGGGGTGTAACAGCCTCAAACAGTTATTCGGCCGATTTCAACTGGCCGATTGATATCGACTAGATTTTCCGACTGTGCCACTGTGGACGTGGACTAACCGCAGCGGAACATCTAGATCGAACCTAGATAGGGTTCTAGTTAGAAAGAAGGATAGGGACATGTTAAGCTGCCCACAAATGTTCATGGTTGCCTATTCAGATCACAAATTAGTGACCTGCTTAGTCAACCTTGACAAAACCCATAGACAGGGACCCAGCTACTGGAAGCTGAACTTGTCGTTACCGACATGCAAAGCCTACAGTAGACGGATTAGCACTTTAGTTAAGCAGCACTTGACGGGGGCCATTGTCAACTCTCTCAAGAGGGCAGTTAGATTAGACTCGATAGGTTTTAGTAAAGAATTAGTGTTAGATAGAAATAAGACCGAAAAGGAACTGGTAGATAAAGTAGAAGAGGCACTTAGGAGTGGCAACGTAGCCAGCGTGCTAGCGACGAGAACGTTCTTCAACGCAAAGCATGAAGGCTGCGTTGTCAGAAGCAAAATACGTGGTCTGGGAAACGAGGGAGCCAAAGCTGTTAGCTGGGCCCGAGTGACGGATGCGAAAAGTGGCAACAAGTCCACGATTCGGTCTTTGAAGGACCAAGACGGACGCGTGATACGTGAGCCGAAGCAAATGTGAGCGGCCTTTCAGCGGCACTTTGCTCAACTGTTCGGGCAGGGCGGCGCGCCAGGAGGGGCTATGGATTTCGGTTCATACCTCGACGGCCTACCGCGACTCTCGGACAGCGAGGCGAAGTTCTGCGAAAGGCCGATTTTGGCCGCTGAGATAGGGCACGCGCTGAGCCAATGCGGCAAACGCAAATCTCCAGGTCTCGACGGTCTACCCTACGAATTTTACGTAGCAATGCCGGACTTGTTCTCCGGTCTCCTGGAATCGGTCTACAGAAACTGGCAGCAGAACGAGAGAATTCCCAGTTCTGTGACCAAGGGCGTAATCACGTTAGTCAGGAAGGACGAGAACAAGGGGGATGACATAGGCAACTTCCGGCTCATAACTCTGCTCAACACAGAGTTACAGATTTTGGCCAAGGTGTTGGCAAAGAGGCTGGCGCTTGTCGTCGAAAACCTGGTGGGAGAAGCGCAGACATGCGCAATCTCGACCAGGTCCATACACGACAACCTCCACCTCATGCGATACATCATAGAGAGAGTAGGGTGTAAACCCGGCTTCGGTGGGGCCCTGATCAACTTGGATCAGTCTAAGGCTTTCGATAGGGTTGACCATCGTTACCTGGATGCGGTGCTCGAGGCGCCAGGTTTCAGTCCCGTGTTCAGCGGATGGATGCTGCAATGCACAACAGCAACAATGCTCAAGGGTTAAGGTGAACGGCTACCTCTCGGAGCCGTTCCATATCACGCGATCCATCCGACAGGGATGCCCTCTCTCCTCCCTTCTGTACGTACTGACTCTCGAGCCACTACTGCGGAAGTTGGAGCTACTGCAGGGCATCCCTTTGGAACCGGGACTGCGAAAAGCGGCGTCGGCCTACGCCGACGACGTGACAGTAATGGTGTCGAGCACCTCGCAAATTGGGGAGATCGGCACCTTACTGGAGGAATACGAAAGGTTCACAGGAACGAAGCTGAACCGGGACAAAGCCGTCGGTTTGCAACTCGGAACGTATAGAGGCAGACCGATGCCTTCCGATGACGTCGTCGGACGCTGGACGGAAGGACCGGTAAAGCTGCACGGGGTCTGGTTTGGTCCTGACCTCCAGGTGGAGATTAACTGGAAAGAGGTGACGGCCAAGGTGTTTGCGCTCACCCAGAAGTGGGCCGAGTGCAAACTACCCTTGAAAGGTCGAGCGGAGGTGGCGAACACTTTTATAGCGTCCGTCATCTACTACCGCTTGACCGTTGTGCCTTGTCCAGCCAAAACGCTCACCAAAACGGAGGGCGCGCTCTTCCAATTCCTTTGGAAGAAACGGGCTCCTTTGGTGAGAAGATCCATCTTCTGACAACACCCTTCAAACGGAGGGCTGAGGATGCCGTGGCTGACAATGCGCAAACACGCGCTCAGGCTGCGGCACCTCCACGTATTCCTCACCAGACAACCGGTGTGGGCCCCGTTCGTGAGGCGAGCCTTCCCACGACACGTCTCGCTGACCGAGCTGCAGACCTGGGTCAAGCAAAGACCGAGGGAAATGGGCGACTAGCACATTGAATGTGCTCAGGCGCTCACAACCCTCTGGCAAACGGACCCGGTGATCAGTGGAGACTCCACTTCGACATTCTATAGAGGGTTGGTCCGCAGAAAGTGCGACGAGACGCTCGGAGAAAATCTAGGCGTAGAGGAGGACGAACTGGCCAGTCTCTTCGGTAGGACCTTCCGCCCGGGACTAATGGACAACTTCCAAAAGTCCCTGGCCTGGCAGTGCTACAGAGGAGCTCTACCAGTTCAAGACAAGCTCTACAGACACGGGCGCCCGGGTAGGGACCCTTCGAAAAAGATCTGTCCGAGATGCGTGCGTGACGAGGAAACCGTCGCACACGCATTTGTACACTGCCCGGGCGTTACCAACCTGTGGGGCTATGTAGAACGACTATTGTTGCGGGTGGGACCAATCTAGTTGACCACCGAGTCCATTGTCATGATCAAACCGCCACCCTCCTTCAAAAACGAGGGAGAGGCAGTTTCCCTATGTGTTATGGCTATGGTGAAAGAGGTTATATGGTGGACGAGGTTAAAAGGGCTGAGGTCAGACACCTTTCTCTCCGGCGAGCAACTGATTCGTTTTTTAAAATATCATTTTGGAAGAAGAATCAGGATGGAGAGAGAGGTGCTGTACCCCAGCAAATTTTATAAAAGGTGGGTGAATGTGGCAAAGATGGCTCGAGGGGTTGGGCCTTCTCTCTATATAAGCCTGTAGGTTGAGGAAAAATAGGACGGGGTGTGTACAACCCCTGTGTAACACCTCACCCCTATTGGGGATTTCAATTGTTATTTGTCACTGTATTAATGGTTTTATTTTCATACACCTGTAAGTAAACTCCCCATTTGTATTTGTCCCCTTCTTTTGTGCCCTTGTGGTATTAAAGAAATTTATCTATCTATCTCCCTACCTACCTACCTACCTACCTACCTACCTACCTACCTACCTACCTACCTACCTACATACCTATTATTTACATACCTACCTATCTATCTCCCTACCTACCTACCTACCTACCTACCTACATACCTATTATTTACATACCTACCTATCTACCTACCTACCTACCTATCTATCTACCTATCTATCTAATCTATCGGAATTAATCTAGCTGTCGTCTGTTCTACAGTGTGGATGTAATTCACTTCGCGCAGAAGTTTTGTTCAAATTTATTGCGGAAATTTTGTGAGTTCAAATTTAATTTTGATACTATTGTGTAGCTTGACCCCCCGTCTGAACTGTCAGGCGGTGGGTCAGCTCATCTTTACCCCTCCTAGAGGTGAAAAACCTGTTTTAAAAAATGTTATGGCAAAAAAAATTTCAATCGTCTGACAGAAATGTTAAACGAAACGAACGAAAATAGTGGTGGGGGGACAGCGGTAAGAGTTGTAAGCTCGCACGCTTTAGTCCCCCCTTCCTTCCCAACTAACGTCATAGAGAAGGAAGGAAAAAATAAAATAAAAACAGACGAATCTGCGGAGAAAAATGACGAAAACACAATTCTGGACATGGATTCCAACAACGGAAAAAAAAAAATTTGAAAAATTGCATGACAATACTAATACCACAAACAAAGACACAACAAACACAAAAATAACATTTGAAAATAACACCATAACAGAAAGCAAAGCAGACGACAGAGTCAACAAGATTTCATTTGCACAAAAAACAAAGAAATCTTTGACATATATACCTGAAAATATTTCAGTTGTGGCACGAAAAATCACAGACGCCAAACAATACATAAGTGAAGGAGAGAATGGTATTTTATCGGTAAAAATGCCTCAAGAACTCACCAAAGACATTGAAAGTCGAACGGTCATGTTCCGCACCATCAACAACACTTCAAAAAAACCTGAACAGCCAACTCAGGCAGATATCAAAACAGTACTCACAGAAGTACTTAATGAAACCACTTTCATAAGAAAAGACAGACTGTATGGAAGCCTAGCAATCATTATGAAGAACGAATCGGCGGCCAAAAAAATGTGCTTTGTCACCGATTCGTTCGAAAATTTTTACCTTTTATCCATCTTATATGGGTAAAAGAACTCAACGCATATGGCTGGATGCAATGATGCCAGATGTGGACTACTGCTGGCTCATAGCTGGCTTCATCGATCCAGTGAATGACAACGTGATTTCCATTGGGAAAACCACAGGCAATGCGTTCAGTGGAACAGGTATAGAGCTGGTAGTGCAAATGAAGTCTGAACGCATCGCCCAAATACCCGACAGAATCCTATTAGAGGGCCACGGGTATATAAACATTAGCGTGGAGGGGAGAAGGCCGTCCTGTCATATCTGTGCAGGCAGAGGGCACCTGAAGGCCGCTTGTCCCCAACTCAACAAAAAGAAAACCCTGCTACCAACACCAGCTCCACCACCACCACCTTTCAAAGGCACTTTGCCCGATTGTTCGGGGGAGGCGAGGGTCCGGGCGGGAACGTGGATTTCGGTCCATACCTCGACGGCCTGCCGCGTCTCTTGAGCGAAGAGGCAGAGTCCTGCGAGGGACCAATCTCGGCTGATGAGATCGGAGATGCGCTGAGCCAATGCAGCAGACGCAAATCTCCAGGTCTCGATGGTATACCTTACGAACTTTATTTATCAATGCCGGTCTTCTTCTCCGAACTCCTCGAAGCGGTCTACTGCAATTGGCAGCAGAACGGGAGAATTCCTTGTTCTGTAGCCAAGGGCGTAGTCACGCTGGTGAGGAAGGACGAGAACAAGGGAGATAGTATAAATAATTTTCGGCCCATAACCCTGCTAAACACAGAGTTAAAGATTTTGGCCAAGGTGTTAGCAAAGAGGTTGGCGCTTGTCGTGGGTGGCCTGGTGGGAGATGCGCAGACATGTGCTATCCCATCCAGGACCATTCACGATAACCTCCACCTCATGCGATACATCATAGAGAGGGTTGGCAACAAACCCGGCTTCGGTGGGGCCCTGATCAACTTGGATCAGTCTAAGGCCTTCGATAGGGTCGACCATGGTTACCTGGATGCGGTGCTAGCGGCGGCTGGGTTCGGTCCTGTTTTCAGAGGCTGGATCACTGCCTTACATAGCAACCACATCTGTTCTAGGATCAAGGTGAACGGCTACCTTTCGAAGCCGTTCGAAATCACACGATCCATTCGACAGGGGTGCCCTCTCTCCTCCCTTCTGTACGTATTGACTCTAGAGCCTTTACTGAGGAAGTTGGAGTTGTTGCAGGGTATCCCCCTGGAACCAGGATTGAGCAAAGCGGTGTCGGCCTACGCCGATGACGTAACAGTAATGGTATCGACCGACTCGGAGATCGAGGCGATCGGTACCTTACTGGAGGATTACGAAAGGTTGTCAGGAGCGAAACTGAACCGGGAAAAATCCATCGGGCTGCAACTCGGAACGTGGAGAGGCAGACCGATGCCTCCCGACGGTGTCGTCGGACACTGGACGGCGGGCCCGGTATAGTTGCTTGGGGTATGGTTTGGACCGGACCTCCAGGTGGAAAAGAACTGGAACGAGGTTACGAACAAGGTGTTTGCACTAACCCAGAAACGGGCCAAGTGTAAGCTGTCCCTAAAAGGCCGGGCGGAGGTGGCGAACATTTACATAGCGTCCGTCACTTACTACCGCCTGACTGTCGTGCCTTGCCCTAAGGAAACACTCACCACCATGGAACGCATGCTCTTCCAATTTCTTTGGAAGAAGCGCCTTCCTATGGTGAGGAGATCCATCTGCTGCCAACAACCTTCGAAAGGAGGGCTGGGGATGCCGTGGTTGATGATGCGTAGGCACGCATTAAGGCTACGGCACCTACAGGTATTCCTCACTGGTCAACCGGTGTGGGCTCCGTTCGTGAAACGAGCCTTTCCGAGACTCGTCTCGCTCACCGAGCTACAGTCCTGGGTCAAGCAAAGATCCGGAAAACTGGGAGACTGGCACACTGAGTGTGCTCAGGCGCTCAGGGCTCTCTGGCAAGCGGGCCAGGCCATCGGTGGAGAATCCACCTCATCATTCTATAGAGGGCTGGTGGCTAGCAGGGGCGATGACACCCTTGGAAAGTCGCTGGACATGGAAGAAGACGAACTGGCCAGCCTGTTCGGTAGGACTTTCGGCCCAGGATCAATGGACAACTTCCAGAAGTCACTGGCCTGGCAGTGCTACCGAGGGGCTCTACCCGTTCGAGAGAGGCTCTACAGACACGGGCGCCCGGGCAGGGATCCCTCAAAAAAGATTTGCCCTAGATGCGTGCGTCACGAAGAAACCGTTGCGCACGCATTGGTGCAATGTCCGGGCGTGGCTGATCTGTGGGGCTACGCCGAACGACTGCTGTCGCGGGTGGCGCCGATTCAATTGACCGCCGAGTCCGTGATGACAATCAAACCGCCTCCCCTCTTCACAAAAGAAGCAAAGGCGGTTTTTCTGTGCGTAATAGCCATGTTGAAAGAGGTTGTTTGGTGGACACGATTGAAAGGTCTGAGGTCAGGCAACTTCCTCTCTGGCCATAGTCTGGTCTACTTCTTCCGATATCACTTCGGAAGAAGGATAAGAATGGAGAGAGAGGTGCTTGGCCACAGGCAGTTTTATGAAAGGTGGGTGATAGTGGCGAGAATGGCTCGTGTAAATGGGCCTTCTCTGTATACCATCCTGTAGGTAAAGAAGTAAAGGAGAGGGGAGCACCTTCTCCATGTGCTCCCCGGGCAAAGGATTGCACACTTTTTCGCGCTGGTGAGTAAATGTTTTAATTTCATTGGAAACTGCATGAACTGAATCTACATTCTTACACCATTTTGTAGATAAGCTGCCACCCTACACTTTGTAGGTGGTACCAACCCCAAATAATAAGCCCATCAGGGCGAAAAACGGAGAAATCCCACAAAATTTCTACCGGAATTTTGAATATAGCCAAAATGGCTAAATTCTTTGACCTCATCTTAACATGTGTCGCCAATTGTGTCACCGCTGTTCACCTTTTTCCCCACATACATGGGGAAAAGAACACAGAAAATAAAAATCCAAAGTATCACACCAAATATTGACATTTGGTGGGTACTATGTGAATTTTTAAACCACGAAACAGACTATATAATATCGGTAGGTAAGTCCTCCGGCGACCTGTTCAGCGGAACTAGCCTGTCCAAATGACACCAGAACGAATAGCTTGGATCCCGGAACCTGTGTTTCTGGATGGGCTTATATACATAAACATTTTGGTCGAGGGTAGGCGGCCCTCATGTTACCACTGCTCAAGCAGGGGTCACCTGAGAGCTTCCTGTCCTCGGCTAACTAGCCCCCAAAAAGGCACTACTGCCAACACCTGCAACACCAGCACAACAATCACCACCACCACCACAAAATAGTGACAACAAAACAAACGACAAACACAGTCCCACCGAACCACTCCCCACCTAAAACAACTCCAGAAACACCCACACACATAACAGCTCCCCAAAATGTACCTGTCCCCAACAACACGGATGAGGCCTCATCATCGTCACCCAGTGAGGATGAGGGAGAGACTTTCCGACCAGTAAAAAGAAAAAAGAAAAGACATAACACAAACAAAAAGGCAACAAACACACAAACACCAACACAAGCGACGCAAACAGCACAAACAGAAACACCCCCTCCTGAAAACAAAACAACTACTACAAAACGTAAACACACACAAGAACCACAGACAAAAAGCAACCCAACACAACAAAAAATGTTACACCTACATAAATACTAACAATAAAACTTTAAAAGACACCATATATAAAAACCCTTCGGTGGAGACCGAAGGGAAAACTTTTACACACTCTTCGGAGAATCCTAATCTTAAAATGATTAGGACCTCCATGGACACACATAAACAGTTAAAAGAAAAATTTCCTAACGATGTAGGTAACCCCTGCGTCAAACCCTACAATCGAGTCCTTCCTGTTAAACTCCCATTTGCATTTGTCCCCTTTCTTTTGTGCCCTTGTGGCTAATAAAGAAATTTATCTATCAATCTCGCACTCACCTCCTCTCTCTCTCTCTCTCTCTCTCTCTCTCTCTCTCTCTCTCTCTCTCTCTCTCTCTCTATATATATATATATATATATATATATATATATACAATGATATTAAATAAATGGAAACTATATTTATAAAACCATATTTATAAATATAGTTTCCATTTATTTAATATCATTGTATACTATACTCCAGAAAACTTGTCGAGTGCTCTGAATCAGATATAAACATTTATATTTGTTGATTTACCAACAAATTGAATATCCCTTTTACTTATATATATATATATATATTTGTGATATTTTGCATTCTCGCAATAATACACAACTGAATCATTCGCTTAATAGAGGTGTTACCTCCCTTGCTGAATCCCACGAGGGGTCAGTAATAGCCACACTATCTATAGCATCTTGGAGCAAAACCCGTTGATAACACGACTTCCTTGTTCATCATCTCACCAGAAGCCCAACATTCTTTATGTAGGCGGACAGTACCTGATTTGGAGTCGCAGAAACCAATACTGGATTTTACCATCAGTCCAGGGTCCGGGAAAGTATCAACACATATATTTTTATTGTTTGACCCGAATTACTTGGTCGTTTTGTTTTGGCTGTGCGGATGATATGTTTAACCATCATCTCAGTGTGTTTGGCCCTTAACGTATGTTGTAGCTCTGATTCATATGATTCATCGAGCGCTTGCCACACATATCGGACGTTGATTTTCGTTAATTCCTGAGCTGAAAACGATTCTCGCTAATTTATATTTGTATTTATATATATATATATATATATATATATATATATATATATATATATATATATATATATATATATATATACAAATAAAGATTCAGCGAGAATCGCATTTCGGCGGGCAGGAAAGGCGAAACGAAACGCAAAAATCAGAATATATGAATAAATACTTTAATAATTATAAGGGCATATAATTCTTTAGTCCGACACGATCAATAGAAAGAGGATTAAAAACGAAAATAACTACCAAGTTTGAAGCAACGATATAATAGTGATACAGGCACTGCTGAAACGGAGACGAAAATAAAATCAAGTTGCATATTGTAATAAATACACAATATATTCTATATTTTCTTCGGACTTGACCGAGTTTCTTGTAGTCAGATCATCATAGAAATATATAAACACGTAATATTGCTTCCATCGGATTTACACACCCCCACACAAACATATGTGCATTTATGAAACTAAAAAATATGCAAGCATATGTATGCATGTTTGTATGTATATATGTGTTATATACGTATGTATACGCATATTAGTGTTTACGTGTATATATGCACATACAGACACACGCACACGCACACACACACACACACACTCACAAAGACATATATGTATATACATGCATTTATAAATATACATGTACATTCATACCTGTTAAACGAACAAACAAACATATCAAGAATATCATATAAAATATAAACTAATGGGAAATGGAAAATAAAATCTATTAAGCGGAAGGAGAGGGCGAAACCATCTTTAATTATAATATATATATATATATATATATATATATATATATATATATATATATATATATATATATATATATATATATATATATATGTATATATATATAATACAATAATACACACACACACATATATATATATATATATATATATGCATATATGTTTTATTCTAGATATTATTCCAGAAAATATCAATGTCAGTAGAAAAGATATGTATAAAATATCAGAGATGTGTCACATAATATATATCATACGTAAAAATTGAATATAATGAAATGGGAAAAACATATTAAAACTGAATAGATTTTTAATATATAAATATAAGAAAAATGAAGACGAAATATCCACAGGGATAATTCTTTTTTGACTTTGGTTTTTAGTATATTATTTTTGTAAATAACACACACACACACACACACACACACACACACACACACACACACACACACACACACACACACACACACACACACACACACACACACACACACACACACACACACACACACACATATATATGTAGATATGGATATGCATGTATATATATAATATGGATATATAGTCAAACGGATTCAGTTTTCAAAATCTTTATGAAAGCAATATGAAGTAAAAAGATTAAAAAATATTTAGAAAAGATATATATATATATATATATATATATATATATATATATATATATATATATATATATATATATATATATATAGAGAGAGAGAGAGAGAGGAGTGAGAGAGATAGAGATAGAGAGAGAGAGAGTGAGAGAGAGAGAAAGGGAAAAAAGATTGGGAGTGGCGTAAAGAGAGACATTCAATAAAAAGTGTAATAAAAATTGTTTTATATAGAAGTCATTTGGACAACGTAAGTGGAAACATAATTTGCAAGTAAAAATCGAGATTTATTTGTTATTTTGTGAAATATAATCATTCTGAGTATGAATACATATTTTGGAACATATACAATGGACATGGATGATTTATAACGTTCCACTCCCTTCACATACACAGACAGCGCACACATACGCGAACACATACATATCTGTTACAAGGGTGAAAATATTTATGTATATTTATTCAAATGTAAGCTGAAGTCGATTTTATAATTATCTAAATCATGGTTTCGTTCAATTTTGGTAAGCGAATGGAGGAGAAACGGCCAATAACAGATTAAATTGCAGTCACTGTGATTTGTAACTCTTTCAAATCAATTAGTTTTATCACAGGGCTACTTTGGAAATTTATCACAGGCCTACTTTGGAAATTTATCACAGGCCTACTTTGGAAATTTATCACATGTCTACTTTGGAAATTTGCGTAAAAGAATTTGGCCATGTATCTGTATGTCAGAATAATTGTTATTAGATAAGACGCGGACCCATTTATGAAACGCATCGTGGCCTGTAATTGAAAGTCAACAATTTGTGAAGTCTGGAGGGTGGTCATACACGAATGAAAAGACGAGTCATATGCCAAAGCCACTGTATCACCCCCAAACTGTTATGGTTAGAGTTTGGTGGTCTTTTAAAGCAATTGCGCATTTATCATTATTTGGAATTTGTCGAAACAATAAGAATTCAATGATATTAACAACAGATTATTAAATGACAATCGCAATCATCCTTCAAATACCCCCCACTTAAGGCAGGAGACAGAAACCAATATTCTTCTTCGACAATGCCAGGAACCACTTATTTAAATGGAGAGTTTTTAACCTTAGATAATAGAAATATGAAGTATTGCAGCATCCTTCATATTTATCTGAGATTTCGCTTTCAGGTTTTCTTTTCAGAATTTTTAATCAGGATTCAATAATCAATTATAGCGAAGCCATAATTAGTGCATTTCCTGAAGTTGGAACCGCTAAATGTAATGAGCTTTATAGAGATGGCATATTATCACGAGAGGATTGTTAGAAAAAGAGTATTGCTTCAAAGTATCTACCTATTACATTTTGATATTAAAAATGTGACATTTCAAATATATATACATACACACGGAAACACACACACGCACACACACACACACACACACACACACACACACACACACACACACACACACACACACACACACACACACACACACACACACACACATATATATAACTTTGATACTTTGATAGGTTTCGGCGAGTATTGACCCAGGCCATGTCAAACTTAATAACACCACTTGGCATACATACATAAACACACACACACACACACACACATACACACGCTCTACCGATACTGCCAACCCACCGCTCTTCAATAATTAATATGACACCGTAATATCTATACATCTTGTACACAGGAGATGTTCCTCTCCTTAATTTAATGTACATTTATGCTTTTTGATGTTTCTGAAGATGTAATCGGATAAAAAATTAATGAATGTAAGGAAATTTTCCTTTCTTTTATAATATAATTTTTTTTTCGTTTTACCTTTTTTTAAAAAATATGATTACCTGTATATCGATTTACTTCCATATACTGGTATCGTATTAAATGATAAAAGAATTCAATGCTCCCTATCTATAGATTTTTCTTCGATTGTTGAAACGTATGTAATGTTAATTACATATAAATTCTCCCTATATCCTTGGCTTAATTATTACTTATTAGAAACAAATATTATTTAATTTAATAATTAGATAATATTTTTTTCTCATCATGTCTCATCGGGTATAAGTAACACATTACTTATACCTGCTCCGTGAATTATTGGAATCTGAAAATATCCATGGATTAACACCTGGAATATTGTCTCGATGGATTCGATTATACATGTTGAGTGATCTATCTGGAAAGTTGCCACTTCATTAATAGTTTCATAATCATTCTTCAGGTTATATATATATGGCTGAGTGGTTAGAGAATTGGATACACAATCTTGAGGTTGTGAGTTCGATTCCTGGACCGGGCGATGCGTTATGTCCTTGAACAAGACACTTTATTTCACGTTGTTCCTTCTACCTGGAGTTGCGACCGATAGATAGTATTAGCAACTGGAAAGACCAACGCAAACATTGTTTCCTCGGTCCGATTTGACGAAAGTCGATCGATCCTTTTTTTAAAATATATACATATAACTTTGATAACTTTGATAGGCTTCGACCAGTATTGGCCCAGGCCATGTCTAACTTAATAACATATATATATAAAAGGATGCAAGACAAACCACAAACCCTCCATCTCAATTCACGTTTGAAAAGCATAAGAACTGTGAAACCGGTAAAATAAATAAATAGATGTTCTTTAAAAGACTCCAGTTGCATTTTCGATTTCTTTCCCTTATACTTTTACCCGTGTAGGACATCTAATTTTTTTTTAATAAAAAAAACAACTAATTTTCTTATATATGTGTATGTATATAATATATATATATACGTATATATATATATATACATTAAAAATAACAGAAGGCCGGACTGGAAATTGACTTTCGAATTTTAATCCTGAAAAACACTGGATATATTTCGATGACCCAGCTTTATCATCCGATCATGATACAAGACTTAGGTGATATCATCAGGTGTTAATTGCAGAATTAGTTCCATTAGGCAATATGATTATGTCGAACACAAACTTATATATATATATATAGGAAAAGTGTCAGGACCCCGACGGCTGAGCTCCGGCCCTTTCGACAGCTAGATCTACTCTACTCCCCTAAGTATCGAGTACACTGGTGTGTTATGGTCCACCTAGTTCCGTACAACACTTTCTTTGTTATATATATATGGATATATATATTTGTTTTGCGAGGTTTTTGATATGAAATCGTGCGTCGAAACAAATATTGTTATACTTGGGGTTGTTTTAATAATATTGCCAGAAATATACATTTTCATACTCAACTTATCTTTATATACTCACGTATAGACACACACATATATACATACATACTCTAGTCCATGTGTACACACATACACATACATACACATCCATATACACATATATACATACATATATATACATACATATATATATATATATATATGCATATATATATATATATATATATATATATATATATATACATATATACACATACATACATACACACACATATACATATATATATATATATAAGCACTTTAATACATGAATACACTTACATCTAACTATACACATCAAACATATATATATATTTACTTATTTATATACATTTTCACATATATATACATACTTATGGACGTTTTTAGACACATTCATTATCGCATATTTGTACCTATTCTCATCAGCATATCTTTTCATTATTAGTATGGTAATTTAAGGTTATTAATATATGTTGAGAAGAGATTGTTTTTATATTTTTCTAACTAGATTAAGGTTTATATAGTTGGGGGATGTCCCTCTTTTATGTAATATTCGGCTTGTAGTGGGAAAAAAGGGTTTTAGTTCTGTGACGGCAGAATAATGTTCGTTCAATTCTGTTATTAAAAGATATGCTGATGAGAATAGGTACAAATATGCGATAATGAATGTGTCTAAAAACGTCCATAAGTATGTATATATATGTGAAAATGTATATAAATAAGTAAATATATATATATGTTTGATGTGTATAGTTAGATGTAAGTGTATTCATGTATTAAAGTGCTTATATATATATATATATGTATATGTGTGTGTATGTATGTATGTGTATATATGTATATATATATATATATATATATATATATATATATATATATATATGCATATATATATATATATATATGTATGTATATATATGTATGTATATATGTGTATATGGATGTGTATGTATGTGTATGTGTGTACACATGGACTAGAGTATGTATGTATATATGTGTGTGTCTATACGTGAGTATATAAAGATAAGTTGAGTATGAAAATGTATACACATGAGCGCGTATGTATGTACATAAATACATGTGTGTATATATGTGTATGCATGTGTATATATATGTAAGTATGAATATGTGAATTGTGTGTATATGTATTTTGTAGAGGTGTGCAAATATATTTGTGTGTGAATGCGTGGGTGAAAGGATACGTACACTTGAAAGAAAAATTTAAGTCTGAATGTTAATTAAGTGCAAACACAAAACCAACCACGCATATCTTCACTATCTCTAATCCTTCTATAGATTTAAAAAAATAACCAATAATATATTCTATAAAAAATGTCAAAACAACAGATGGGAATCTAATTACTCACTGCCACCAAGAATTCTCACTGCTATCGAAAAACCACTCCTTCAACTATTCTTCTAACAACTTCACCCCTCCCTCCTAATATTCTCTATAAAAACTAAATAGGTCCTCAGTAATATTATTCTGATGAAATGACAGTAAATAATAACATTGAAATATTGAATGTCTGCATAACTAAAAGTTTGTAGATAGCTGTTTTAGGTTATGTAACTGTTATAGAAACACGTGTCAATAAATTCCTTTCAACTAAACTGTATCCATTCAAATCTTTCTATTTTTCTCCGGATTACTTTTGGAACTACAACTGGAACCGTCGAGCAAACTCTACGTGAGCTGATAATCTACTGTGTGTAATATTTATATTACAACACAACGGAAAATACTGTATATATATATATATATATATATATATATATATATATATATATATATATATATATATATATATAACGAAGGAAATGTGGTAAGGAACCAGATGGACCATAACAGAAATAGCCGTCGAAACGGCTTGAGCTCTGCCGTCGGGGTCATACATTTTCCTATATATATATATAATTATATACTCATGTAAAAATGTTTATTTCAACCATTCTTTTAAGACAATAACATTCGTTTGGAACAGTATATAATTGAATAGTCTCGGACTAAAGAAATCATAAGATTATGTTTTAAAAAAATGCTCCATTATAAATGAACTCGAGAACAGTATTTTCAATCACAAGTGTGCGTGCATACATAGACACGCTTATTTATATAGACACACACAGACACGCTTATGCACACAGATACACACTCACACGCACCCTTACAATCTCCTTTTACTCCCTTAATCTCGCAGACATGACTAGTCTTAAACAACGTAACACAGTGAGTATCAAGGATGACCATTTGAATTAGATACATTTTTGCCAGCTGAGTGAACTGGAGCAACTGAAAATAAAGTGTGTTATCCAAGAACATATCGCACAGCCAGGAATCGAACTCACGACATTACGATCGTGAGCTAAAGATCCTAATCACTTAGCCACTCATTTCACAAACACCCCACCCCCACAAAGAGTATTCACGTTCCTGTTTAGAAATGCAAATGAAAAAGAAAGTACTCAATTCATATAGTAGAGTTGAGTCTATTTGTGCAAACCTAATGATTCGTTCCATAGCAACACGAAGTTTCACGCATGAATAGTAGAAAACAATATGTAGGATAGTTCGTGGTTGTCATTGGTTACTATGGCTCAAATTGTGGGTACAAATGCCTTCTCTTGGTATTGAAGACAGGGGAAGCTTATTTATAAGGCTCATTCATTTCAATTTTGTTTGTCAATGAATTGCGGAGAAATGTCTTTTGTGAAATAGTGTTTGTGACTGTAAATGACCCCTCGTAATTGAAAGCGATTCTGGAATAGAAAGAAAATCATTATTCCGTAATGGAGAATTTTTGGAAAATTCTTTAGCCGGTCTGCAATCTCAAATATTTTAAAAACAATATCACTGTTTCAACAGATTATCTGCTGTTCAGTGATCATTGTTTAGGGATTAAGTTAAAATATTTCTAAAAAAACAACAACAATATTTTGTTCAATTGGAGGCACTATTTTACGAGAGCAAGTCCGCTTGACTGCCGAAACAAATGAATAATGATACCTTCGTCTTTCACTGAAGCTCATCACCTGAGGCATAACGGCTATGAAAGCCACTAATCAGTAAACACTTTATTCGCCATCTTGCTTCCCATGAATATTGCTACGAAGCCTAAACGAGCTAAACACTTGAAACACTGATTAACTAGAGAATGAATCATCGACTACACCCCCTCACATACACATGTCATACATACTGTCATCCACATGCACATACACACTTACATACACACACATACATATTCCACATATCAATTTATAATATGCAGGTTCATCAAAACAAGAAGAACTTCAACCCAAATTAATTCAACGCTTTAAAGCTGAGCAGATAGAAATTGTGTGGGATTAGATCGTATTTTTTGTAAAGATACAGAGATAAAAAATGTTTCACTAAACATTGAACGCAATATATGTAGTATCATTTTCTTGAAACCCGGATATTGTAAAACGTTAGCAGAAGGAGTTCTTATTTACAAAAATATAGCATGAGTTATGGCAAAAAAGTAAAAGAAAAAAATAAATAAAAGAAAACCAATACTAAGCTATCTTATTTATCCAGAATAGTGCCTGCCACCTTAATCTTGTAACAAAATGGTTGATTTTTCGCATGATGCACTGCAGGAAGTTTTCTTTGTTAGAATAGTTTTATTCTCCGGGTAACTATCGGTTATTAGAAGATTTTAGGATTGTGATTGTCAAAGGCTCAACAATATGGCTGGAAGATAAATACACCAGAGGAGCGCTCTGTTTACTAAATATATATACAGTACAATGGAGCTTTGTGCTTTCTAAAGATACACACAGTGAGTAGAAAAACCTCGTTTAAGTGAGATCATTCATGTAATTAACAAACAGGTATGTTTAATATCTAAAAGAAAAACACATAAGAGAGAACAAGTAAAATCCCATAACAACCACAATCTCAAATTGTTGAAACAACAAATAGTCATGCTTATCAAGAATATACGTATTCCAACAATGGAAACTTATCTGAAGTGTATGATACAAAAAACAACAACAAAAAAACAACAAAAAAAAACAACAAAAAAAAACAAAAAAAACAAACAAAAAAAAAACAAAAAAAAACACAAAATCCTTTGCGGTACTTAATTACGACTCGCTACATTCTAAATTCAAATCCCGCCGAGGTTAACGTTGACTTTCAATCTTCTGGGATCGATAAAATAAAATAAAAGTTAAATACCGAGGGTCGATATAATTGACTTTCCTACTCCAAAATTGCTGGCTATACCGATGTTAGAAACAGTTATTTCTTTCTCCTTCGTAGTTCATGATATACATATAATTAATAATTGTTTCTACTTTTGGCACAAGGCCAGCAATTACCCAGTACATTACTGGTACTTTATATGTGTGTGTGTATAATAATGGTTTCTGACATAGGCACAGGCCAGCAATTTTGTGGGAGGGGAAAGTCGACCCCAGCGCGTGGCTGGTACTTTATTTTATCGACCCCCGTAAGGATGAAAGGTAAATCTAACTTCGGCGGGATTTGAACTTAGAATGTAAAGGGTCGTAAGAGTTGTTTACTGACACTAGTGCAACAATCACGTCTTTTGTTTATAGTTATGAAAAGCACCTCAGTTTGGCCAGTCTTCTAGTTTGATGTTGGTTGGTCACGTTAGTGTTGAAATAATAGTAACACAACTGACTGATGTGCTTAACGATTTAAACGAATAGGTAAATCAATGGTGTCTGCATTCACTTTACGATTTCATTCTAGATACGTATCTGTTAAAAGTAATTGAGTTTATTCTTTTTACCATGTCTATAAAAAGAAAGTGAACACCATTAAAAATCCAACAGAAAAGCACGATTTTAGAGCGTTTGCGTTGTGATGAAATAGCATAAAATAGAGCACAAGAGTACATTTTATTGAATGATTGGCATAAATTCTGAGTAAGCATGCATTTGTATGTAATTATGCTCAGAATGACTTCTTTTGCTTACAAACAGAATAGTTATCCGAACAAAATACCCCAGCCCGTTTCGTTCGGATTATCAAATATTAACCGATTCTAAAATGTATGTGTATATAATATATATGGTATAGCAGGGAACAATATGGAACATGTTGAAACAAATAAATAATCAAGTATATAATACATAAACACAAGTGCAACATGTTTATTCAAATACATAATAGATAAAACATATGTACAATATTTGGAAAAAAGGAATTCACCCATATAAAATTATAAATTGGGGTGGGTTAATTCAACATTCGTCCATTTTCAACTTAAGTCTTGAATTCTGGAATCAATTACCGACGTAAGGTGAAGTATACCTTATAAGTTTATATAATGTCAATATCGGACGTACGTTATCTAGGATTTAAAGAAACATTATTTCAAAGAGAGTGAAACGATTTAAAGAAACGTTATTTCAATAGTGGACATACCGTTATCTAACGTTCATTTGAAAATCGAGTGAAGTGACTTGAATCTCAGGATCACTTGGCTCCGACTAACTTTACCTGAAATGGGATCCAGGTTTATGGCCCCCTCTTCATGACTTTGAAACGCTAGGTTAGTTTTCGGTCTGTGTTGTGAAAGGGAGAAGAGATGGAACATGAGGCTAGCAACCTTGCCCCCATTGATAACATTTGCCCTAAAACAATGAGCAGATATATGATTTGAGAACAAGTTTTTGACCAGACTTGCAACCGTGCTGAATGGAGATCTCTCGTCGCCCAATGCTCCACAGGGAGCAAAAGGAACTCAGGAAGAAGTGTCAAATCGAAGGAGTTGTTGAAGATTGTGTTAAAATAAAGCAAAATAAAATAAAGTAAAGTAAATACAATTTAATATACTGATAGTTTAAGGAAAATGATTGTCTACAGATTGATTAATTGAATAAATATATTAAATGGTGTACCAATAATTGAGTTCAAGGTCTGGGTACATTAGATACTATCAAGTTGTCTTTTGAAAGTGCTAATTAAGTGACGTAAAATTAATTTTGACGAAAACTTAAACTGATTGATTTGTTAGAAATGTATCTTTTGATTTTCAAGGAATGAGTTCTTAGATTTAATTGACTGTAAACAAATAAACAAACGCACGCACACACACACACACACACACACACACACACACACACACACACACACACGCACACGCACACGCACACAAATCCATACATATATACATACACACATAAATAAATACACTCCCACATATATATGTGTATATATATATGTATGCACAGACACACTTGTTTGTTTGTATATATATCTATTTATCTATCTATCTACACACACACACACACACACACACACACACACACACACACACACACACACATATATATATATATATATAACTTCAGAAAGCACTAATATTGTTATGCCATTTCAAAATTTTATGTGTAATGTATAAGACGTTTTCCTAAAAATATCCAAATATATGTTTTAAAATACTCGTTGCTTCATTTTAAGAACAATCACTGAGAATATTACTTTCAATTTCATCAAAATGAAACTTTCCTCCACATATCATCCATATTCCAATACGTATTTCAACACATCCTTTATTCTCATTTTCTACACATTTATTCTCATTTTCTTATCCACCCGAATAAATATCTTGTAACTGATCTCCCTGAATCTCAGAGTGATATCAGTTGTGGTAGAAGAATAAGATTGATGAAGAAGTGTCTACGAAAAGAGCATGGATCTTATCCGGGTTTTCCTTGATGTCTTCGATGCTATGTATAAGGCACCCCTGTGGAAAATACTCTGAAAGAATAGTTGTTCAGATCACTTTGCATTGATAATTAAATCATTCCACGATGAAATGGTAGCACGAGTCTTGTCAGTGAGATCATAGCGTAGAAAACGGAGTCAAACAATGTGACATCCTTGTTCAAAATCTTTCCCCCTTGTACTTTGCTGTTACTCTCATGCATTTGCCGTCGATTGCTCTTCTAGTATATACATGAGGAACCAAATGTTTAGTTGTTTAATTAATTTGCAGTATTTTGGTGCCCGTTCAACTCTAGTATATACATGAGGAACCAAACGTTTAGTTGTTTAATTAATTTGCAGTATTTTGGTGCCCGTTCAAATGTCTTTCAATATTTTATTTGGGATGTTCTTTATGAAAAGTATTGCGACTTAGTTACAAGTTTTTCAAATTCTCATGAATTATATTTCTACATCTAGTAAAGCATTTGAACTCAGTACTAGATTGATCAAGACTGTTATAATGCCCCCACCCCACACGCTATCTAAAAAGGCATACATATAAAACCGTCTGACTTAGTTACAGAAACAGAACTGAAAGTAATACAAGTTTGTCCAACTGGACAGCACATGCAGTCGTTCTTGCTCCTTACATGGGAGAAAATATCTCTAAGGCGCCAGAAAGTAACTGATTCCTTTAGGAATATTAGGCTGCGTATCTGGTCACGAAATTAACAAAAGTTAATATATATTTTGCATGTATATTGGTCACTTTTCTTTACGTTTGTGAAACATTTACAAACACTATGTAAAGGTTCTTGAGCGCTTTGATAAGAGATGTTTAAGGCATATTCAGAATGTCTGCCGGTCCTCGCAAACTCGAGATAAATATTTTAGAAGTCGATGACTTGAACATTGAGACAATGGTAAATATGCACCATTTATGTTGGACCATCTACAGTGAGAATCAATGAGCAAACGATCCGGAATCAGACGTTGTAAAGTGAGCTTGCATGTAGAAAGCGGCCCCAGCACAGCTCAAGGCTGCCGTTTAAGGTCTGTATGAAGTTATCTTCGAAAGTATTTGAAAAAGTGAGATCAACTGTGAAAAAAATGTTTTTGATCGACGCCAATCGAGAAAACAGGTAATTAATGGTGTCGATATTTATGAGACATCACGCATTCTGTATGCAGAATATAAATGAAAAGAACGAACATACACAATTTGTAAAGCGGAATAGTTCTGTGATACTTGCGGTCGTATGTGAATTTCCAAGATTGATTTCATTGTAGTTGACAGTTCATGAAAATGGATTGCAGTACATGTAGAAAGGTTTTGAAATCTATAGGCGGATCAAAATGTCGCGGAGCTATGCATCTATTTATCCGTCCATACATCATACGACATAATACTTTCTAGTTATCTTTTTTTATAAATCTTACGGTAAAATACGTTAACATTAACTTACCAGTAACAAATAAAAGTATGTTACATGATATAAGCACTAACTAATATGATATCGATTGAAACAATCTTTGATAATTTTTGTTTTTCTTGAAATATCTGTGATATATCTACGCAAGATGAATGCGATTAAGCATTGGTCAGCCTTGGTCGAAATGACCTATGATCAGTTGTTCCAGCTAACATTGTCCCATTCTTTGCCAAGAATAATGTATCTAGGATTACATTTCGTAATAAAAATGTTCATTATGTGACACAGTCAGGTGCAATTCAAGGAAGATTTGGGTTGGTATATTTAGCACGTTGTAGAACTGAGAAAGAGAAATAGAGAAATAGAAGCTTGCTCGTGGATAGCATTATGTATATATATGTATATATATGTATATATATGTATATATATATATATATATAAAAAGGGGAAAAAATATATTTTTCTTCCTAATAATCGCCTGTTTCTCCCTGTTTTCATATATATATATATATATATATATATATATTAAAAATTAGAATTGGAGCTCTGAAATAGCAATATATATATGAATGTATATATAATGTATTTTGCAATTCTAATTTTTAATTATATATATATATATATATATATATAAAGCAGAATCGATGTCAGTGTTGCAGCATATGTACAAACTTTATGGCATATTACAATTGCTTTGATATGGATCAGTTCAGGGTACGTGCACATATAAACTCGCATATTTGACGAGATATCGAAAAAGTGTCGTGCACCGTCATCAGCTCTCAAACCAGTAAAATGGTTTCGCACTACTTAATTGAGGCGAAACCATTTTGCTGGTTTGAGAGCTGGTGCAGATGTGTGTATATAAACTTGTCTTGTACATCGCCTTTTTTATTTCCTTTTCCGATCACCTCTGTGCGCAAACACAAGTCTCCTTGTCCCTCCCCTTTCAATCTTTTCTATATTTTATCGGCATGCCACCCGCATTGTAGATTGTCTCTCTGTTGACCACTGGACGCTGGTCTCTGGCCTATGAGGCATTACTGCCCATCGCCTTCTTTGACAGCATTTAGCTATTTTAATGGCTGTTCCAGCGATGAGTTATCTCATTAATATATATATATATGTATGTAAATTTATATATATGTATGTATGTGTGTGCGTGTATATCTATCTATCTATCTATCTCTCTCTCTCTCTATATATATATATATATATATATATATATATGTGTGTGTGTGTGTGTGTGTGTGTGTGTGTGTGTAAATAAGGTCAACATGTAAAAACTACAAGAGAACAATAGAATAATGATATATTAATTTGTAATTTAGGCACAAAGCCACCAAATTTGGCGGAAGGGCAAAGTTAATTAAAAGAACCCAATACTTGACTGCTACATCATTTTATCGACTTTGGAGGGATGAAAGGCAAGGTGGACCTTGGTGGCATTTACAATTAGAACTTAGAAATTTTAACTAAATGCCGTAAGCATTTTGTCTGACGCTGTACTGATACTGCCAACCCAACACCTCAATACAATAATTGTTTCTACTATTGGCACAAGGCCAGAAATTACCCAGTACATTACTGGTACTTTATTTTATCGACCCCGAAAGGATGAAAGGCAAAGTTAACCTCGGCGGGATTTGAACTCAGAATGACAAGGGCCGTAACTCTATGCGTCAAAGCATGGCGTCCGAACCTCTACCGATACTGCCAAACACCTCAATACAATAATGATATATTAGTAGGATGCTTAATAGATATGGAAAAGATGTTATAAATTGAAAGAATATTTCACAAAACTATTTAGCATAAATAAGCATCAATATAAAGCTTAATACCTACAATGAAAGAAGGATCCTACTCAGGGACGCGTGTTCTGTCGTGCGCAGGAACATTCTAGACATTATTCAAAAGACTAACCTTCCTTTCCAGAGCCAGAAAATACCTCAGCCCTAAATAGATACTGACAACATGAATAACATAAGCGAATCCAATAATTGTATGCTGCTCCCACATCTATGACGAAACTGCTATTATATACACGAACGTGCTGAAGTACATCCAAAAGGCTGATCGTTCATTTTAGTACCCCCCCCCCCCCCCCCCCGAGAATATTGTGCTGAGGGAATAATGCTAACGTATCTGGAACAATATTGCAGATATAAAGATAGACATACTCATTTATGGAAAGAAATGTCAGTTTTTACGATATAGAGTAGGATGTTCTTACGTGTAACAGCAGACCCATTCTACTACTCCATTGTAAGTTTCTCTTGATCTTTATATCGTGCTTTCATTTATGGTTTCTTTCAATTAATATCTTCAAAAGAAATATCTATATATATTTTCTTTTTCTTCAAAGAAACATTAATATATTAAAGAAGCTGCAACAAAATCAACGTTCATTCATATATAGGTCAGTATGGCAGATATAGACATAGACATTCCAAAACGCATTCACCAATACACTTCAAAATGTAGCCACAAACACGCAAACTTTTCACTCTACCTTTCATAATGCTACTACAATGGCATCTGGGCCCCAGAGTTAGATAGTTATATCAATATTTCATATATCAATATTTCGTGCCATATATACCACTTAGAAAATATAGAAGAGATAATGTTCAGCTCTAAATGCTAAAAGTGGTTGTTCTTAAAAGAGAGACAGTTTAGGTTTGTCTAAATGAACTTCTACATCAATATTACTTTATTCTTGGACAGTAGACCTTTCGAAATGTTATCTGTTTCTGAAAGCTTTTGTGATTGTTTGAAATTTGCTGTTTCAGTTAAATTTCTTTCTCTCTTCTGCTCTCTTTCTCACTCACTCACACACATAAATACACGCGCACACACACATAAACACACGAAAGCTCTTCATACAAACGTATGCAGACACACAAATAGCTGTTATACATCAAGTAATATATGTATTAAATTTTCTATACAAATCTGAGCTTCATACACTTTGATATAAGAAACTTACAAAATAATTCCTTTTGTAATGATATGGTTCTATCATAAATTCGTTTCTAAACAAGACTTGTAGAAGAAATTGATTAAAAGGAAAGTGTGAAAATTGTAGTTTAGGATATTCACAAGTATTGATACCTTACCGAGCGAGTATATTGGTTGTAGAGGTAACCTTCACAATTGATAGGAAAGCAAAATGCCAGTACCAGCAGAAAACTAGTTCTTATTAAACATTATAAGTATTTATCTTCGAAGCAGGTTATATATAATGTTAAGATGAAGTATAGTAATAAGTCCATCCACAGCTGCTTTAGGTTGTACTTAAAGCCGAAAGGGTTATATAACTCAAATAGGGCTATCATTATCAAAAATTCAAAAATGTCACAGAACAGTTAATATGTTAAGCGAGCAAATAGCTGAATATTAGTTACTGGATTATCTACGACCTTAACTCCTGATGGAGAAGTAGGTGCGCTGTCTTGACACAGGTCTGTCATAGGAGTTATAAACCAAGCAGAACACCTAATGTCTTCCAAAGAGAGAGAGAGAGAAAGAAAGAGGGGGGGGATAAAGTGATAAAAACAGACAGGGGACGAATCGACCCCAGTATTGGTACTTTATTTATGGGCCTTGAAATATGGAAAAGCAGTTAATCTTTGCAGGATTTAAACTGACGCCCAAACGACTTTGCCAAATCACCATCTGTATATTAGTCATGACAAAATGCTTGTGTAAGGAATATTGCATATTTGAAATATCTCACAGCGATACCATCGTTTTCAAAACAATATATGTGAGCGTGTTTCAACAATGAGTTGAGGAGAACATACCCTAGGGTAGCGTTTTGCATGGTGTATGTATATTTTTTGTGTTCAGGGGTAAGTTAATCGATTTCATCAATTATTATTTATCGTGATCGACTATTATTATTATTATTTGGCATTGAAGGGCGGTGGATTGGCAGTATCAGTAGAGGGTCGGATGCCATGCTTTGACGAAAAGAGTTACGTCCCTTTACGATCTGAGTTCAAATCCCGCCGAGGTTAACTTTGCCTTTCATCCTTATGGGTTCGATAAAATAAAGTACCAGTAATGTAATGGGTAATTGCTGGCCTTGTGTAAAAAAAGTAGAAACAATTATTATTATTATTCTTTGAGTCTCAGTCATTGATGTTATTTAACTGGAAAGTTTGTTGAAATGAATATCAGGCCGCTACCTGCAGCCTCAGATATTCAGGACGTATCGGAGGGTTCTTGCTGTTCCCAGCAAGCATGCCTTTTGAAGTGTTCCAAAAAGCGGGGCTGGACTAACTTTCTTTAACAATCCTTGGAAACTCTTTGAGATAGTACCTAGTGCGCCTATGACAATTGGGACGACTCTGACTTCATGGCAGTTCCAAATCCTTTTTACCTCTTTAAGTCCTGGTATCGGTTAATTTTCTCCCTCTCCTTTTTTTGCACTCTCGTGTCAAATGGGCAGGCTACATCTACAATCAGGCACGATCTTTTTTTCCTTGTCCAAAACCACCAGGTCAGGTCTATTGTGTTCCAGTTTCTTATCCGTCTGTATCCTAAAATCCCATAGCACCTTCACCTGATCGTTTTCTATCACCGACTCTGGCTTATGCTCATACCACTTCTCAGAATGTGGTAAATTATTTACTTTGCATAGGTGCCAGTGGTTCATCCTGCCCATCACATCATGTCTCCAGCCTTTATAGTGAGTCTGGGCTAGGTGTTTACACTCGGATACAATGTGAGCCAGTCTCCTCTCTCTCTCCACAGATCCTACACAGTGGGCTAGCCTCCTCATTGTAAATATGGTGTTTCACCCACTTCGTTTTGAGTGCCTGCTCTTGCGCAGCCATTAGCATTCCTTCTGTAGCCTTTTTAAGGTCTATTTTTAACCAGTTCCATGTCTGTGGATCTCTAAATTCAGTTTTCTCAAAGAAGGTACTATGAAGGGATTTTTCATGAAGGTTGGTCTTCCTCCTTATTGTTATTTCCTCCTTGGACATCCCCTGGTCTATTGTTCTCTCCTTCAGTACAATTCTGAGCATTGGCTCCCTACTCTCGGTCACGTATTTGTGCAGGTTGTTTTTCTCCATCTGAACACAGTCCTCTATGCTGATAAGACCTCTTCCACCTTCAGATCTCTTTAAGTAGAGTCTATCGACATCACTCCTCTTGTGGAACATGTTGTTGTTATTATTATTATTATTATTATTATTATTATTATTATTATTGAATGCCATGGTTGACGGAGGCTCGGCTCTGTAAGGTATAGTAATTTTTAACCGCTATAACAATTGTAAATTGTTTAAAACTTTAACCAAATTGTAGATAAAAACACCCTCCTCCTCGTGAAAGGGGTCTTTCTGCCCGTTATTTGGCCCTTCAGGGTTAAATAATCGCTTATTGGGGTTTTGTGCCCAATATTCGTTTTAAACCCCAAAAAAACATGGCTACAAAAAAGAATTTTCACAAGTCACTCACACTCATTCCGTCTTCTTCTTCCTCAATCGTCACTACATCAGAGAGAAGATTGTCTCTCTCCCTCCCTTCTCTAAATGTGTCTCTCTCCCTCCCTTCTCTTTCGCAAGCGACGCCAGTAAAGAAAAAGAAAAATATAGTTTCTGATAATTTCCAAGAGCACGTGCAAACCGAGGAACATTTCTCCACGACGACGACAACGACGAAAAATGTGTGCGGTAAATACGGAAAGCCATTTCATTCGTCTGACGTCATGAATAATAGCAGTAGCAGCCGTATTAACAGCAGCAGCAGCAACAGTGACAAGGAAAACAACAGTAGCAACCGCAATAGCATCAGCAGCAGCATAAACAGCAGCAGCAGCAGCAGCAGCAGCAGCAACAACAACAGCAGCAGCAGCAAGAACAGCGGCGGCGGCAGTCGTGGTACCAGCAGCAACAACAAAAGTAACAGCAGCTCTGACGACAACAACAACAACAACAACAAAGAAAAACCAATCTCGTTTGCAGGTATCGCAAAGAACCTGAAAACCATCCTTATAACAAATGAGGAATTACAGGAAGCAAAGAAGATGGTGACGAAAACCGGACACCGAGCAATCTGCAAAACAGCCGAAACATTTTTCGAAACCCAACAGCACTGTACGGTCACGTACCGTACAGTAAGCACAAAATCCCGTAGGGTTGAAAGAGCCACAGAGGCTCAAATACAAAAAAACCTTAGGGTCTGTGTGGCAGCGGAAAACGCATATCACCCGAGGCAAGAAATATGCCACCGTGGACGTGCTTTTTGCCACACCCCAGGAGGCAAAGGCTCAATCCTTAGTGACCCTAAGGAGCGAGGAAATGGTGTTGGTGCCCTTCTACTGCGGGCAAAAAATTGTGAGGGTCAAACTGACCCACGTCCTCCCCGGGAAGGCCCCTTCTTGGCTGGCCGCGTCTGTCCTCGTCGGAATCGAGGACAAAACAACTTTACTGCAAGTACAGAAAAAAGTACGAGAAGATTGGGTTGGCACCTCCATTGAGATGTTAATCCAAACCAACCAGGAGTGCATCGAAGCTATCCCGGATGTGATAGACTTCTATAACGGCACTCAACTGCCCATAAGTGTTGAGGGCAAATGCCCGAAATGCTTTCGCTGTGGATCGAAAACTCACCTCAGAGCTTTCTGCAATGAGAAGACCCTGAGAAAGGAGAAAACCCCCCTCCTTCCGAAACCGGCTCCACTAGTACCAGCAACAGGACAAGCGGCAACCAGGAAGGATAGGTCCGTGGCACCCATACCCACGCCACGGAAATCAAGAACAGCAGCAGCAGTGGAAGTATTAACAACAACAACAGCAATACCAAATGCAGCTGCAACAGAAACTCCACTGCAAATATCACCAACAACAAGTGAAAGAGTGGAGCTGGTACCCCTCCCCGACCTCACAGAATCGGACAGGGAGTGAGAGGTGGGAGAGGGATGGCGAAAGGTAGCAAGAAGGCACACATGCAGAAGCAGCGCATCGTCGCCTTCGAAAAGGGAGGAAAGAAATGAAAAAAGGGTAAAGGCTACTGCAAAGAGACTTACAGCAGCAACACCACCAACACCATCACCACCGGCGGCAACCCCACCGCAAACAACAACACCTTCAACACCACCACCACAAGCACCAACATCGCAAACACAACAACAAAACACACACACCCTGCAACAACGACAAGAAAATTGCAGAACCACACCCCACCCACAGAAAAATAAATGCACAGCAATAAATACACGCAACAAGAAACTAATGACTTACATAATTGAACACACAGACATTTGACAGCACGACTACATAATACCAGCACCAATCAAAACACCAACGAACTGGTAAGAATAGCACAGAAGCAATACACAAACATTAAAACGAAATTACCCAACGCAATTGGTGAGTTCAGAGACCTAGGAGGGACACTCAACCGGCGAATATATTCGGATATACTCAGAGAAGAGCCGACGACCAGCCGAAGGGACGATTCAACGGTCCCTTCACCAGACGATCAAGTGAAATGGGATGGACAAACCATCCTTCCTCTACGAGAAGTAAGGTAAGTGGTCTTTCCCATCTTTTCCACTCCATTTCAACATGACCTCACTCAGAATAGGCAGCATAAATGCGCGTGGCTTGGGGTCGTCATGGAAGCAGGGCCACCTGCTCAATGACGTCAGGTCACTAAACATAGATGTAGTGGCGATCAGCGAGACCAGAATCTCCGAAGCACGGGCCTTCGCACCGATCTTCGGCGGCTACGATGTGTACGCATCTCCCAGCCGTCCTAGATCGGGGGGGGGGGAGTTGCTGTGCTTTTTCGGAGAGGTTTGGATCTCGCCATACGGGCCATCTTCCTGGACACAGAAGGTAAGTTGGTGGTGCTGAATGTGACCAGCGGAGATGTGCAAGCTTTCAGGCTAGTGGCCGTCAATGCCCCGACAGGAGAAGGGCGGCCTGATTTCTTCCGGCGTCTGGAGACCTTTCTTGGAACATCCTGCTCTTTAGTGTTAGTGGGCGACTGGAACGGGATCTTAGATGCACGCTGGGACTGTGTGGGATTAGCGGATAGGGGAGGAGGGTGCAAGAGCCTCACCAACCTGCTCAGGCGCTTTGAACTGCCTAACATGTACCGATTGGATTTCCCGAATGTGCCAATGTGGACTTGGACAAATCGCACAGGGTCATCCAGATCATATATAGATAGAGTATTTTGTAGGGAAATAGATAAATCTAGCATAGGAAGTCCACAATTCAAGATAGTCAGCTACACGGACCACAAATTCGTGATCTGTGTGCTTGACTTAGATAGGCTTCATAGACGAGGACCCGGCTACTGGAAGCTAAACGCGTCCTCACCAGCGCGCAAGGCCTACAGAGACCTGATTAGCGAACTAGTTAAGCGGGCGTTGACGGGGGCCATCGTCAACAGCAAGTGGTGGTTTGCTCTGAAAAGAGCGATTAGAATAGAGTCCATTAGGTTTAGTAAGGCTTTAGCAATAGAGAAAAATAGAGCAGAGGGAGAACTAGTTAGAAAATTAGACGAGGCGTTTAGCAAAGGCATCGCGACCGACGTACTTGCGGCGAAATTGGCCCTTGACCAATTCTTCAATGCAAAGCACGAAGGCTGCGTTGTCAGAGCTAGGGTGCGTGCTCTCAGACACGATGGGACGAAAGCCGTTCAATAGGCTCGAGTGGCGGAGGCGCGTCGTGGCAACAAAGCCACGATCCGGTCTTTGGTGGACCACGACGGGCGCATGCTACTCGATCCCGGGAAAATGTGTGAAGCTTTTCAGTGACACTTCGCTCAGCTGTTCGGGGGAAGCGGTGGGCCGGGTCGAGGGATGGACTTTAGTGTCTACCTCGACGGACTGCCGCAGCTCTCGGCCACTGAGGCGGAGTGTTGCGAAAAGCCGATAACAGCCGCTGAAGTACGTGAGACAATGACTGGCTGCACAAGGGGTAAATCGCCTGGTTTGGATGGTCTGCCTTCTGAACTTTACGTACAGATGCCAGACTTGTTCGGAGGCCTCTTGGCGGACGTCTACTGCAACTGGCAACAGAACGGGAGAATTCCCGACTCTGTGAGCCGAGGAGCGGTGGAGCCGCTGAGAAAGGATCCGAACAAGGGGGATAACAGATAATTTCAGGCCCATAACTCTGCTAAACACAGAGTTCAAGATTTTGACTAAGGTGCTAGCAAATAGGTTGGCGCTTGTCGTTGGTGGTCTGGTGGGAGAAGCGCAGACATGCGCCATTCCCGACAGATCCATCCACGACAACCTCCACCTCATGCCATACATCGTAGAGAGGGTAGCTAGGGAACCTGGCACGGCTGGGTCTTTGATCAATTTAGATCAGTCGAAAGCTTTCGATAGGGTCGAAGGCGGCTTGCTTTGGGCCCGTCTTCAGAGGCTGGATCACTACCATGCACAGCGACATTTCCTCTGTGGTGAGAGTGAACGGTCACCTTTCAGAACCGTTCAACATCATGCTCTCGGTCCGCCAAGGATTTCCCCTCTCGTCCCTATTGTACGTATTGACTCTCGAGCCATTACTGCACAAACTGGAGACGTTGAGGGGGGGTCCCGCGCGAACTAGGATGCGGAAGATCCGTGTCAGCATATGCGGACGATGTCACCGTAGTGGTGTCGAACGCCAAACACATCGAGGCGATCGGCACTACACTAAGAGAATACGAAGCGGTGACAGGAGCAATGATAAACCAGGAAAAGTCAGTGGGCCTGCAGCTCGGCACATGGAGAGGCAGGACCATGCCGTCCAACAGCGTCTTCGGGCGCTGGACGACGGACCGGTTAAATTGCTAGGGGTCTGGTTCGGTCCGGACCTCCAGACGGACAAAAACTGGGACGAGGTGACGAGCAGGGTGGCTTCTCTCACCCAGAAATGTGCGGAGAGGAAGCTATTCCTAAAAGTTCGAGCGGAGGTGGCTAACGCGTACATCGCGTCCGTCATCCACTACCGCCTGACCGTCGTACCTTGTCCTAAGCACCGCCTGACTGCGCTGGAGCGTTTACTCTTTCGCTTTTTGTGGAAGGGACACGCTCCGATGGTCAGGCGGTCCATCTGTTGTCAACACCCGCAACGTGGGAGGCTGGGCATGCCGTGGCTGATGATGCGTAGACACGCGCTCAGGCTACGACATCTCCACCTCTTCCTCGACGGTGCTCAGGTGTGGTCGCTGTTTGCTAGACGCGTCTTTCCCCAGCTCGTTTCCTTGACGGAGCTACAGTCCTGTGTCAAGCGAAGACCGAGAGGGAGCGCTTGGAGACTGGAATGTCTTCAGGCGCTCACAGCCCTCGACCTATCGGGCAATGTGATCGGTGGAAACTCAACCTTGGCGTTCTATAGAGGATTAGTGGAGGGGAAGAGCGACAACGTACTTGGGAAAACTCTAGGCCTCGACGAAAATCAACTAGCCAATCTCTTTGGAATAACTTTCGGGCCGGGGCCTATGGACAATTTCCAGAAATCCCTGGCCTGGCAGTGCTACTGAGGAGCTTTGCCAGTTCGGGATAAACTCTACAGGTATGGAGGTGCCGTCAGCCAGGCATGTCCGAGATGCGCGCAGGGCGACGAAACTGTCCTGCACGCACTCGTCCAGTGTCCGAGCATTGCTGACTTGTGGGTTTATGTCGAACACCTGCTGTCACGTGTAGGACGGATCCAGCTATCAGCTGAGTCCATCGTGAGGATTGCCCCGCCCTCTTACTTTAACCGGGAAGGGCAGGAAGTTTTTATCTGTCTGGTGGCCATGGCGAAAGAGATAGTATGGTGGACACGTTTGAAAGGGCTGAAGACGAGCACTTACTTCTTCAGTGATGCCCTGATTAAATTTTTCAAATTTCATTTGAAAAGGAAAATCAGGGTAGAGAGCGAAGTGCTCTCTTCCCAGCATTTTGTTGAAAGATGGGTGAGAGAAGCAAGTATGTGTCTGTAAATTAAAGGTGGAAAACTGGGAGAAGGCACTTGCCCTGGTGGTCAGGGTCACTGTGGCTTTTAATGGGCTTTCTCCACAAATGTCCCTCGTAAGTCTCCCCCCCCCCTATTGGGGAATTTTTTCATTGTTATTTCTACATCCTCTGTTTTTGTTTTTTACACGCAGAAATGCCCATTTGTACCCTCCTGTATTGTTCTGTACTGTCCTTAATGTCTACTTTATGTAAACCCTTGTGGTTAATAAAGAAAGCATTATTATTATTATTATTATTATTATTATTATTGTTCTTTGAGTTTCAGTCATTGATGTTAATTAACTGGAAAGTTTGTTGAAATGAATATCAAGCCACTACCTGCTGCAGCCTCAGATATTCAGGACGTATCGGAGGGTTCTTGCTGTTCCCAACAAGCATGCCTTTTGAAGCGTTCCAAAAAGCGTGGCGGGGCCAATATTCTTTAACCATCCCTGGAAACTTTTTGAGATAGTACCTAGTGCGCCTATGACAATCGGGACCACTTTGACTTCATGGCAGTTCCAAATCCTTTTTACCTCCCACTTTAAGTCCTGGTATCGGTTAATTTTCTCCATCTCCTTCTCTTGTACTCTCGTATCGAATGGGCAGGCCACATCCACAATCAGGCACGATCTTTTTTCCTTGTCCAAAACCACCAAGTCAGGTCTATCGTGTTCCAGTTTCTTGTCCGTCTGTATCCTAAAATCCCACAGCACCTTCACCTGATCGCTTTCTATCACCGACTCTGGCTTATGCTCATACCACTTCTCAGAATGTGATAAATTGTTTACTTTGCATAGGTGCCAGTGGATCACCCTGCCCATCACATCATGTCTCCAGCCCTTATAGTGAGTCTGGGCTAGGTGCTTACACTCGGATACAATGTGAGCCACAGTCTCCTCTCTCTCTCCACAGATCCTGCACAGTGGGCTAGCCTCCTCCTTGTAAATATGGTGTTTCAACCACTTCGTTTTGAGGGCCTGCTCTTGCGCAGCCATTAGCATTCCTTCTGTAGCCTTTTTAAGGTCTCTTCTTTTCAACCAGTTCCATGTCTGTGGATCTCTAAATTCAGTTTTCCCAAAGAAGGTACTATGAAGGGATTTTTCATGAAGGCTGCTCTTTCTCCTCGTTGTTATTTCCTCCTTGGACATCCCCTGGTCTATTGTCCTCTCCTTCAGCACAATTCTGAGCATTGGCTCCCTACTCTCGGTCACGTATTTGTGTAGGTTGCTTTTCTCCATCTGAACACAATCCTCTATGCTGATAAGACCTCTTCCACCTTCAGATCTCCTTAAGTAGAGTCTATCGACATCACTCCTCTTGTGGAACATGTTGTAGATAGTCAATAGCTTCCTGGTCTTCTTATCCATTTCTTTTTGTTCAGCAACATTCCATCTCAGAATTCCCGCACTATTATTATTATTATTATTATTATTATTATTATTATTATTATTATTGAATGCGATGGTTGACGGAGGCTCGGCTCTGTAAGGTATTGTAAATTTTGAACACTATAACAATTGTAAATTGTTTAAAACTTTAACGAACTTGTAGACAAAAACACCCTCCTCCTCGTGAGAGGGGTCTTTCTGCCCGTTATTTGGCCCTTCGGGGTTAAATAACTGCTTATTGGGGTTTTGTACCCAATATTTATTTTAAACAAAAAAAACAAAAAAACAACATGGCTACGAAAAAGAAATTTCATAGGTCACTCCCACTCATTCCGTCTTCTTCTTCCTCAATCATCACTACAGCAGAGAGAAGATTGTCTCTTTCCCTCCCTCCCTTCTTTAAATGTGTCTCTCTCCCTCCCTTCTCTTTCGAAGCGACGAAAGAAAAGAAAAGTCTCGTGCAAAGCGTGCAAGGTTTCTCCACGACGACGACGACAGCGACGAAACAGGTGTGCGGGAAATACGAAAACCCAGTTCATTCGTCTGACGTCAGGAATAATAGCAGTAGCAGCCGTAATAACAACAGCAACAGTGACAATGAAAACAACAGTAGCAGCCGCAACAGCATCACCAGCAGCATAAACAACAACAGCATTAGCAGCAGCAACACCAACAACAGCCACAGCAACAGCGGCGGAGGCAGTAGTCGTAGTACCTGCAGCAACAACAAAAGTAACAGCAGCTCTGACGACAACAACAACAACAGCAGCAAAGAAAAACCAATCTCATTTGCAGGTATTGCGAAAAACTGGGAAACAATCCTCATAACAAATGAGGAATTAGAGGAAGCGAAGAAGATGGTGACAAAGACTGGACACCGAGCAATCTGCAAGGCAGCGGAAAAATTTTTCGAAACCCAACAGCACTGTACGGTCACGTACCGTACAGTAAGTACAAAATCCCGTAGGGTGGAAAGAGCCACAGAGGCTCAAATACAAAAAGCCTTGGGGTCTGTGTGGCAGCGGAAAACGCACATCACCCGAGGCAAAAAATATGCCACCGTAGACGTACTTTTTGCCACACCCCAGGAGGCAAAGGGCCAATCCGTAGTGACCCTAAGGAGCGAGGAAATGGTGTTGGTGCCCTCCTACAGCGGGCAAAAAATTGTGAGGGTCAAACTGACCCACGTCCCCCCCGGGATGGCCCCTTCTTGGCTGGCCGCGTCTGTCCTCGTCGGAATCGAGGACAAAACAACTGTACTGCAAGTACAGAAAAAAGTAAGAGAAGATTGGGTCGGCACCTCCATTGAGATGCTAATCCAAACCAACCAGGAGTGCATCGAAGCTATCCCGGATGTGATAGACTTCGATAACGGCACTCAACTGCCCATAAGTGTTGAGGGAAAACGCCCGAAATGCTTTCGCTGTGGATCGAAGACTCACCTCAGGGCCTTCTGCAACGAGAAGACCCGGAGAAAGGAGGCAACCCCCCTCCTTCCGAAACCGGCTCCACGGCTACCAGCAACAGGACAAGCAGCAACCAGGAACGATAGGTCCGTGACACCCATACCCACGCCACGGAAATCAAAAACAGCAGCAGCAGTGGAAATATTAACAACAACAACAGCAATACCAAATGCAGCTGCAACAGAGACTCCAGTGCAAACATCACCAACAACAACAACAAGTGAAAGAGTGGAGCTGGTACCCCTCCCCGACCTTACAGAATCAGACATGGAGTGTGAGGTGGGAGAGGGATGGCAAAAGGTCGTAAGAAGGCACAAACGCAGAAGCAGCGCATCGTCGCCTTTGAAAAGGGAGGAAAGAAATGAGAAAAGGGTAAAGTCTACTGCAAAGAGACCCACAGCAGCAACACCACCAACACCATCACCACCCACACTAGCACCACCATCACCACCGGCGACAACCCCACCGCCAACAACACCTTCAACACCACCACCACAAGCACCAACATCGCAAACACAACAACAAAACACACACACCCAGCAACAACGACAAGAAAATAGCAGAACCACACCCCACCCCCAGTAAAAACAAATGCACGGCAATAAATACACACAACAAGAAACTAATGACTTACATAATTGAACACACAGACATTTCACAACACGACTACATAATACCAGCACCAATCAAAACGCCAACTAACATAAGACTGCTAAAAATAGCACAGAAACAATACACAAACATTAAAACGAAATTCCCAACGCAGTTGGTGATTTCAGGGACCTAGGAGGAACTATCAATCGAAGAGTATATTCAGACATTCTCATAGAAGAGCCGACGACCAGCCGAAGGGACGATTCAACGGTCCCTTCACCAGACGATCAAGTGAAAAGGGATGTAAAAACCATCCCTCCTCTACCAAAAGTACGGTAAATGGTCTTTCCCATCTTTTCCACTCTATTTTAAACATGACCTCACTCAGAATAGGCAGCATAAATGCGCGTGGCTTGGGGTCACCTGCTCAACGACCTCAGGTCACTAAACATAGATGTAGTGGCCATCAGCGAGACCAGAATCTCCGAAGCACGGGCCTTCGCACCGATCTTCGGCGGCTACGATGTGTACGCATCTCCCAGCCGTCCTGGATCGGGGGGAGGAGTTGCTATGCTTTTTCGGAGAGGTTTGGATCTCGCCATACGGGCCATCTTCCTGGACCCAGAGGGTAGGCTGGTGGTGCTGGACGTGACCAGCGGAGACGGGAAAGCTTTCAGGCTAGTGGCCGTCTATGCCCCGACATGAGCAGGGCGGCCTGATTTCTTCCGGCGTCTGGAGACCTTTCTTGGAACGTCCCGCTCTTTAGTGTTAGTGGGCGACTGGAACGGGATCTTAGATGCACGCTGGGACTGTGTGGGATTAGCGGATAGGGGTGGAGGGTGCAAGATCCTCACCAAACTGCTCAGGCGTTTTGAACTGTCTGACAGGTACCGATTGGATTTCCCGAATGTGCCAATGTGGACTTGGACAAACCGCACAGGGTCATCCAGATCATATATAGATAGAGTATTTTGTAGAGAAATAGATAGGTCTAGCATAGGCTGTCCACAATTCAAGATAGTCAGCTACACGGACCACAAATTCGTGATCTGTGTGCTTGACTTAGATAGGCTTCATAGACGAGGACCCGGCTACTGGAGGCTAAACGCGTCCTTACCAGCGCGCAAGGCCTACAGAGACCTGATTAGCGAACTAGTTAAGCGGGCGTTGACGGGGGCCATCGTCAACAGCAAGTGGTGGTTTGCTCTGAAAAGAGCGATTAGAATAGAGTCCATTAGGTTTAGTAAGGCTTTAGCAATAGAGAAAAATAGAGCGGAGGGAGAACTAGTTAGAAAATTAGACGAGGCGCTTAGCAAAGGCATTGCGACCGACGTGCTTGCGGCGAAATTGGCCCTTGACCAATTCTTCAATGCAAAGCACGAAGGCTGCGTTGTCAGAGCTAGGGTGCGTGCTCTCAGACACGAGGGGACGAAAGCCGTTCAATGGGCCCGAGTGGCGGAGGCGCGTCGTGGCAACAAAGCCACGATCCGGTCTTTGGTGGACCACGACGGGCGCATGCTACTCGATCCCGGGCAAATGTGTGAAGCTTTTCAGCGACACTTCGCTCAGCTGTTCGGGGGCAGCGGTGGGCCGGGTCGAGGGATGGACTTTAGTGTCTACCTCGACGGACTGCCGTGGCTCTCGGCCACTGAGGCGGAGTGTTGCGAAAAGCCGATAACAGCCGCAGAAGTAAGGGAGGCAATGACTGGCTGCACAAGGGGTAAATCGCCTGGTTTGGATGGTCTGCCCTATGAACTTTACGTACAGATGCCAGACTTGTTCGGAGGCCTCTTGGCGGACGTCTAATGCAACTGGCAACAGAACGGAAGAATTCCCAGTTCTGTGAGCCGAGGAGCGCGAACTAGGATGCGGAAGATCCGTGTCAGCATATGCGAACGATGTCACCGTAGTGGTGTCGAACGCCAAACACATCGAGGCGATCGGCACTATACTAAGAGAATACGAAGCGGTGACAGGAGCAATGATCAACCAGGAAAAGTCAGTGGGCCTGCAGCTCGGCACCTGGAGAGGCAGGTCCATGCCGTCCAACAGCGTCGTCGGACGCTGGACGGACGGACCGGTTAAATTGCTAGGGGTCTGGTTCGGTCCGGACCTCCAGACGGACAAAAACTGGGACGAGGTGACGAGCAGGGTGGCTTCTCTCACCCAGAAATGTGCGGAGAGGAAGCTATCCCTGAAAGGTCGAGCGGAGGTGGCTAACGCGTACATCGCGTCTGTCATCTGCTACCGCCTGACCGTCGTACCTTGTCCTAAGCCTCGCCTTACTGCGCTGGAGCGTTTGCTCTTTCGCTTTTTGTGGAAGGGACGCGCTCCGATGGTCAGGCGGACCATCTGTTGTCAACACCCGCTACGTGGAGGGCTGGGCATGCCGTGGCTGATGATGCGCAGGCACGCGCTCAGGCTACGACATCTCCACCTCTTCCTCGACGGTGATCAGGTGTGGTCGCCGTTTGCTAGACACGTATTTCTCCAGCTCGTTTCCTTGACGGAGCTGCAGTCCTGGGTCAAGCGAAGACCGAGAGGGAGCGCCTGGAGACTGGAATGTCTTCAGGCGCTCACAGCCCTCGACCAATCGGGCAATGTGATCGGTGGAAACTCCACCTCGGCGTTCTATAGAGGATTAGTGGAGGGGAAGAGCGACGACGTACTTGGGGAAACTCTAGGCGTCGACGAAAATCAACTAGCCAATCTCTTCGGAAGAACTTTCGGGCCAGTGCCTATGGACAACTTCCAGAAATCTCTGGCCTGGCAGTGCTACCGAGGAGCCTTGCCAGTTCGGGATAAACTCTACAGGCATGGAGGTGCCGTCAGCCGGGCATGTCCGAGATGCGCGCAGGGCGACGAAACAGTCCTGCACGCACTCGTCCAGTGTCCGAAAATTGCTGACTTGTGGGTTTATGTCGAACACCTGCTGTCGCATTTAGGACGGAACCGGCTATCATCTGAGTCCATCGTGAGGATTGCCCCGCCCTCCTTTAGCCGGCAAGGGCAGGCAGTTTTTATCTGTCTGGTGGCCATGGCGAAAGAGATAGTATGGTGGACACGTTTGAAAGGGCTGAAGACGAGCACTTACCTCTTCGGTGATGCTCTGATTGACTTTTTCAAATTTCATTTGAAAAGGAAAATCAGAGTAGAGAGGGAAGTGCTTTTCTTCCCAGCATTTTGTTGAAAGATGGGTGAGAGAAGCAAGAATGGCCCGAGTGAATGGGCCTACTCTGAGTATATATCTGTAAATTAAAGGTGGAAAACTGGGAGAGGGCACTTGCCTTGGTGGTCAGGGTCATTGTGGCTTTTTACTGGGCTTTCTCCACAAATGTCCCTCCGAAGTCTCCCCCCTATTGGGGAATCATTCATCGTTATTTTTTGTTACACCCTCTGTTTTTGTTTTTTACACGCAGAAATGCCCATTTGTACCGTCCTGTATTGTCCTGCACTGTCCTTAATGTCTACTTTATGTAAACCCTTGTGGTTAATAAAGAAATCATTATTATTATTATTATTATTATTATTATTATTATTATTATTATTATTATAAAGGGCGGTGGATTGGCAGTATCGGCAGAGAGTCGGACACCATGCTTTTCAGTATAGAGTCACGGCCCTTTACGGTCTATGTTCAAATATCGCATTGCCTTTCCAAAATACGGGGTCGATGAAATAAAGTACCAATAATGTACTGGGGTCGATTTAACCGACTCCCCCTCCTCCAAATTACTGGCCTTGTGCCTAGAATAGAAATCACTATTATTGTCATTTGCGTTGTGACGCACACACTTCAAATTTCAAATTTTCCTCTTCTTAAGTCAACCATTGTTTATATGTGTGTGTCTGTATATATATATATATATATTAATATATAAGTATTGAAGTTTCCGTTGAAAATTGAAAAAGTCATAGGAGTGAAGAGTGCTCTATGTATAATAAACAATACAATATAATTACCTCATTACCAGAGGTTTCCCGAATAAGACGAATACGAAAAAAAACGTCCTCATTCGTTCGTCGGACAAGGCAATTTAAAACATAGTGAAATAATTGGAAAGTCTCCTCAAGAAATGCAAAAATATATAAATAAAAGTAATGCAAGAGATATATAAAAAAATATATAAAATATATAAGGAAATATAGTTAGGTATGTGTATATGTATGTATATAAACTCACAAATGTACATATGTGTGTATGTACAATTGCATGTGTATGGTGAAAATGTGTGCGTAAGTACATATATGAGGGCAAGTATATTTGTGTATATGTGACCACAAATACGGATATAATATGAGTTGAAAAAGAAAATGATAATATAGTTGACATGCACCCAGATACAGGTATTAAATACACATAAGAGTATGAAAGCACGCGTATAAACACACACACACGCGCGGTCACTTATATGCGGAAGATAAAGAGGGAAGGGAGTGTAATAGTAAAAAGAAGTGCCATTCTCGATATATGTATAAAAATGAAACAGTATATGAGAATGAAAAACATTTTTAAATGAAAGAGAAAGTAATCAATTAACACTAGAGAAAAGAAAACAAACATAGGTACTCACGTACATACACAGATATCTATAAAAAACATATATCTATAAAAAAATATTTATACACACAAATACGCACAGACAAAAGCGCATGCATGCGTACATACATACACACGAGGCACGTATATATATATATATATATATATATCGCCCCATGTATATCTAATCACACGTACGTACGCGACTATATATATATATATATACACATACACATACCCATCCATACATACATATACATATATACACACATACATACACATTCACGTACATTCACCCGCTTACACACACACGTGAAAATAAGAATGTAAAAAAGATAGATGTAAAAACATAGATATAAAAACACACATACACACACATATATATACACGTACGCACGCGCACATACGGAGGCGTTCGTATACATATACAGAACGTATACGCACATAAGCACACTCAGACACATAGATACAGAGTATAAAGCAGCCTTATGAATAAATGAGTACAACTATAAAATCGGCTGCGAAATAACAGAATATATCTGGAGTGGAAAACGCAAGTGACTTTTTAAATCAGGTAGTGAAAGAAAATGGGGAAGTAAAATGTGGAATGTGAAGATATTAGGTAAGTGAATCGAAGAGTAGGGGTGAGGGGTGGGGGGTTACTGGTGGATGTGAAGTAAAAATAAAAATTAAATTAAAAATAAAGTTAAAAATGAAAGTAAATCAGAAAGAGAAGTCTGTAATGAGAATAATTTAAGGAAAGTGAAGAATAAGAGCTTATGGAGGATAAGTATCTGAAAGTGAGTTAAGTTTCTATGAGCTGGAAAGCAAGAGTGATTTCATGTGTGGGCAACTGGTGAAAATTTCTGTTTTTGTATTTAGGCAGGTTTTTGGTGATTTAAGGTTTTGTAAAATCCAATATTTTTCACTTATGCAGAGAGTGCATCTTCTAGTTCCTCTTGCATATTCTTCAGATTGGTTCAAAATTGACCAATCCAATTTATATTGGATACCTTGGTCTTTCAAATCCCATATTCTGCTAGCCAGAGCTGTTGTGAATTTTTTTCTGGATGTCGGAAAGATGCGACATGTGAGTAATAACGCGTTTTGAATTTGTCTTGTGTCATACCCACATATCGTTCGCTGGTGGCTGGTTGATTGTTGCTGATGGTTGTCACTTTAGCCGCATATACAATGGCTTTGGTGTTGCATTTACCTTGTAATGGGCATTCACTTTTGACTCTACAGGAGCAATTTTGATGTTCTCTGGGTGATTTCTTATTGCATTTCTTGAGGAGACTTTGCAAATATTTCACTATGTTTTATATTACCTTGTCCGACGAACGAATGAGGACGTTTTTTTCGTATTCGTCTTATTCGGGAAACCTCTGGTAATGAGGTAATTATATTGTATTGTTTATTATACATTATATATATATATATATATATATATATATATATATATATATATATATATATAACAAAGGAATTGTGGTAAGGAACCAGATGGACCATAACGCACCAGAGTACTCAATACTTAGGGTAGTAGAGTGGGAAATAGGAAAAAGTATGACCCCGACGGCAGAGCTCAAGCCGTTTCGACGGCTATTTCTGGACTAAATTATAATTTTTTGCCTGGTGCATAAATAGCCGAACTTATCAAGGGGGTACTTCCTTATATAGGAAGATTGTAGTTGTCGAGAGGATTGGTTAAAATTTGTTGTAAACACAAATAAGTCTATCATGGCATTTGGTGGGCGGTAGGGGTGGCTGAACTTGACAGTAGAAGAATAGGGGAGTGAGTTGAGCGGTTCAAATTCGTCCCATCCAGGTTAACTTTGCTTTTTTGTCCTTTCGGGGCAGATAAAATAAAGTGCCAATAACATACGGGAATCGATTTAATCGACTTTCTCTCTTCCCCCAAATCAGAAACCATATATATATATATATATATATATATATATATATATGCATGTGTGATCTTTTCAAAAAAAAAAAAAAAATTCAATTCGTCTTTTATTTCTCATTCTATTTCCTGATGAAGGACTAGTGTCCGAAACATAAAGACGGTTTTCCTACTATTTCAAGTGTTAAACTAATATATTTCTTCATTGTACTGTGTCGTTTGTTTTGTTATTTCTCTTTACTTTTTGCACACACACACACACACACACACACACACACACACACACACACACACACACACACATACACACACACACACACACACACACACACACACACACACACACACACACACACAATATATATATATATATATTGATATGTTGTGGTACTAGGACTGGGAAGACCAAAATGAAAGTACTGAAGTGGGCACCGCAGAATCCCCATACACTTGGTCCAGAAGTGACTTAAGTGCCGTTCTTTTCAGTGTTAGAAACAATATGGAAGGCAACAGTTTTGTGTTATAATTTCAAATCGATTGGCGTAGGTCTGGACGTTACGGGTTGTCTCCGACCGCAGGAGGGATCATTGATGTCACACAGGTCAGCTATCGACTGCTTCAGGGTGGGAATCCCCAGCCAGTAAGGGATTAGTGCCTATATTTAGACTGAAGGTTAAATTAGTGCCTATATTTAGACTGAAGGTTAAAGTTATGTTTATGTTGAAGTTTAGAGTCAATGTTAAAGTTAGATTTTGTTTAAATGTTAAGGCTAGAGTGAAGTTTAATGTTAGGATTAGGGTTTGGGTTTGGGCTAGAGTCATGGTTAGGGCTATGTTTAGGATATGTTAAGTTTAGTGTTAGGTTTAGGGTTAGTTTTAAGGCTAGGGTTAGGGCTAGAATTATGTCTAGGGTAAGGGTTAGAGTTAGAATTAAGTTTAGGTTTTGGGTTAATGTTGGGGATATAAATTGCTAGTTATTAAATAGATTCCTCTTTCAAATAAAGAACCCAGACATCATTATAATCCGAGAATAAATATTTCCTTTTGCATACAGTAATTCGTATCAAAGAGCCATCCATATGTTCAATCCTGAAAGGCTTTTGAAATGAAAAGGTTTTTCTAATTATCATGAAACATTTTATTTAATAATTGTTTCTACTTTAGGCACAAGGCCAGCAATTACCCAGTGCATTACTGGTACTTTATTTTATCGACCCCGTAAGGATGAAAGGCAAAGTTAACCTCGGCGGGATTTAAACTCAGATCGTAAAGGGACGTAACTAATCTGGAAAGCATGGCGTCCGACCCTCTACCGATACTGCCAATAATAATGCAGTTTAATATATGTCCAATAAATTCCATTCGTCGCAACACCGTTTCTCTTTTTTTTGTGATATATATATATTCTATTCTTTCTCTAATGTGTACACTGAATAAAACTTGATTTGAATGAAGATTAATCGAATATTTATGTTATGCATAGCGGCATAAGGGAGAACTGTGTAGGTGTTATGTTCACACACACACACACAGACAGACACACACACACAGGCACACACACAGACACACACACAGGTACACACACACACAGACACAGACACACAGACACAGACACCCACACAGACACACACACATACACGCATACACATACATTTTTATATATAAGTAGACATATACACATATGCACACATGCATATCTATATACGTATATATGTACATATATACACTTTAATGTGTATATGTGTATAAATATATATATGTATATTTACATATCCCTCTCTCCCTCTCCCTCTCTCTCTCTCTCTCACTCTCTCACTCTCTCTCTCTCTCTCTCTCTCTGTATATATGTATATATATATATATATATATATATATATATATATATATATATATATATATATATATATATATATATATATATATATATATAATGACTAAATAGAGATAAATAACAATTTCATGTAAGGATTACGAAAACCTGACTGCATACTGCTTACATTTTCAATTCGTTCTATACGATTTACGATTTATTAGGATGTTATTAATATGTAGTTGTTGCATATTGAATCGAGCGTGTGAAAATATGCATCATGACGTTGTGTTAAATAAACTTTCGATTATAGATTTATAAAGATAACGATAAAATGAAAATTAATAATTTATTCCATTGAGACGAAATTACGATATTATCTGTCAGTAATTGTCAGAATATGATCCGGTAATTTTCAATTATCTTTCTATATTGTTATAGTAATGGCTGTGCGTTTAAGAAATTGGACTCTGTCTCGATTCCACTACGTAACATTTGGCCAAATATTTTTTATTATTATCTCGGTTTCACTAAAGCTTTCGCTGTGAAATTTATTGATATTTGCTGTTTAGCCTTAGGCTAGTATTGCTCAGCTCAGTCCTTGATCAAACCATTTCATTTATTTATCAGTGAAATTATTCAGAATTATGTACACTTTAACACCATAATTCTAAAACTAAGTCCTAACTCTAAACCCTAACTCTAAATAGCAAAACCCAAACCCTAAATCTAAATCCTGATGAACAGACAGACATACACGCACACAAGCATACAGACACACGCATACACACACACACACACACACACACACACACACACACACACATATATAAATATATAAATGGACTACCTGTAGAGTGGTTATAATTTACTTAGTTGATAATTTAATATGATATTCAATGGATCTTATCTTTAAAAATAAAGATAAAAATTTTAATGTAGCAAGTACTCTAAAGAAAGTGTAATTATGAAAATAGCGTGATTTACTTTAGCTCAATCACTAAAGGAATGCAGCAAATACAGAGTACGACTTGCCATAAATGTTTGTCCCCTCAAACTATTTTCTTTCTTTATACACATATACACATATACACACCCATAAAATGGCGGTGTATATCAATACAGAATACAATTCGCCGTGATTGTTTATTACTACCTCCAAAACATATATTCATTTTTTCTCCTTTCCTTTATTCATCACAAAACAATTTCCTTCTATAGTTAGTATACATTCTTCATTTTAATTTAAGGTTATTAGATTTATGAGAAAATTTCCAGGATAAAATACTGCGGTCCATATGAATCACCAAAGTCTTTGAAAGTATGGCCTATGTTCATACTGAGGCACACAGTACAGTGGGTGGCGAGACTAGAGTGTGTGTCAACCGGGTAACCATTGAGTTTGCCTTTGCTCGGGCCCCCACATACTCAAATATATACAACAAAACACAAAATTCCGCCCCCATAAAAGTTTTGCCCGGGGAAGACCGTCCCTGACCCCTTGCTACCTCAGTGCACCAGCATAACCGCAGCTCATTATGGAGTGTCACCGCTAGGGGATTGGAAAAATATCCCTCCTGTTAAATTGACTCCATGATATATAATATCCATGACATATAATACATTTTTAATTTAGGCAAAAGGTCAGTAATTTTGGGGTTGGGGAAAGTCGATCATATCAATCCTAGTACTTTCATGGTATTTTATTATAACGATCGATAACAGGCAAAGTTTATCTCGGCGGGATTTGAACTCTGGAGCAAATACTTCGAAGCAATTGTCTGACAGCCAATTATCCATGATATATATATAGGCCATTTTAGTAACGAATTTGTAAAGTAACTTTACAAAAGAAGAATAAAACATCTTTTAATTCTATTCCATTTTATTATCTTTTCAATAAATGAGCGACTATACAATTTTTGAAAGGCTGTATTTAAAATTAATTACATTACATTATGAATTTCAAAAAGTGTGTTTGCTTCATTTAAATTTTACTGTTGATGTAGAGTGAAGAAATCTTCTCCAAATATCTGATCTAAACAATAGTCATGTTATTTAAAGTTGTAATTACGCAGAGTTCAAGAATATGGTTGTACTGCTGTTGTTGTTTCTGTTCTTGTGTAGCCGTAGGTATTTCAGCATGTTTATACACAATTTCAACGTGATTAATTGTTATTTCAGCAACACGAATACTATTTTTACATGCAATAAAGAGAATTATTACAGCAAGATTTTAACTAAATTTACAGAAGACATATAGCGCTAAATGCCTGTTCAAATAATTTAAATAATATTATTTCAGAATACCAGGAGACTAAGTAGTTGTTTCCTTAACACAGATTGAAGTGTGCAATAATCGAAAAATAAACTTTCTAGATGAAATTTGTTCAAAATCGATGAAGTAAAAAATAGCTATTGTGTGACAGAAAGAATAGGTTGCTTTAAGTGGAGACCACTTTGTTACAAGCATTTTGGATGAAATCTACAATCTGAAGATAACTTTCTTCCTTCCTTTCACCAGAGTATATGAAGAGAAGACACAAAAAATAACCAGACACGAAACTAAGTCTTGAGAGTGAAATTATAAATTGCGCAGAAGCCAGTTGTATGAACGGTACATGCTATTAGGCGATGGACTTAGTCTGGTTTAACACTATGTCATGACCTTTTGGTGCCTTAGTATCGATGTGCTGGAATGAAATATTTAAATCGACGTCTGATTTAAACTCAACCATTTGGCTCTTAGCTTCATCTTTATCCAAACCTTATGGAACAATATCTGGTGAATTGTACTTCTTATTAGCCGGGGGAGGTAAAACCTCATTTAGTCCACTTCACTTACAAGAGACTTGATAGCTGATATTTCAATTTAACTTGAAGTATGAGAGCTTGTAAAAACACCCTGTTATAATAACGCTTTTGTTCAAATCAGAATTACTCAAAATATTATTAAAAATCTCTTCAGTTAAGAATGTAATTTGATTCTTCTTATGAAAATCCTTATTCAAAAGTGATATCGTTAAATATAATTCACTGGCAGATTAGAGTCTGTAGAGCATCGAACAAAACGCCTTACGGTATTCAGTTACTACTATTTACATATTTACTTCAAATTTCATGAGCCTTGACTTTGCTTTTCATCTTTTGAGGTTAATAAATATAGAACAGTTTTAGTAACGCCCTAGAATCGACATAGTCGTATTATATGGATCGTCACAGGTATATATTCGCTTGAATCAACACACAGTCACCACATACATGCCCGTGCACACACGAGTGTAGGCACATTTGCATGTACACACGATTACGTACACACGCATGTTTGCACACACCAATGAAAACAGACCGAGTAAAGGATTAGACGGACCCATTGATCATACTGACCAAAGGATCAGACTCATCCACTGATCATACTGACTGAATGTCAGACTGAACCACTGATCATACTGACCAAAGTAGCAGACTGATCCATTGATCATGCTGACCAAAGCATCAGACTGATACACTGATCATACATACCAAAGGATCAGCCGGACCAAAGGATCAGACGGACACATTGATCATACTGACCAAAGTATTAGACTGATCCACTGATCATGGTGACCAAAGGATCAGATAGATCCACTGGTCATACTAAGCAAAAGATCAGACGGACCCATTGATCATACTGACTAAAGTATCAGACTGATCCACTGGTCATACTGAGCAAAAGATCAGACGACCAAAGGGTCCGTCTGACGCATTGGTCAACCTGACCAATGGATCAGACAGTCTAATGAAAACAAACTGACATACAACATACTGATAAATGACAATGATAAGCAAGCAAAGATGTGAAACAGTTTGTATATCTAGTGTAATCAGTTTACAACAACAACAAGAACAACCGCAGAAGCTGTCAACAACAACATCGAAAACAACAAAAATCTATTAAAGTTATACCTGATAGATATTAGATTTATTATAAGAAATCTATTATTTTGAAACTGTTTTACTGTTTTGAACAATTTTCACTCAATATATTTTATGTTCAATTAGAGAACGCATTCTTAGTCAATTTGCCATATTATACAAAGAGATGGAATAAATTGGCATCATATAGTCTTAGAAGTTTCCAAATAAAGTTAAAGGGGTTTTTGTACACATTCAAAAGTGAAAACCAACAGAGAGAAAATAACAAATTGAATAGTAATCTCTCTCTCTCTCTGTCTGTCTGTCTGTCTGTCTCTCTGTCTGTCTGTCTGTATGTCTGTCTGTCTCTCTCTCTCTCTCAATCTCTCTCTCTCTCTCTCTCTCTCTCTCTCTCTCTCTCTCTCTCTCTCTCTATATATATATATATATATATATATATATATATATATATATATATATATATAAATAGATAAATAAATGCGATTGTTAAATAATAAATAAATCAACTAATACCTTAACACTTCACACAAAGTAAAACATTTCGTTTTAATCATTTTCTAACCCAGAAAGAGAGAGAGAGAGACAAAAAAGGTAAAAAATAGATTTTTATTTTTATTCCTCATAATCGTCTCTATCTCCCTGCTTTCATATATATATATATATATATATATATATATATATATATATATATATATATATATATATATATATATATATATATATATATATATATATATAAACAAGGTTTAGCAAATAATGAAAAAGTTTCAAAATAAATTTTAAAAAATTGACTTTACCTACTATAGTTACCTTTACCGATCGGTTTCGAATCCCAAAAATAAAACGGAGACCATACGGCCTTCGTTGCAAAGAAAGATTCTCGGCCCTTGATAAACCTGTTTCTTCATCCACTCTCATCCCAGGAACAGTTTTGATAGCGCTAGTTTGTGATTTAAATTCAGGAATTTTATATTCTTTGAATGAAAAGAACCTTCTGACGAGAATCTTTCTTTGCAACGAAGGCCGTATGGTCTCCGTTTTATTTTTGGGATTCGAAACCGATCGGCAAAGGTAACTATAGTAGGTAAAGTCAATTTTTAAAAATTTATTTTGAAACTTTTTCATTATTTGCTAAACCTTGTTTATATTTGTTCTGGCTCGTTAATTTATTAACCCGCGATTGAACCACACTGGCATTTGGTTGGACAATACATGCGTACCTTAGCGCCTTGTGCGTGAAGGAACGTATTTCATATTATATAAATATATAAATATATAATATATATATATATATATATATATATATATATATATATATATATATATATATATATATATATATATATATATATTATATATATATATATATATATATATATACCTATCTATCTGCCTACCTACCTGCCTAACTATCTATCTATCTATCAACCGCGTCCTCCTAAAAAATTTCACCCCCACCCCACCCAGACACCCACTCAACCACAAACACCCCAACCCCACAACACACTGATGCCCCTTCACTTCCACAAACCACCACCCCACCCAACAACCCATCCCCAACCAGCATGGAAATTGACCGGACGCAGAGAGGTAAGTGCCTTTTCTCCTTACCACCAACATGGCTGTGCTAAGAGTAGGGTGTCTAAATGCGCGTGGCCTGGGCTCATCTTGGAAGCAAGCAATGCTTCTAAATGACCTCAGGTCACGATCTATAAATGTGATGGTTATCTGCGAGGCCCGGATCAGCAGCATGCGACAGCTAGCCCCCACCTTTGACGACTTTGAGATGCACGCATCTTTCTGTCAGACTGGAGTTGGGGGTGGGGTTGTCGTTCTGCTGCAAAAACATCTGGGCCTTGCAACACAGATAGTTCACTTGGACCCAGGGGATCGACTGGTAGTGCTGGACCTTGGCAGTGGTGAAGGTAGAGCCTTTAGGCTGGTAGCCGCATATGCCCCTTTTGGGACAGAGCGGCCCGACTTTTTCCAGCGTCTGGAGTCTTTTCTAGGGACGTCCCGTTCCCTGCTTTTAGTGGGGGACTGGAATGGTATGCTGGATGCACGTTGGGACTATGCAGGGGCATGTCCCGATAGAGAGGGGTGCAACAGCCTCAAGGGGTTACTCGGCCGATTTGACCTGGCCGATAGATTTCGACTAGATTTTCCGACGGTGCCAACCTGGTCTTGGTCAAATCTCAGCGGATCATCTAGGTCGTACCTAGATAGATTTTTAGTTAGAAATAAGGACAGGGACTTTTTAAGTTGTCCAGAAATGCTCATGGTTGGCTATTCAGACCACAAGTTGGTGACATGCATGGTCAACCTTGATAGAACGAATAGACAGGGCCCCGGTTACTGGAAGCTCAACTTGTCCTTGCCGGCAAGTAGAGCTTACAGGGATCGGATTAGTACGTTAGTTAAGGAACGGTTGACTGGAGCGATCGTCAACAGCAGGTGGTGGGTATCTCTAAAGAGAGAGATTAGAGTAGTCTCGATAAAATTTAGTAAGGTTCTAGCTGCGGATAGGAATAGGAAGGAAAGGGAGCTAATAGATAGAGTAGAAGAGGCAATTAGAAGCGGCGACGTGGCCAGAGTGCTAGCGTCGAGAACGGCTTTGGGCCAGTTTTTCGACGCGAAGCACGAAGGCTGCGTTGTCCGAAGAAAAATACGTGCTCTAGGGAACGAGGGGACCAAAGCTGTTAGCTGGGCCCGCGTGACAGAGGCCAACAGTGGAACTAAATCCACCATCCGGTCTTTGCGAGACCAGGATGGACGGGCGATTCTTGAGCCTAAGCAGATGTGTGAGGCCTTTCAAAGGCACTTTGCCCGACTGTTCGGAAGGGGCGGGGAGCCGGTTGGGGATGTGGACTTCAGTCCATACCTCGACGGCCTGCCGCGTCTCTCGGACAGGGAGGCGAAGTCCTGCGAGGAGCCGATAATGGCCGCTGAGATAGAGGACGTGCTGAGCCAATGCGGCAAACGCAAATCCCCGGGTCTCGATGGTCTTCCATACGAATTATATCTAGCTATGCCGGACTTGTTCCGCGATCTCCTCGAGGCGGTCTACTGCAACTGGCAACAGAACAGGAGAATTCCCTGTACTGTGACCAAGGGCGTAGTCACGCTAGTGAGGAAGGACGAGAACAAGGGGGACGAAATAAGTAACTTCAGGCCCATAACTCTGCTAAATACAGAGTTACAGATTTTGGCCAAGGTGCTAGCAAAGAGGTTGGCGCTTGTCGTGGGCAACCTGGTGGGAGATGCGCAGACATGTGCTATCCCGTCCAGGTCCATCCATGACAACCTCCACCTCATGCGATACATCATAGAGAGGGTTGGGAACGAACCCGGCTTTGGTGGGGCTCTGATCAACTTGGATCAATCTAAGGCGTTCGATAGGGTCGACCATGGTTACCTGGATGCGGTGCTAGCGGCGGCAGGCTTCGGACCCGTTTTCAGGGGCTGGATCACTGCTATGCACAGCAGCCGCATCTGCTCTAGGGTCAAGGTGAACGGCTACCTCTCGGAGCCGTTCAAAATCGCGCGGTCCATCCGACAAGAGTGCCCTCTCTCCTCCCTTCTGTATGTGTTGACTCTCGAGCCACTACTGCGGAAGTTGGAGTTGTTGCAGGGCATCCCTTTGGAACCGGGATTACGGAAAGCGGTGTCGGCCTACGCCGATGACGTGACAGTAATGGTGTCGACGGCCTCCGAAATCGGGGCGATCGGCACCTTACTGGAGGAGTACAAAAGGTTCACAGGGGCTAAGCTGAACCGGGATAAGTCGATCGGTTTGCAACTCGGGACGTGGAGGGGCAGACCGATGCCCTCCGATGGCGTCGTCGGACGCTGGACGGAGGGCCCGGTGAAGTTGCTCGGGGTCTGGTTCGGACCAGACCTCCAGGTGGAAAATAACTGGGCGAAGGTTACGAACAGGGTGTTTGCACTGACCCAGAAGTGGGCCAGTTGCAAACTATCCCTGAAAGGTCGGGCGGAGGTGGCGAACACCTATATAGCGTCCGTCATCTACTACCGCCTGACCGTAGTGCCTTGCCCAAGGGAAACCCTCGCCAAGATGGAGCGCGCGCTCTTCCAATTCCTTTGGAAGAGGCGGGCTCCCTTGGTGAGCAGATCCATCTGCTGTCAACACCCTTCGAAAGGAGGGCTGGGGATGCCGTGGCTAATGATGCGTAAACACGCACTAAGGCTACGGCACCTCCACGTATTCCTCACCGGTCAACCGGTGTGGGCCTCGTTTGTGAGACGAACCTTTCCCAGACTCGTCTCACTCACCGAGCTGCAATCCTGGGTCAAGCAAAGGCCGAGAAAACTGGGGGCCTGGCACACTGAGTGTGCCCAGGCGCTCACCGCCCTCTGGCAGGCGGATCCGGTTATCAGTGGAGACTCCACCGCAACATTCTATAGAGGGCTGGTGGTTAGTAGGTGCGACGACGCCCTCGGAGAAGCCCTAGACATGGAGGAGGACGAACTGGCCAGCCTGTTCAGTAGGACATTCAGCCCGGGACCTATGGACAACTTCCAGAAGTCCCTGGCCTGGCAGTGCTACCGAGGGGCTCTACCCGTTCGAGAAAAGCTCTACAGACACGGGCGCCCGGGTAGGGACCCCGCCAAAAAGATCTGTCCCAGATGCGTGTGCGACGAGGAAACCGTTGCACACGCATTGGTACACTGCTCGGGCGTAGCCGATCTGTGGGGCTATGTCGAACAACTGCTGTCAAGGGTGGGACCGATCCGGTTGACCACCGAGTCTATTGTAATGATCAAGCCGCCTCCCCCCTTCAAAGATGAAGGAGAGGCGGTGTTTCTGTGCGTAATAGCCATGGTGAAAGAAGTTGTATGGTGGACGCGTCTGAAAGGACTGAGGTCAGGCACCTTTCTCTCTGGCCAACAACTGGTCCGTTTCTTCCGATATCATTTCGGAAGAAGGATCATGATGGAGAGAGAGGTGCTCCACCCCAGTCGTTTTTATGAAAGATGGGTGAAAGTGGCGAGAATGGCCCGTGTGAATGGGCCTTCTCTTTACATAAGCCTGTAGGTGAAAAAGAGGAAGGAACGAGGGAGCACCCCTCTCTGTGCTCCCGAGGAAAAGGGTTGCACACTTATTTCGGGGGTGTGTGCGACCCCCCAAGGCGCCTCCTCTCTATTGAGGATTTTGTTATAAATTTTATTTTTTGTTATATTTTATTTTTATATTTTGTTATTGCCTCCTCCTTATTGAGGACGCCTTGTTTTGTAAACTCCCCCCATTGTACTTGTCCCACTTTTGATGCCCTGGTGGCAAATAAAAGAAACATATCTATCTATCTATCTACCTCGAATTCTGTCTAACACGTGGAAAATGCGCTGGTGAGTAAATGTTTTAATTTCATTGGAAATTGCATTAACTGAATCTACATGCTTACACCATTTTGTAGATAAGCTGCCACCCTACACTTTGTAGGTGGTACCAAGCCCAAATAATAAGCCCATCAGGGCGAAAAAGGGAGAAATTCCACAAAATTTCTACCGGAATTTTGAATATAGCCAAAATGGCCAAATTCTTTGACCTCATCTTCACAAAAAACACATCAGAGAATTGTGGAGATGGGCTGTCAATATCACCTTCCACAGCACTAGTAGCAGGTGAAGGCTGTCTGCCTGCTGCTATCACCAACAAAAACAACAGTAACATCAACAGTAACAAAAACAACAACAACATCAAATCTGTCAGCCAACAATTAGATTGAGGTGGTGGAGGGACGGTAAAACTGTCAAGCCAAGAAGCAGCTCGCACCGCCTCGTTGAAACACTTCGATATGTTTAAAACCCACCCTGACAACAACACCAGCAACACCAACACGAAAACTGTGAATGGCACAAACCAAAACAACGCCATCAACAACAACAGTGACAACGAGAACAAGAAGAACAACAACAAAACCACAACCAACAACAACAACAACAACACCAACAACGGAAAAAACGAAAACAACCTCAACAATAAGAACAATAATAACAACAACAATACCAATAACTGCAACAAGGAAATAAACGACAAAATATCGTTTGCGCAAACTGTAAAGAAAACGGTAAGCTACACTCCGGTAGATATTTCAAATGCAAATGAGCTTTTGAATAACGCCAGACAATATGTAACTTTTGGGGAGAACAGATCATTCTCCATAAACTCTCCCCCAGATTTGCGAAGAGAAGCTGCCTTGAAAACTGTGATTTTCAGGACAATCTCAAATAAAACACGAAAACCGACGCAACTTTCACAAGACGAAATTGAGTTGGTTTTAAAAAATGCCTTAAAAGACATTGCTTTTATTCAGAAGGGAAGTTTATCCATTCTAATGAAAGACCAATTGACGGCACATAAATATTCTGTGTCGCCAATTGTGTCACCGCTGTTCACCTTTTCCCCCACTTACATGGGGAAAAGGACACAGAAAATAAAAATCCAAAGTATCACACCAAATATTGACATTTGGTGGGTACTATGTGGATTTTTAAAACACGAAACAGACTATATAATATCGGTAGGTAAGTCCTCCGGCGACCTGTTCAGCGGAACTAGCCTGGAAGTTCTGGTCCAAATGACACCAGAACGAATAGCTAGGATCCCGGTACGTGTGTTGCTGGATGGACTTATATACATAAACATTTCGGTCGAGGGTAGGCGGCACTCATGTTACCACTGCTCAAGCAGGGGTCACCTGAGAGCTTCCTGTCAAAAAAGGCACTACTGCCAACACCTGCAACACCATCACAACAATTACCACCACCACCACCACCACCACCACCACCACCACCACCACAACAACAACATAACAAAATAGTGACAACAAAACAAACGACAAACACAGTCCTACCCAAACCCTCCCCACCTAAAACAACTCCAGAAACACCCACACACATAACAGTTCCCCAAAATGTACCCCTCCCCACGGATGAGGCCTCATCATCGTCACCCAGTGACGATGAGGGAGAGCCTTTCCAACCAGTAAAAAGAAAAAAAGAAAAGACATAACACAAACAAAAATGCAACAAACACACAAACACCAACACAAGCGACGCAAACAGCACAAACAGAAACACCCCCTCCTGAAAACAAAACACCTACTACAAAACGTAAACACACACAAGAACCACAGACAAAAAGCAACCCAACACAACAAAAAATGTTACACCTACATAAATACTAACAATAAAACTTTAAAAGACACCATATATAAAAACCCTTCGGTGGAGACCGAAGGGAAAACTTTTACACACTCTTCGGAGAATCCTAATCTTAAAATGATTAGGACCTCCATGGACACACATAAACAGTTAAAAGAAAAATTTCCTAACGACGTTAGTCAGGAAGGATGAGAACAAGGGGGATGACATAGGCAACTTCCGGCCCATAACTCTGCTCAACACAGAGTTACAGATTTTGGCAAAGAGACTGGCGCTTGTCGTCGAGAACCTGGTGGGAGAAGCGCAGACATGCGCAATCCCGACCAGGTCCATACACGACAACCTCCACCTTATGCGATACATCATAGAGAGGGTAGGGTGTAAACCCGGCTTCGGTGGGGCCCTGATCAACTTGGATCAGTCTAAGGCTTTCGATAGGGTTGACCATCGTTACCTGGATGCGGTGCTCGAGGCGGCAGGCTTCGGACCCGTGTTCAGGGGCGGGATTACTGCAATGCACAACAGCAACATCTGCTCAAGGGTCAAGGTGAACGGCTACCTCTCGGAGCCGTTCCATATTACGCGATCCATTCGACAGGGATGCCCTCTCTCCTCCCTTCTGTACGTACTGACTCTCGAGCCACTACTGCGGAAGTTAGAGCTATTGCAGGGCATCCCTCTGGAACCGGGACTGCGGAAAGCGGCGTCGGCCTACGCCGACGACATGACAATAATGGTGTCGAGCGCCTCGCAAATCGAGGAAGTCGGCACCTTACTGAAGGAATACGAAAGTTTTACAGGAGCGAAGCTGAACCGGGACAAGTCCATCGGTTTGCAACTCGGATCGTGGAGAGGCAAACCGATGCCTTCTGATGGCGTCGTCGGACGCTGGACGGAAGGACCGGTAAAGCTGCTCGGGGTCTGGTTTGGTCCGGACCTCCAGGTGGAGAAGAACTGGAACGAAGTGACGGACAAGGTGTTTGCACTCACCC
>OZ024743.1:340353906-340438906 GCA_964016885.1 Eledone cirrhosa
AAATTTTAAAGAATCAATCACGTGGCACTGAGGTTAATCAGTGAGGAGTGGAGTGGTAATAAGACAAGAGCCTAACTACTACCATGAACCATAGTAGTAATTTCGGCAAGTTTTGCTCAACAAATAATTTGGAGATAAATATAGAGAATTAGTATATCTACCAACATATGTGCCACGTGATTGATTCTTTAGAATTTGCCACTGACCAAGTAGGCAGTGAATTTTTTCAGTGCCATGGAATCTAGTCCCCGCTCGCTTTTTTCCATCCACTGAATTATTATTTTTATATGGGTTCCTAGTGTCCGCGCATTGCCTGGAAACTTAGCTGAGAATAGACTCCCTGATGACGTAAGGATTTCTCTATAGTTGCGTTGCGTAACTATATTTATTCCGTTACAGAAACTAATTAGTTGGAGTGAAAATTTTAGTAAGTTAATTTTAAAATTTTCTTATTTTACGCCTTTCATATAATTGTTCTGCATCCCCTTGCATAGAACCACAAAGGTACTAAGACATAACATATATATTTGCTAGCATAGGTATACATCTGTATACATATGTTGGTAGATATACTAATCTCTCTCTCTCTCTCTCTCTCTCTCTCTCTCTCTCTCTTTCACTCTCTCTCTCTCTCTCTCTCTCTCTCTCTCTCTCTCTCTCTCTCTCTCTTTCTATATATATATATATATATATATATATATGTGTGTGTGTGTGTGTGTGTGTGTGTGTGTGTGTGTGTGTGTGTGTGTGTGTGTGTGTGTGTGTATGTGTATATATAATTATATACAAAGATATTAAACATTTAATATCATATTTACTCCAGGAAGCTGTTGAGTGCTCTACTTCAGTTATAAACATTTATATTTTTATTTATATTTTTATTTATATTTGTCGTATTTCCAATCCTTTGAATACCCCTTCCAACTTTATATATATATATATATATATATATATATATATATATATATATGTGTGTGTGTGTGCGTGTGCGTGCGTATGTATGTGTATATATGCGTATGTGTGTATGTATGTATATTTTTTATATAGAAGTATTTATTTATATATTTTTTGATATATGTGTATACACCTACATTTGAATATATGTTCCTATATGTGTGGTTGAGAGTATATGCGCGCGTACGAGTGTGTATGCATGTCAGTGTGTACATGTGTGTATATGTATATATATATATATATATATATATATATATATATATATATATATATATATATATATATATACATATATATATATATATATATATGTCCCAGGGATCTGATACCATCAACACCATAAACACAGAGCTGGCATATCTAAGAACTGACTAACTGCCTGATGAGGTCATAGTCATTCAATGGCTATCATCTAAATATATATAGCAGTAAATAAAGTATTATGAGTTCATGCAATTGACTTATGTTTCGTCACTATATATATATATATATATATATATATATATATATATATATATATGTGTGTGTGTGTATATGAATTTCTATGAATGTGTATGTATATGTGCGTGTATTTGTTTATGTATGTGTGTGTATATATTTCTATGTATGTGTATGTATATGTGTATGTATATGTGTTTATGTATGTGTGTGTATATATGTATTTATATGTGTGTGTGTATATATGCGTATATATATCATTTCATATAAGTAGGCCGAATTTATTTGCAAACCGCCAGAGATTCGATTTTACTGATTTCCAATTATATTAATCTCCTAGATTTAATAATTAACTAATTAATTTAATTAGACAATTCTGTTGATTGGTTAATTATTTGTGTTTGTTTTATAACATCTAGTCGAGAGCTTATCATGATGATTAGCGGAAATTAAAATATTTCCTTTCGCTAGTATTTTGAATGACCCGCCTAAAACCGGGGGTTATTTCCCTTGCCGGAATTAACACGTGATAACTATAGATACGATTAGCAGCCATCCGAGCCTCAACATATAATTTATCACTCCGGTTCTAAGCAGAACGAAAACCTGTTGATAAACTGAATCCTCTGTTCGATCACCATTATCATGAGCTTGCCATTCACGTAAGTCTGATATTTGATTTCGGATTCAAAGAAACACTTTAAACGATTGTTCGTTTGATTTGTCCAGGTGTACTTTTCTCAACCTGAATAGTTCTATCGTTGCTTTGGTATGTATTGTGTGTTAGTTTCGCCTACCACAATGTTCGATTTGTCAAGCTATTTAAACGTATGTTATTACTCTGAGGTCCTATCTTATCGAGTGCTTTGTTAACTCATCATTTCATATAAGTAGGCCGAATTTACTTGCAAATCGCCAGAGATTCGATTTTACTGATTTTCAATTATATATATATATATATATTTATTTTGTGCTTTTGCTTACCACGTGTGTTTGTTTATTTATTTTTATTTGAGTTTATTTCCTCTTTCGTATCACTGTCAACTTGCTAATTTTTTCTTTATTTTTTTTTCTTTCTTTCTTTTTTTTATTTTTTAAATTTGACTTTATTTTTTACTTTTATTTATTGATTTCTTGTATATGTATTTTGTATTTGTATGGTGATGTGATTGCACATGTTCGTTTATTTATTTTTATATATTTATTTATATAATTTTATATATACATATATATATGTATATATATGTATGTATATATATGTGTGTTTTTGTGTATTTATGTGTATGTATATTTATGTGTATATATATATATAAATATATATATATATGTGTGTGTGTGTGTGTGTGTGTGTGTGTGTGTGTTTGTGTGTGTGTGTGTGTTTATATACTTATATATTTATTATCTCTTGCTCTTCTTCCTTCAGCCTCTCTTTCATATTCCTTATATTTTTGTTTTCAAATCCACATTCAATAAAACCAACAGGATTTTTTCATTCTGATGACTGAAAGCAGATTTGTTTGCTTTCAAGAAACCACTGGTAAATGAAATAATTATCTTATGTTGTTTATTACATAACTATTAAGCTCTGCAACCTACATAGAGCACTCTTTTTTCCTGGACCTTTCCGATGGAATTACTTCATTCACACACACACATATATATATATATAGTCATTATAGTCATCCACTTCACACAACCAGTAAATATCTATTAACCGCCAAGCCAAAATACGCCAATACGCACACCAACACATTCCAAGACACACACACGCACATCATCTGAAATTCCAACAAAGAGATTTTCCAGTCCGCCACATCTTTTAATCCAACTAGCCACTACAAATAGATTTCTTAAACCCAACACTTTTAACATAACTAGCCATTGTTGATCCTCATTAGAAATTAAGAAAAACCTTTTACCAAACCTAAAACTGATTTTCCCAAAATATCAATTTCTATTTTTATACATTAATTCTTCCCCTCTTTTATATAACCACCCATCTAAGCACACATATTATTGAAGTTAAAAATATATATATACACAAGAATACCCCCCCCCCCCCACACGCACTTATTTAGTCCAGAATAGCATATAGATTTTCTGACCTTCCCACCATTACTCTGATCTACAGACGGACATATGTATGATTCCACCACCTGACGCAACCATATGAAGCGACCAAGCTGAAACTTTGTAGTCTGCAACTTTTCTACTTAGAAAAGTGAAATAATACACACACACACACACACACACACACACACACACACACACACACACACACACACACACACACACACACACACACACACACATATATATATATATATATATATATATATATATATATATATATATATATATTTATATATATATTTACAGCACTGCTTAAAATTATTTTTTTCCAAACACTATATTTGTCAACAATGCCATTTATTATTCACAAAGATAGTAATATTTTATTTAAAATTGCCATATATATGTACATTTATTTGCTAATATAGAATTTATATAATGACAATTACAATGAAACTTTAACCGTATACTTAAAAGGTCATAAAAATTATTTCCGCATAGATGCTACGATTATATTCAAAGGCGTTAATGTTACGTACATGATCGGGTTATTGGTTACTTGTCTAGACATAATAGGCACCAAAATGTTAAACGGTAACACCAATGAAATATTCAACGAGTCGACGCAGGATAATATGTGATATATATATATATATATATATATATATATATATATATATATATATATTTTCTACCAACTCATAATTTTATAATATTATAAAATAAAATAAACATTTTTTTAACACAAGTGAAGTCATTCTTTTCCCTTTTTTCAAATATATCTAACTGTACCAAGGATCTCACACATTTTCCAATATATAAATATATATATATATATATATATATATATATATAGACATTAGATCGACAAGAGCCAAGACCTCATTCGTCTAACGAGTGGAGCTCGTCAAATCGGACCGAGGAAACGATGTTTCCATTGGTCTTTCCAATAGCTAATACCATCTGTCGGTTGCAAATCCAGGCAGAAGGAGCAATGTGAAATAAAGTGTCTTGCTGAAGGACATAACGCATCGCCCGGTCCGGGAATCAAAATCAAAACCTCACGATTGTGAATCCGATTCTCTAACCACTCTACCACGCGATTTCACACACACACACACACACACACACACACACACACACACACACACACACACACACACACACACACACACACACACACACACACACACACACACACACACACACACACACACACACACACACACAAACACACACACACACAAACACACACACGCCCATACCACCCACACATACATACCCACCCACACATACATACCCACCCACACACACGCACACACACACACACACGCAGATATATGTATGAAAAAGATATAGTATTTTAAAAAACAATATAAACAATTAGAAACATGGGTGGAGAAGTTAAAACAGCTAAAAATACAGTAATTTATTATAATAAAAAGTCTGTTTCATACTTATTTGAAAGATTTTTTCAACCAAGCCTGTGTAGAAACACATAATAATTATGCATGAAGCAAATTATTCATTAAAGTAATTACCAAATACGTCTTTAAATTAAATATTGATTTACGAACATTTCGTCTCCCTATTGGTACTTTTCAAAATCAGTTATTTATAAGTAAAAGTCTCATTATAAGTCTCACCAAACCGCCCAACAGCCGGCAGTCAGAGGATATGTTTACATTGAAACTTTAAAACGACACCATAATGTTATGGATAGAGATGCATGGAAAATAGATGTTATCTAACTACAGAGGTATAACGTCAAACCACTCGAGCATATTACTATAAAAACTTTTTTTGCAAAATACATAGCTGATAAATAGAAAAAGAGAAATATAATATTGATAAAAACTATTATAAAAGATAAAAAGGAAAAGATAAACACATATACGCATACTTAGACACACACATATATATACGTATAAATAAATATATATATATATATATGAGAGACGTAAAATAAGAAAATTATAAAATTAACTTACTTACTAAAAAATCACTTCCAACTAATTAGTTTCTGGAATGGAGTAAATATATTTTCCGAAGAAACATATAGAAAATCATTCCGTCATCAGGAAAGTCTTTTTCCGTATAGGTCTCCAGGCATAGCGAGGACACTGGAAACTTATTAAAAAAATAATTCAGTGGAATGGAAATAGCAAAGCGTGGACTGGATTCCAAGCCATTGAGAAAATCACTGCCTCTTCGTCTGTGGCAAATTCAAAAAGAATCAATCACGTGACATCGAGGTCAATCAGTGGAAAGCGAGTGGTTATTAAGACAGCGGCCAGCTTACTACCATAGTAGCAGTCATGGCCAAATATTGCTCGACAAATGAATTGGAGATAATTATAAGGAATTTATATCTAGTAACATTTATATACACACAGATGCATATCAATGCTAGCAAATATATAGGTTTTGTCTTATTAACAATGTGGTTCAATGCATGGGGTTGCAGAACAATAATATGAGAGACGTAAAATAAGAAAATTGATATGCTTGGGGAGGGTCATATATATATATATATTGGTAAACGGAATAGAAAATGCTGACAAATTGTTCACAGTTGAAAATGGTTTAATTAGGAATAAAAGAGTATTAGTGATTGTATGGGTTAGTATTCAGTTGTGGTTTTAAGTTTTTAAGTTTTTAAAGGTTGCGCATTTCTAAATGCTTTTCAAAATAATTTTGAGATAGAGTGTCCGTGCTGTTTGCTCAGATCAGAGCAAACAGCACGGACACTCTATCTCAAAATTATTTTGAAAAGCATTTAGAAATGCGCAACCGGTAAAAACTTAAAAACTTAAAACCACAACTGAATACTAACCCATACAATCACTAATACTCTTTTATTCCTAATTAAACCATTTTCAACTGTGAACAATTTGTCAGCATTTTCTATTCCGTTTACCAATATATAATAACTTGTGTGTTACACCTCTATTCTTTTAACTATATATATATATATATATATATATATATATATATATATATATATATATATATATATATATATATATATATATATATATATATATACCCGCACATACAATTTTCTTAACCGCAAACCCATGTAAATGACTGCTAATATCTTTTAAAAAATGTCACAATGAAAAATATAATAGTAAACGCACCATGTATTATAAAACATTGTCAGAGATAGAATATCCTGGAATATAAGTAACTCAATCAAAGATTTAATAGCAACAATCAAATATGAAGAAAGTGTATTCTAATATATAATCATTACCATTGCGAGTTATATTATTTAGCTATAAACATTGAAAAGTATGATAACATATGTGGTCTATTATTTGAAAGCGGATATTTCTATCGTAAACTAATGACTAGCCAGAAGTGTTGTTTGTTTCCAGCAGGAAAACAGAAGTACGCATACTTTATAAACAGAATATATATATATATATAAATATATATTTGTGTATATATATATATATATATATATATATATATATATATATATTAGTTTTGCGAGGTTTTTGATATGAAATCGTGTGTCGAAACAAATATTGATATGCTTGGGGAGGGTCATATTTGTGTAATATTGCCAGAATTAATAACAGAACACACTCACTGTTTGGTTGGTTTTCGCTTTATATATATATATATATGCATATTAACGGCTGAGCAGCCTAATTTGCATATCGAGTGAGTTAATCGGCCGGGCACACCGAAAACGATAAACGGAAAAAATGAAACGAAATCTCATTTCTCACTCTTAGTACGGCTGTTACTTAAATATAAGTATGTATACGTACATACATATATGTATACAGACGTACAGTAGTATGTATATATATATACATACATGCACACATATATATATGTACGTATGGATTCACCGAACATTTATTATAATGCTCGGTGTGTTTGTAAACAAACATCCCGAATTAAGCCGTACAGTGTCTAGCAACCATCGTTGCTCATTTGTTCAACACTGACAAAGGAACGCTGTACTAGTTTCAAGCTTATTAGCTATCGTCAGCAACGTATACCTTCCTGCCAGATGATTTAACGCCTGAAAGTATATTCTTTCCTTATGCATATTAACGGCTGAGCACCCTAATTTGCATATCGAGTGAGTTAATCGGCCGGGCGCACCGAAAACGATAAACGGAAAAACTGAAACGAAATTTCATTTCTCCCTCTTAGTACGGCTGTTACTTAAATATAAGTATGTATACGTACATACATATATATATATATATATATATATATATATATATATATATATATATATATATATATATATATATATATATATAATATATTAACAAATGGAAACTCTATTTATAAAACCATATTTATTTCATTACACATATTTCAAGGACACCAAAGCAAATTATGGTGCGCATTCTTTAAGGGTATGTCAATATTTGTTTATAAAACTGATCTATATTATATTTTATCTGATAAAAGCGCACCATAATTTGCTTTGGTGTTCTTGAAATATGTATAATGAAGTCTATTCTCAGCTAAGTTTCCAGGCAATGCGGGAACACAGGGAACTTATACAAAAATAATTCAGTGGATGGAAAAAAATCTGAATTATTTTTGTATAAGTTCCCTGTGTCCCCGCATTGCCTGGAAACTTAGCTGAGAATAGACTTCCCTGATGACGATAGGCTTCTCCGTACGTTTCTTCGGAAACTATGTTTATTCCCTTTCAGAAACTAATTAGTTGAAGTGAAATTTTAGTAAGTAAATTAATTTTTATAATTTTCTTATTTTACGTCTTTCATATTGTTCTGCATCCCCATGCATTGAACCACAAAGTTACTAAGACAAAACCTATATATTTGCTGGCATATGTATGCATCTGTATATATATGTTAGTCGATATACTAATTCTTTATATATATATATATAAATTAATAAAAACAATGAATAAAAACAAAGAAACAGTTCCTTATATTAAAAAATTCATCATTTTACGATCGTTTCTAGGATATATATGTGTGTGTTGGTATGTATATCATATAGATCTATGTAAAATATTTACAAACTATCAGAGGGAATATACATACCTACACATATATATGCTGTCTTCAGAAATAATGATATTTGTTTATTGAAAAAAACCCAACAAAGATTTAATATAATAGGTCTCTTTGGGAACAGGTTTTGAATTGACCACTAGAAAAGTAGTAAGTGGTCAAGTTGATATAATAGTAGTAGTAGCAATTTAATTTAGGGGTAGAGGAATGCAGACTTCAGTTTTGAATGGAAATAATATTTTGAATGAACAGATTACTTTGGGGATGAAAAGATGTCAAGCCGGTGAAAGGTACACGAAAATTTAATGTTATTAAAGAATAATGCTAATGTTAAAATCGAAGGAGAATAACATTTTAGGATAAATGTGTTAGTGAGAAATACCAATCTTATTTAAAACATAAGGAATTTAGATCTATAAAAAGAAATTAAATTAATTTAATTTATAGGTATACTTATAGGGATAAATTTATATTAATTCATATAGATGTGATAAATAAGAGTTAGATGTTATTAAAGAATGTTGTTAAAAACGAAGGAAAACATTTTTTTGGGATAAATGTATTAGTGAGAAATAACAAACTTATATAGACTACAAAGAATTTAGATTCATAACAGGAAATTAAAATAGTTTATATGTATACTTATAGGTGTTAATTTTAGGAAAAGATAACTGTAAAAGGGAAATAAAATTATGAAGTTCTCAGTAGTAAAATACTAATTATATGTTAACTAAATCAAAAAAAATTAATTATAATAATTTGTAAAATTAATTAGGTTTATAATATTTGAAAGTTCTTCTAATTCTATGATTGCACGATATAATTAATTCTTGTCGCTTATTTAATAGGATATCCTTAGATTTCATTATTTCAAAAAGTTCCTGGGAACATAATCTACACTCATATCTGTTATTTTGAAAAGGGGTGGCCCTTTTGAGCACACTCCAGGTCAGGTTATAATCGATATTCTTTATTCTATAATTATTTCAGCCAAGGATGTTGTATTAGCTAATGCTGCATTTTTAAAACTGTGTTTGTGGGCATTAAATTTTACTTTAAATTGGTTAGAAGTAGCTCCTATATATGAATAAGTTGAGTACTTAGTGCTAATTTTACATTTATATACTATGTTATTAATAAGGCAATTTCCTTTTAATGGGCAATTTGCTTTGTTTCTACAGTTACAACCTTTCGTGAATATTATATCAGGGGAGTTAGTCAAATTAGGTGTGGAATTTTCTCGACTTGTTGTATGTGAAGGAGATGGTGGTTTGCTGTGGTTTATTTTAGTATTATGGTTAGTTTGATGTTTTGGTGGTATATCCATGTTTTTTTTTTACATTTATATGCATTGTAGGCACTTATATTTTGTTGTATATTTTTGGTAGTGGAGTAGGAGAATTTGACCGTTGATCTATTTAAAATTTGATGGTATTTATGGTTTGGCGGGAAGTTTTTCTCTAGGATAGTAAAAGTTTTTAGGGATATTATCTTTAATTTGTAGATTAAATGGAGCATTATACCAAGTATCTCGTCTATTACGGTTTCGATGCTGTTTTTTATTTTTATGCGATGTATCCTGATGTTTACTAAGAGAGTTAGTATTAGTGAATTTATTATACATATGTTTAGTTAGATTCACTGATTTAGGTGTTTTAGCCTGATTATTAGGAATTTTATTAGTAATGTTATTAACATATATTGCAGTATTAGGATGAATGGTTTTTTGAAAGTTATTATATTGTATGTGAGAAGAGGTAGAGAAATTAAGTTTTAAGTTGGTATTTTGGGGTATAGTGTGAGAGGCATTTAGGTGTGTATTTTTCATTTGGTGTTTGTTGGTATTATTGGGTTGTATGTTTGTAGTATTATTGGTACAAGGTATATAGAATAATTTGTTTTTGTGGCCGCCTCTAGCTAAAGTTTCGTTATAAAAGGTCACATTTTTATCGAATACATCCTGGTTAGATGAAAGGTTAGAAATTCTGAGTGAGATATTATATGCTATTTTTTTAAGGATAGATCTAGGGTGATTGGATAATCAGGCTAAAACACCTAAATACATCTTCTCTTTTCATGATATTTGGATTACCTTGAGTTTTACATACGGATTGGACACTACCGTATATTTTGGTAGATTCATCTACATATATATATATATATATATATATATACAATATATTAACAAATGTAAACTATATTTATAAAACCATATTTATTTCATTATACATATTTCAAGGGCCACCAAGGCAGATTATGGTGCGCTTTCATCAGATAAAATATAATACAGATTAGTTCTATAAATAAATATTGACATACCCTGAAAAATGCAACCTTCACGGTTGGCAACCATTCACGGTTGGCAACCATTCACGGTGTGGCTCAATGACGAATTAATTAAATAATTAATAATCAGAGCAATATATAAAAAAGTAAGTCCATATACCCTTTAAATTTTATATATATATATAAATTTATACATACACACACACACACACACACACACACACACACACACACACACACACACACACACACACACACACACACACATATATATACTGCAGTCCAATAAACTGTTGAGTGCTACTTATTCGATATTTGCATTGCTTTATTGTTCCACAATAAAACTCACCTCCTACATATATATATATATATATATATATAAATACAATATCGGAGAAAGCTTTTTAGCGATACTCCGGCCAAATTCCAACTCACTCAACAAACATTAGGAAATAAGTGATTATATTCCCAATTATGTGTTCGGGGTGCTAACTAAAAGTATTGCGTGGAAAATTGGCTGTATTATTTCAAATGAGACATATCTAATATATCTCTTCCCAGACGGACGTCTCGTTTCATTATAGGACTCCTACAATTTGGGTGAAATTATACCAATTTATGTAGGAGATTGTATACCATCAATAGATATACATTCAAGTGGGCTCCTATAATTCATCAGTGGGTGCCCCAATAATACTAATATTGATAATCTAACCAACATCAGCATTTAGCGATAATCATTTTGAGGTATCTGTCAGGTAGCCAGTCCAGCAGTTCTGAAAGAAGTGCTCGAACTGATTCAAAAAATGAGGAAGTGAATTACCGCCAAAAAAAAATACAATACATGCGCGTGACAATGAACTCTGAAAGGAATTCAGGCCACGTGCTAAGAACTCAATTGGAAATTGAAAAAATATCTATGTGTGTACAACATTTGATGACACACACAGATATTTTCTCGGGCAAAATAACAGAATGAGATATAAGGAACAATCAATATTCATATATAAAAAATAAAACAAAGAAATGCTAACCTTATACCGGGAATTTTTTTCAAATCTGCTGCGCCAAGAGTAAGTAAATAAATACAATATCGGAGAAAGCTTTTTAGCGATACTCCGGCCAAATTCCAACTCACTCAACAATAAATATATATATATATATATATATATATATATATATATATATATATATATATATATATATATATATATATATATATATATATACAAAAAAACTAATGAGGCGGCACTGATAAACATCAACAACGAAGCACACAATATAGTCAAACACCTAGGAATAGATGACAGAACGGAGCCACTTAGGCCATGTACCCCCACATTTAAGGTAAATTTTGATTATAACCCCACAATTAGACTTATATGCCCATCCAAATCGGACATCGGGAAAATTAGTAAACATATATTAGACAGAGTGATAGCACAAATGAAGAATAAACTAGTGATTAAACTATGGGGTAACAATACGGAAACAATTAAGTGGTTTAACAATATAGCTAACAAAAAAGTATCTAAGTTTATACAATTTGACATTAACGACTATTAATCCTCCATATCCCCAACACAAAATTATATTAGCTGCTAGGAAAACAATAATTCAATTTGAAAACGCCTATTGGGAACATAAGGATAGATTAAATAACTTTGACATCACGATGGGGGCTAACGACTCGGCTCAAGTCACAGATTTAGTAGGTATTTACATAGCCCATAGTTTACAGAGTGAGTTTAGCGACCTTCACAGTGGAATCTACAGAGACGACGCCCTTCCCTTAGTTAAGAACCTAAATAACCAGAGCTTAGAAAGACTCCGTAAGAATATTAGAAAGACTCTCGGGAAACTAGGCCTTATCATAACGTATGAGTATAGCACTAAAACAGTTAACTTTCTGGACGCGACGCTTAACCTAAATACGGGACTTATAAGACTGTAGTGACCTACATTCCGCGGGCTCACATACATTCTCTGTGCGTGATTTGGCTCAGCTCAGCCAATCAGCGCCAGTAGAAGAGGATGTATCCCTACGCGTTCTGAGGGAGAAATAGCCCGCAAAGATTTGAGGACGCTATCACTTGCAGCTGGACCATGCTAAGGTAAAACACGCTTGTTCTTTTGCTCCGTAAGCACAAACAATATGTAACGACAAAACATTACCTACGAGCCTGGCCAAACGCCTTCAGCCAGTCGCCCGTATTTTCTCTTGTAATCTTAATTGATTTGTTTCATTTCTCTTGGCATGCCAGCCTAATTCACTTCTTAACCTTGGTTAATAAACAATGTGAAAACAAGCTAAAGTCGTTGTCGATATTCCTATCATATCTTTCTACCAAAGATGGTTCCTCGTGGCAATATTACAACTCTCTAAATACTTCTCCGCTAAATTAGTAACAACAACTCTTACCAAAAGACCTTTTCACAAGATTAATGAAAATTTAGCATACATCAACTGTAACTCAAACCACCCACTATCCATAATTAAATCCATTCCACGCAGCATATCCCTTAGGATCTTCCGCCTCTCGTCTAACCGACACATCTTCGAGGAACATGCAGAATACTACAATACCGCACTAGACAAGGCAGGCCACTTAGATAGAGTAGAATATATAGATGAAAGCCTCCGCAAAGCGCACACGAACACGCATAACACAAACTCCAGAAACACACACACACACGCATTTACGCATAGAACTATAAATAGAAATATACGGTAAATAGAAATACAACATCGAAATCAAACAAGTCACGCAGTAGAAAATATATTTGGTATAACCCCGTATTTAACACCTCTTTTAGTTCTAACCTACCCTCTACCTTCTTTAGAATAATAAATAAGCACTTTCCAGATTCACATAGATATAGCAAAATCCTTAACACTAAATCTATTAGACTATCTTACTCCACGGCACCAAATATGGAGGCACACATTAAGATGCTTAACGCTAAAAAGATACATAACAACACTAGAACACACATTTATAACAATAACAATACAATCACCATTGAACACAACAGAATATCTAATACACAACCACCAACTAATAGGCAAACAAAACATACCACACTTGTACAGGCATCGCCAGCCCACCAATAATGCCAAAGTTGCTCATGACAAGAATTGTAACTGCCACCTACCTGAAACCTGTCCATTACATATTAATGTGTACAGTCTAACCTGGTTTACACAGTAGAACCAGACAACCAGAAATGGTATTACATCGGAGCGACTGGGAATACATTTAAAAGCTGTTGGTATACACACCGTTACGCAATGAAGCATTCCCAGCATCGTTATGTAACTACCCTTGCAAACAAGACCTGGCAACTGAGGGAAAGTAACCATCAATACACCCTGAAGTGGAAAAAATTATCGAACGCGCCCCATATCGGAGTGGTATGAGAAGCTGTCGATTATGTGACCTTGAGCTGTTCCACATTTTGAGTTCGAAGAATAAGTTACTCAACAATAAAATTGAAAGATCAATTTATTGTAACTATAGACTCAAAGAAAAGTTTTCGCACTACAAGTGCAAATCGAACCCTTAACCTCTTACTACCAACTGACAAACTGCATATACTTAGACTTTATACCCTCTTATTGTGTCTAACCCCTTTAATTACCCACAAAAACCAATTCCTATATCCCTCCCTTCTCCTTAATTCCTTTTCTATTTCTTTTCTTTTCTTCTTTCTCCCCCCCCTCTTTACTTTTATTTTTATCATTATTATTTTTATCTTTATTTTTTATATATATATTTATCTCTTTATATCTCCCATTCCCCTCTCTCTCTCTCTCTCTCTCTCTCTCTCTCTCTCTCTCTCTCTCTCTCTCTCTCTCTCTCTTTCTCTCTCTCTCTCTCTCTCTCTCTCCCTCTCTCTCCATCCCTCCCACTATGAACAATTTAATTCTCTTTAACTCACTTCACTCTAAATCGACGACATGAAGTCTACGTATCAAAACTGATCAAGGAATCCTTCTACCTCTACCCCTCCCTCCATCTCAGTTTGTCACTCTACTTCCTAACTCTTCTCCCCCTTCCTCTCTCTCTCTATACTATTCCGTTTGTCCCCCCCCACTTTCTAATTCCTCTTCCTCTCTCTATACTAGTAAATACAATTAAAAAAATGTTTTTCTCTGTATATTAAGAACAAGTTCAAGAGTAACTTACTCACTATTTTGAAAATTTGGACGTGAACAACAATTATCATTGAGTGGCTGCTATTTGCAGTATAGCAATATAAGGTTGCACTTACCAATGAAACGGTCGTAAATACCTGGATACAATCCTTCTCTTAATGCTTACCTGTGTTTTCTCTTTTATACTTTATACTCCAAGATTGAACGGAATTCTTACAAACTTGTGGAGTTACCCCTAACCGTACGTTGAAACCGCCCATGAAACTGGCTTTCTTAACCACGAACTTGATCACAATAAGCAATTTTCTGCTTCCCTAACTATATATATATATATATATATATATATATATATATATATATATATATATGTAGGAGGTGAGTTTTATTGTAGAACAATAAAGCAATGCAAATATCGAATAAGTAGCACTCAACAGTTTATTGGACTGCAGTATATATATATATATATATATATATATATATATATATATATATATATTTATATATATATATATATATATATATATATATATATATATATATATATATATATATATATATATATATATATATATATATATATATTAATTATTTAATTAATTCGTCATTGAGCCACACTGTGAATGGTTGCCAAAAACATATATATATATATATCTATGGCTTTGTCTAGTTTATATGTATATATACCCTTTAAATTTTATATACTCCCGTAAGGTTGAGTAAATCTTTAGGCAGTATTCGGCTGCGCTTTCTAGCAACCAGCCTACTCGCCGACAGGCACCAATCACAAACTTTCTGCCTTGACCACTAGCCACGTTATGATTCTTAGCCATTTTGAATTCGTTTCTGGCGGGGATCATGTAAGAAAAATCTTTGCCCAATTGAGTTATCTCCTGATGATTTCCAACCTCGTTGATTTATCCAAGATCGGATATATCCAAAAATGGAATGAAACCACCGAGGTAGAGATATTTTGATGATTTTGGTAGGTTTATGTACATTTTTTCTTCTAACTTTGATTTTGTACCTAATTATGTATGGTTAACTATATGTCTAGTCAATTTCTACAGGCTATCAGAAATACTAGGCAAATTTTTTAAATGAGTCGTGGATAAAAAGCTATATCATTTATCTATTGTTTCTTCATAAGTATATTTTAAACTTATAGCCTCGTTTAAATGATTTTTTGTGTGGTTAATTTATGCTGATTGGGAGAAGAAATAGTGTATATACTTTATCTAATTATTCTATGGACTTACTTTTATATATATATATATATATATATATATATATATATATATATATATATAAGTTATTCCGGGTTCAATAGGGGGTAACCACAGTAAGTAAGGTACTAAATACATAGAAAAGTATAAATATTTAATATAGAAAAGCTTCTATAGGACTAGAACTGTTTCCTTCGTGAGAAATCATCAGGAAGCAGTTTTAGTCCTGTAGAAGCTTTTCTATATTAAACACACACACACACACACACACACACACACACACACACACACACACACACACCACACACACACACACACACATACACACACGCATATATATATATAAATTTGAGTTTGTGTTGGTTGCTTACCGACACTTCAGTATGAAGTTTAGAGCACTCAACGAAGTGCGCAGATAGGCCTGTTTCCAAGAAATGTAAGTCAACAGGTTAAAATTATCTTCGTTTATTCATATTCACTGTAATATATATATTTCAGTGATAACCATATTCAATAGTCATGACCTCATCAGACCGCTGGAACTTGAATAGAAAAAAACAGGGAAACATAATGGCGGAATAAAGTTTACCTTGTCAATTCGTTGATATGCCCAGATCCCAAAATAGGTGTTGTTAATCCAAAGTATGTTTCCTTGTTTTTTCTGTTCAAGTTCTAGCTACCTCATGAGGTCATAACTGTTGAATTATGGTTATGACCGAAATATATATTGCAGCGAATATGGATAAACGAAGTTAACTGTTGACTTACACTTCTTGTTTATATATATATATATATATATATATATATATATATATTCGCTGTGACCCGTCTTTTTATATCCCCTTGCTGCTATCCTCTCTCTCTCCCACTTCTCTCTCTTTCTCCCTCTTACTTTCGCTCACCTCCTCTGCCAGTCACCTCTTGGCTAGCCTCCCACTATAACTATCTCTTTCTCGCTTCCTCTTACTTTCACTCACTCCCTCTCTGCTAGTCATACTAGTCGACCACTGTACGCAGCCTCTTTTCTCGCTAACACTGCTACAGCTAAGACGAGTCTTTTTTCTCTCTCGTCAAAATTCGGCAGTTCTTATGTTCGAAATGATTTGTTGACTTGATATTTTTCCTAATTTCCCTCTCTTTACGTTGCTTCGCCCTTCGTGTCTGTTTACATGTTTTTCTCGACCCCCCTTTCTTTTATCCCAATAACTTATTTTAGTTATTGTTTCGCCCTAGGCTGAGATATATTGTCTCTAACGCGAAGAAATACCAATGATTCCTAGTAGACAACTGATGACGGATACTCCTCTTTTTCGCCCGTAACTTTTATTTTTCATTATATATCTATATATATATATATTGTTATACTTGGGGAGGGTCATATTGTTGTAATAATATTGTCAAAAAATAATAACAGAACATACTCACTGTTTGGCTGGCTTTCGCTTTTGTATCTTTTATATCTCCATAGTTAATTTATTTGGCAATCAATGTTTATCATTGATTGACCGACGGTTAAAAATACAGATATAAATATATAAAAATGGCGTAGAGATAACAGTACAATACAATACAATGGGAGGAAGCATAATAGTACCACTGATGATGCTGCAGATGTGCAACGAAAGAACTTTGATAGACTATATATATATATATTTAAATCTGTATTTTTAACCGTTGGTTAATCAATGATAATCATTGATTGCCAAATTTAAAAGATACAGAAGCGAAAACTAATCAAACAGTGAGTGTGTTCTGTTATTATTTCTGACAATATTATTACAACAAAATGACCTTCCCAAGTATAACAATATTTGTTTCGACACACGATTTCATATCAAAAACCTTGAAAAAGAAATATATCCCACCAACACCCCACTCTCCAGAGCGTGAAATTAATAAACATTTGTTGTACTGCCTCTCTGTTTTGTCCCTGTTCAAATTTTTCCATTATATATATATATATATATATACTATACACACATTTAGGGTTTGGATTCTTCCTTTGTCAATCATTGATAGTGTCTTGCTTAAAGGAAATATAGATAATGAATTATACACACAAATAAATAATTCACAAATATACATAGATACACATATTTGTATACATACGTACATACATACACACGTATATACAAACACACACACATATATACACACACACACACACACACACACACACATATATATATATATATATATATATATATATATATATATATATATATATATATATATGTATGTATATATATATATATATATCTATATCTATGTATATATATATATATTTATATATATATATAGGAAAAAGTATGACCCCGACGGCAGAGCTCAAGCCGTTTCGACGGCTATTTCTGAACTATTTCCGTCCAGAAATAGCCGTCGAAACGGCTTGAGCTCTGCTGTCGGGGGTCATACTTTTTCCTATTTCCCACTCTACCACCCTAAATATTGAGTACTCTGGTGCGTTATGGTCCATCTGGTTCCTTGCCACACTTCTTTTGTTATATATATATATATATATATTAGAAAGTGAGGGTTTTTTTACAAAATGACAAAAAAAAACAAGGTGTCCTACACGAGTGAAAGTATAAGGAAAAAAGATGAAATCCAAAATGCAACTGGAGTCTTTTTTTTTTTAAATATATTTATTTGGTTCCTTTACCGGTTTCGCAGTTCTTGTGCTTTTCAAAAGTAGAATTGAGATGGAGGGTCTGTGGTTTTTCTCACATCTCTCTCTCTCTCTCTCTATATATATATATATATATTGGAATAAATGCTCTGAAATAGCGATATATATGTGAATATAGACATAGAATATTCGAAAATATTCTGTATGTTTATAATAAACATTTTGAAGACCTAATCGCTATAGAATAGAATACGTCACGTATTACAATTAGATTCTCGATAAAAGCAAGGGAAGTAATCTACGCGTTTCATTCTTATTAGAAATCTTCAGGACTACATATCCAGTGCTTTTATCGAGAATGACACAGCTAGAGACTTATAGAATACTTAGCTGTGTACAGGAACTGGTTTGAAAGAGCGGTTGCCGGTCCGGCAGAAATTAGAAATTGGAATAAATGCTCTGAAATAGCGATATATATGTGAATATAGACATAGAATATTCGAAAATATTCTGTATGTTTATAATAAACATTTTGAAGACCTAATCGCTATAGAATAGAATACGTCACGTATTACAATTAGATTCTCGATAAAAGCAAGGGAAGTAATCTACGCGTTTCATTCTTATTAGAAATCTTCAGGACTACATATCCAGTGCTTTTATCGAGAATGACACAGCTAGAGACTTATAGAATACTTAGCTGTGTACAGGAACTGGTTTGAAAGAGCGGTTGCCGGTCCGGCAGAAATTAGAAATTGGAATAAATGCTCTGAAATAGCGATATATATGTGAATATAGACATAGAATATTCGAAAATATTCTGTATGTTTATAATAAACATTTTGAAGACCTAATCGCTATAGAATAGAATACGTCACGTATTACAATTAGATTCTCGATAAAAGCAAGGGAAGTAATCTACGCGTTTCATTCTTATTAGAAATCTTCAGGACTACATATCCAGTGCTTTTATCGAGAATGACACAGCTAGAGACTTATAGAATACTTAGCTGTGTACAGGAACTGGTTTGAAAGAGCGGTTGCCGGTCCGGCAGAAATTAGAAATTGGAATAAATGCTCTGAAATAGCGATATATATGTGAATATAGACATAGAATATTCGAAAATATTCTGTATGTTTATAATAAACATTTTGAAGACCTAATCGCTATAGAATAGAATACGTCACGTATTACAATTAGATTCTCGATAAAAGCAAGGGAAGTAATCTACGCGTTTCATTCTTATTAGAAATCTTCAGGACTACATATCCAGTGCTTTTATCGAGAATGACACAGCTAGAGACTTATAGAATACTTAGCTGTGTACAGGAACTGGTTTGAAAGAGCGGTTGCCGGTCCGGCAGAAATTAGAAATTGGAATAAATGCTCTGAAATAGCGATATATATGTGAATATAGACATAGAATATTCGAAAATATTCTGTATGTTTATAATAAACATTTTGACTACATATCCAGTGCTTTTATCGAGAAGCACTGGATATGTAGTCCTGAAGATTTCTAATAAGAATGAAACGCGTAGATTACTTCCCTTGCTTTTATCGAGAATCTAATTGTAATACGTGACGTATTCTATTCTATAGCGATTAGGTCTTAAAAATGTTTATTATAAACATACAGAATATTTTCGAATATTCTATGTCTATATTCACATATATATCGCTATTTCAGAGCATTTATTCCAATTTCTAATTTCTGCCGGACCGGCAACCGCTCTTTCAAACCAGTTCCTGTACACAGCTAAGTATTCTATAAGTCTCTAGCTGTGTCATTCTCGATAAAAGCACTGGATATGTAGTCCTGAAGATTTCTAATAAGAATGAAACGTGTAGATTACTTCCCTTGCTTTTATCGAGAATCTAATTGTAATACGTGACGTATTCTATTCTATAGCGATTAGGTCTTCAAAATGTTTATTATAAACATACAGAATATTTTCGAATATTCTATGTCTATATTCATATATATATATATATATATATATATATATATATATATATTTATATATATATATATATATATATAGGAACCAGTAAGACCCCGACGGCTGAGCTCACGCCGTTTCGACGGCTAATTCTGAATTAGCCGTCGAAACGGCGTGAGCTCAGCCGTCGGGGTCTTATTGGTTCCTATTACCCACTCTACTACCCTAAGTATTGAGTACTTTGGTGCGTTATTGGTCCACCTGGTTCCTTACCACATTTCCTTCGTTATATATATATATATATATACACACACACATACATACTTATATATACATACATATATGTATATATATATATATATATGCTTATATACACACACACACATATATATATATATTTACATACTTACAGCCGAAGGTAATACATAATAATTGTTTCTACTTTAGGCACAAGGCCAGCAATTACCCAGTGCATTACTGGTAACGTTGGTTAGTATTATATTAATTTATATTTGGTCTTTGATTGATTCCACCGAACATATTTACTGATTTGAAATCATATCAATTACTTGCTTAAAATATGCCTAGATAAAGTATTATGAATGTCCTACTGATGCTATAGATCCCTACTTTTTCAAAACCCAGCGCTTGATAATACCATCCACGCCATCTAGCTTGGATAATCAACCTTTAGAAATTAAAAGAAAATTTATATTTTATAACATTGATGGAAATAATATATTTTTAATCAACAATTATCAAAATATGATCAGCTATTTTTCCATTAATTCGTTCTGCAGGTGTAGGCATGACGGCGTGTTTAAGCAATTTGATTCGCACCCAAGTTATTATGTGTTCAATTTTACTGTTTGTTATGTAGGGCAAGGGTTTTTGCCCGTAAATTTGTGTTTTTTTTAAATATAATTCAAAAGCTGTATTTATATCTCCATTAACTTTACTTCAAATCTTCTATACGCAGCATTCTAGTATAAATATTTGTTATTTGATTAATTACGCTCCAAATGAATGCAGGCCATCCAAATTAGATTGACCATATCAGCTATATTCTACACCCTGCTTGATATATATAGCGTTGCTATACTAATATGGCACTGTAAAAAGAATCATAGGAGTAGTTATCTTTTCATAAGAAAGAGAAATATTCGAAATGCACAGAGGTAATCTCATGTTTTTTCTGAGTACAGATCTTTTTCACTTCATTTTTCTTCACAGCGAAGGCTTCTAACTTAATATATATATTAGTTTTAGCTGTTATTGTTTTATCTCGACAATCGCAACAGGTAAAGTTAAGTCCATATAAAAATATTCTTTTTTTTCTGTGTTGTACTGCACACCGGGCAGTCATTTCGCCGTTTCGGTAGCATATTACTTTTTCTATGAAAAGAGTTTGTTAGCCCCTTGTTCAACTGTTTTCCATTTCCGGAGAAAAAGATGCTGTGACTGGTCTCCTACGACCCTTTTCACGCCCCAACGCAGACAATTTCGAGATAGATGAAAATACTTCCTCCCTTGACTGTAATTTATTTATCGACCACGAAGGGATGAAAACCAAAATTTCTCTTGGTGACATTTTAACTTAGATGGCAAAAGGTTAGAACAAATACTACAAGGAATTCTATCCAACTCCTAACGATTTTGTCATTTCACAGTCCTTTAGAAATGTGTACTGTATAATTAATGCCCAACAGGAAAATGAAGTATGTCAGTTGACCGTCAGTGGACATGCTTGTATTTTGTTGTCTCCTCAAATGAGTAATTATATGCCTCATTAATACTCATGATGTAGTGTAATATGTCGTTTACAGGAAGTGTCGTGCAGTGAAGTATGATTGAAATCGAAATCACGTATTTGTGAAGTGAACGTCTTAAAAACATATTCATGTCGGCGCCCATTATAACGAAAATTTGACATTATAGATTAGGAAAGTTTTATCGCTACACTGAAAAGCTAAATATTATAAGCTTAAGTAAATCAATAGAAAAACAACAATAACGGTTTAAAGAAAACCTAGAATACACAAATCAATATACAAACACGTTTTACATAAATTATTATCTTCTTAATTTACACAGATTTTATATATTATAAATACCAATTGGCTATTGAAAAATAAACGGATCTACTTTCTTTAATGTCTGAATTTGTGCTTTTGACATATATAATATAACTTCAAAATATTCTTATCATACTTATGAATTATTTCTTACACATATGCTGCCTATTAGTATTGTTATAAAGTTAAATATATATATATATATATAAAGTAAATGTCAATAGTATTCTATTTAACTATTTTCGTAGTTATTCTTCATTCAAAACAAAACATTTTTCCTCTCTATATAAATTTACATCTCAAATGCACAGTTTAAAGTCACAAAAATATAAAATATATTGAAATCTTGCATATTTTAATGATATTTTTCTGAATTTAATTAAAATGCGGAAAAACGTTACGTAATAAAGTATGCAACAATTAATCACTCGTATATTTTAATTATATTCTCTTATCCTTTTATATTTAATGTAAGTAGGGAAAAGCGAGTAAGAATGTTATGGCTTTTATAATTTGAAAAACGTCTATAGGCATCTTAAATACATTTTGATTTTTGAAGATATATACAAATTGTTGATTTGAGAAATGTAATGTATGCAGTTCATTTTCTTGTCGTCTCTCCATATTCTTAGTTCATTTACCTATCAGTATTTATACTGTTATTATCTGTTATATGTTGGTTTAACTTAGAATCTAATCTTTTTAATATTACGGATAAATCTGTTCTAAAAAAAAATAATCTTCTCGTATTTAAACTGCTATTATTTGTTATATGTTCGTTTAACTTTTCAATAATACGGATAAATCTGGCGGACCTTTCTAAAAATAATCTTCTCGTAAACTTTCCCACCCCCGTCCTCACACACCACCATTGCTATATGTTCCAATCATAATTCAGCGGTTTATAGTAAGTTTCTCTTACCAATCTCTATCACAAAGCCACCGCCTCAGCTATTACTCCTTAAGTTTAGACCTGGTTGCTTTTCGATATGTTAAATGGACTACAGAATTTGGAGAGTCTGAACAATCTGAACACTCAATGACAATGTCAAAGATAAAGATAAATTCACCTCCTACCGCCGGGCAGAATGCAAGGATTCCTCTTTATTTCAGACATGGATGGCCAACATAATTCCATCTCCCACACCCCTCCCTGCGCCTCTAACCCATCCCTTCCACCCACCCAACGAAATCCAAAACTTCAGAGTTGGTACCATGAATGTAGCCACTTTGAAAGGTCGCTTAAACGAGGTTGTAGAGATGATTGAACGTAAGGAAGTTGATGTTTGTTGTGTTTAAGAGATTAGGTGGAGGGGTGGGTCTGCTAGATTAATTGTGGGTAAAAAACAATGCTATACAGTTCTCTGGGTGGGAGATGACAATGGACTGGGTGGAGTAGGCGTTATGTTAGCAGAAAAAAGGGTAGATAAGGTAATTGCCGTAAATAGAGTGAACGACAGAATAATTAAAATAAGACTAGTCCTAAATAGAACTACTGTGACAATAATATCCGCTTATGCACCCCAATCTGGCCTGCCTGACGTTATAAAAGACAGGTTCTATGAGTCGCTAATGCTCAATACCTCCCAAATAACCGACAGTGACTACATAATTATTGCTGGTGACCTAAATGGTCATGTTGGACAACATTGTGATGACTATGACGGAGGCTATGGGTTTGGTACTAGAAATGAGGATATAGTAGGCGGAATTTGCTCATAGTTTCACGTCCATATTTGTGAGTCTTTTTAAGGGATACGTGCCTATGAGTGTGCACAAATGTATAATGTTACGATCTCATCAATACATACTCTCCTTAAGAAAACAAGCTGGATTTTGACAAAAAGGAACGACAGGGAAAGTATAAGGAATTCTAATCACTCATTGGCTAATAATAAAAATTAATTTCCCTTGTTCAGAAAATAGTGTTCACTTATATATACAATGAAGTAGCGTAGTTAGTAACGAAATATTCACCATAATATGAAACCTTTTACTTTAAATATGAATTGTTACCAGTTGATTGCCTTAAAACGGGTGATAGATTAGGTCTATCATCCACGTAATTTGCAAGTATTAAAGCATTCCCAGATATTTCATACTCACCGTTTTGAACATTGATTGAAAAGACATATGGCTGATGGCGTTCCAGCGTTGAGTATCCTTTTCTAAAATTCAATCAGCATATCTAGTACTACATCATCCGACGTAACCTTCCTTTTCTTAAGGCAATTGGGTGTCATTTAAGAGAGAATTGCCTGCTATGTCTAGTTGGTAGAACGAACATATAGCGGTATCCATGATGGCTCGTTTTGCTTCTTTTCTATGGTATTATGATGTACGATTTGATCGACTTTATTTCTATATAATGTACTGTCAGATATAATACGTCTAGGAATATAGAGAAGATTGACAATAGAGAGAAAAATATTAATATGAAAATACCAACATCACAAAATAGATACGAATAATATATCCTCCTACTTCATATCAGCAGGAAATCATTTCTGTTTCCCCCAATCGGCCGACGCGTGTATTTAAACTATTACTCTCTGGGAACGCTCAAGCTTATGATGCAAGCGAATATCACGACCTTACCTGATTGGTTTTATTGAAAAGATTGATTAAATATTGATTCATACGCTTGCTTTGTCTGTTTGATGAATAAAAATCTGACCTCTAACCCATGAAAATAACCATGTAAAGAGGAATAATCGCTGGAGAAATTATTAGAGATGGAGTGATTTAGGGATGATAGCAGCTCTCATGTAAACAGTGATAAAATGAGTCAGCATGGAGAACCAGTCGAGTGTGAGAAACATTTATGTGGTCATTTCACCTACAAGTAATAGCAAGAAAATATATCTCGGTACAAAATACAAGCAACAAAATTACAATGTTGTCAGTGTTATAAGAGAACGGTTCCTTAGATATGAAAATATTTGTTCATTTTCGGCCCTCCCCACAAATAAACAACAAAAATAAACCAAAAAACAACATCTACAAACAAAACAAAACAAAACAAAACAACAAAAACAACAACAAAAGTAAACAAAAAACAACAACAAACAAACTAGAAATGAAAAAAAATTATCTTGACTTTGCTAACGTAGCTTTTGATTTCTAAGAATGAAAGAAGTTCTCACTCTCTGTATATATATATATTAAGTATTAATTCAACTATAATATTTAATCTCGCATCGGTAAGCATTGAGCACGCTGAACTTTGTCTAAGGCAGCTAACATACTATATCATAGTTCATTCTCCTCTATTCTAATGATATTTGACTCATATATATATATATATATATATATATATATATATATATATATATATATATATATATATTTATTAAAATATATATATATATATATATATATATATATATTTATTAAAATAACAGATTAAAGTTTATTATTACTATATATATATATATATATATATATATATATATATATATACATGAAAGTATGTATGTATACGTACATACATATATGTATACAGACGTACAGTAGTATGTATATATATACATACATGCACATATATATATATATGCACGTATCGGTTTACCGAACATTTATTATAATGGCCTAAACACTGTACGGTGTAATTCGGGCTGTTTGTTTGTTTACAAACAAACAAACCGAGCATTATAATAAATGTTCGGTAAACCGATACGTGCATATATATATGTGTGCATGTATGTATATATATACATACTACTGTACGTCTGTATACATATATGTATGTACGTATACATAGATACATACTTACATTTAATTAACTGCCGTACTAAGAGTGAGAAATGAAATTTCGTTTCATTCTATTCCATTTATATATACATATATATATATATATATATATATATATATATATATATATATATATATATATATATATAAGAAATTAAAATATGGTTAAAATAGTGCATATATTTTATTATGCGCATTTCAAAAACAAATATCATCCTGGGACGATAGTTGCGTTCTCATCAGATAAAATAAGGTAACATGATATGATGCCTAAAAAAAAACACTTGTGAACAAGAATGTTGACTGGGCACTTTCTTGTTCACAAGTGTTTTTTTAGGCATCATATATATATATATATTAACAGTTTTATTCTTGAGAAATCATCAGGAATATAGATGAGATTCCTGAATATATATATATAAGATATAGAGCTTAGCTTTGTTTACAAACAGCGGAGAATTTTGTCATGATACCCAAAGATATATATATCAGAATTGGTGCTCTGAAATAGCGATATTTATATGAATGTATATATAGTGTATTTTGCAATACACTGTATGCCTAATTAAAAGCATTTTGAAGACCTTACGCTATTGTTTTAAAGTAGTAACTATTCTAATTTTCAATTTTTGCTGGACCAGCAACCGCTCTGTATAATCAGTTCCTGATTACTACTGGAATTCTATAAGAATCCAACATTCATAATTTCCAGCAGGTAAGAGGAGTGCTAAGCTCTGAGCAGTACCAACAGTACAAAACAGAGATCTGTCAGCTTATCTGCCTTTCTTTGCTGAAAAAAGATGTAAGTCACATAGTCACTACTTTAAAACAATAGCGCAAGGTCTTCAACATGCTTTTAATTAAGCATACAGTGTATTGCAAAATACACTATAACGGAGGCACATGGCTTAGTGGTTAGAGCATTGGCCTTGCAATCGAAAGGTTGTGAGTTCAATTCTCAGACAGGGTGATGTGTTGTTTCCTTGAGCAAGACACTTTATTTCACATAGCTCCAGTTTACTCAGCTGTAGAAATGAGATGATAGGGACTGCGGTCCCTATCATTCCACAGCAAAGTGGCCGTGGAGGTGCCACAGCAAAAAGCACCCAACCCACACTGTAAAGTGGACGTGTAGGCGCCACGGAAAAAAGCACCCAACACTCACTGTAAATGAGGTTGGTGTCAGGAAGGGCATGCAGCTGTAGAAATCAAGCCAGAATCAGTTCCCGTCACACCCCTGCAAGCAGGGAAAAGCGGGGGTAAAATGATGATGATGATGATACATTCATATATATATATATTGCTATTTCAGAGCACCAATTGTAATTTTCAATTTTTGCTGGACCGGCAACCTGTATAATCAGTTACTGATTATTACTGGAAATCTATAAGAAACCAACATTCATAATTTTCAGCAGGCAAGGGGAGTGCTAAGCTCTGAGGAGTACCAACAGTACGAAACAGAGATCTGTCAGCTTATCAAAATACACTATATACACATTCATATATATATATATTTATATATATATATATAATATATATATATATATATATATATATATATACATATATTTATATACATATATATATATATATATATACATATATATATATATATATATACATATATATACATATATATATGTATATATATATATATATATATTTAATATCATTGAATACACACACACACACACACACACACACACACATACATATATATATATATATATATATATATATATATATATATATATATATATATATATATATATATATATATATATATAAAGAATTATAATATCTAGTAACATATATATACACAGATGCATACTTATGCTAGCAAATATATAGGTTTTGTTTTAGTAACTTTGTGGTTCAATGCATGGGGTTGAGAGACGTAAAATAAGAAAATTATAAAATTAACTTACTTACTAAAATTTCACTCCCAACTAATTAGTTTCTGAAAGGGAATAAACATACTTTCCGAAGAAGTGTACGGAGAAGCCTTTCGTCATCAGGGAAGTCTATTCCCAGCTAAGTTTCCTGGCAATACGTGGACACAGGGAATTTATACAAAAATAATTCAGTGGATGGAAAAAAGCAAAGCGTGGACTAAATTCCAAGCCATTGAGAAAATCACTGCCTACTGCGTCGGTGGCAAATTCAAAAGAATCAATCACGTGACATCGAGGTCAATCAGTGGAGAGTGGTTTGTTAAGAAGACAGCAGCCGGACTGTTACTATAGCAGCAGTTTTGGCCAATTGAAATTTTAGGGAGTGAAATTTTAGTAAGTAAGTTAATTTTATAATTTTCTTATTTTACGTCTCTCATATTATTGTTCTGCAACCCCATGCATTGAACCACAAAGTTACTAAGACAAAACCTATATATTTGCTAGCATAAGTATGTATCTGTGTATATATATGTTACTAGATATACTAATTATTTATAATTATCTCCAAATTATTTGTCGAGCAAAAATTGGCCAAAACTGCTGCTATAGTAACAGTCCGGCTGCTGTCTTCTTAACAAACCACTCTCCACTGATTGACCTCGATGTCACGTGATTGATTCTTTTGAATTTGCCACCGACGCAGTAGGCAGTGATTTTCTCAATGGCTTGGAATTTAGTCCACGCTTTGCTTTTTTCCATCCACTGAATTATTTTTGTATAAGTTCCCTGTGTCCACGTATTGCCAGGAAACTTAGCTGAGAATAGACTTCCCTGATGACGAAAGGCTTCTCCGTACACTTCTTCGGAAAGTATGTTTATTCCCTTTCAGAAACTAATTAGTTGGGAGTGAAATTTTAGTAAGTTAATTTTATAATTTTCTTATTTTACGTCTCTCATATATATATATATATATATATATATATATATATATATATATATATATATATATATATATATATATATATATATATATATATATGTATTCAATGATATTAAATAAATGGAAACTATATTTATAAAACTATATTTATTCTATTATATATATTTCAAGGGTACCAAGACTTTGGTACGCACTCATCAGATAAAATACAAAGTTTGTTTTATAAATATTGACTTAACGGTTCAAGTTTTTCCTGGATATATATATATATATATATATATATATATATATAGTTATACTTGGGGAAGGTCATATTGTTGTAATAATATTGCCAGAAATCATAAAAGAACACACTCACTTTTTGGTTGGTTTTCGCTTCTGTATCTCTTATATCTCCATAGTTAATTTATTTAGCAATCAATGTTTATCATTGAATAACCAACGGTTAAAAATAGAGATATAAATATAAACACACAGAAATATATATATATAGTCTATCAAAGTTCTTTCGTTGCAAATCTGCAACATCATCAGTGGTACTATTATTATGTTCCCTCCTCGGGCGGCGGATGGCAGTATCGGTAGAGGGTCGGCAAAGAGTTTGCAGCAAAGAGTTACGGCCATTGCCATTCTGAGTTCAAATCCCGCCTAGGTTAACTTTGCCTTTCATCCTTACGGGGTCGATAAAATAAAGTACCATTAATGTACTGGGTTATTGCTGGCCTTGTGCCAAAAGTAGAAACAATTATTATGTTCCCTCCTATTGTATTGTAATGTCTACGCCATTTTTATTTTATTTATTTATTTATTTATTTATTTATTTCTTCTTGTCTCCGTCCCTGCGCATGCGTTTGCGTGTGTGTATAATGTTTGGTGTGTGTGTTCGCGTATGAGTGTATGTGTTTTGGTTTTTGTATTCTATCTTTGTTTACTAGTGTGTGTTTATATGTGTTTGTTGTTATTGTACTCGTGTATATATTTATTTATTACAACAGTATGACCCTCCCCATGTATATCGATATTTGTTTCGACACACGATTTCATATAAAAAAAACTTGCAAAACAAATATATATATATATATTTATATATATATATATATTTATATATATATATATATATATATATATATATATATATATATATATATATATATATATATATATATATATATATATATATGTGTGTGTGTGTGTGTGTGTGTGTGTGTATGTAAAAGGTAAACAGAAATAACAACACAATCGGTACAGTATATGGAAGGAATATATTAGGTTAACACTTGAAATAGTAGGAAGAGGGTTTTAACGTTTCGGATGCTAGTCCTTCATCAGAAGAAAGAATGAGAAATAAGATAGATTGAAGGGACGGATATGTGTGTGTCAAAAGTTATTTGCACTTTCATCATAACATATCTTTAGGTTTGTCACATACCCTTCTACTCATGCGTTCTCATAGTTGCTATTATTGCGGTCACGAGATAAAAGTTTGAGCTTGATCCCGCCAGTTTTCTTGCTGCGGTTACAGTGTAAACATGGCCGTTCTGCTAGCAGTCTGCACCAAGGAGGGACAATGAGAAGTGATCAGATTTCTTTAGTCGGAAGGTTGTCAGGGGTTGAAATTCATCGGAGGCTTTTTACATAATACCGAATTGAAGATAGCAAGTTTGGCTTTTACATCTACCCTTCTTCTGATTACCGAATGCTGATGCTAGCAGATTACTGAACCAGCTCCTGTAATTCTTGCACTTAATTCAGCCTCCTGCTTTCCATCACTCGTGAAAACGGCTCCAAAATAATTTATGTTCCTTACGTGCTTCAGTGGAACTACACTTACATATAGAGTGCAATGCGCAGGCTTCCTTGAGAGGACGAGTGTTTCAGCTTTCGCAGCACTGATTTTCATTCCAGCCATGCAGCACTCGGCATAAAGTGCAAGTCGGAGATCACATTCTGTCGAGTTAAGTAAATATAGTTATTTATAACACAACGAATTATTTAAAAAACTTTAAATAAAAACGACCAATAAAACCATCATGTCCAATTAATTATACTAACATCACTAATTAATAGGCATTGCAATTAAGCAAACCAACACAATTCATAAACTAAACTGATATGATCACCTTCCTTCACCACCACCACCATATGCATATATATATATATGTAGATAAATCTACCAAAATATACGGTAGTGTCCAATCCGTATGAAGAACTCAATGTAATCCAAATATCATGAAAAGAGAAGATGTATTCAAAAACTTTTTTCGATGAAAATCACAGGAAAACAGAGTCAAGATAAATTAATAAAAACAATGAATAAAAACAAAGAAACAGTTCCTTATATTAAAAAATTCATCATTTTACGATCGTTTCTAGGATATATATGTGTGTTGGTAAGTATATCATATAGATCTATGTAAACATTTTACAAACTATCAGAGGGAATATACATACCTACACATATATATGCTGTCTTCAGAAATAATGATATTTGTTTATTGAAAAAAACCAACAAAGATTTAATATAATAGGTCTGTTTGGAAACAGGTTTTGAATTGACCAATAGAAAAGTAGTAAGTGGTCAAGTTGATAGAATAGTAGTAGTAGAAATTTAATTTAGGGGTAGAGGAATGCAGACTTCAGTTTTGAATGGAAAGAATACTTTGAATGAAAAGATTACTTTGGGGATGAAAAGAGGTCAAGCCGGTGAAAGGTACACGAAAATTTAATGTTATTAAAGAATAATGCTAATGTTAAAATCGAAGGAGAATAACATTTTAGGATAAATGTGTTAGTGAGAAATACCAATCTTATTTAAAACATAAGGAATTTAGATCTATAAAAAGAAATTAAATTAATTTAATTGATAGGTATACTTATAGGGATAAATTTATATTAATTCATATAGATGTGATAAATAAGAGTTAGATGTTATTAAAGAATGTTGTTAAAAACGAAGGAAAAAACTTTTTGGGGATAAATGTATTAGTGAGAAATAACAAAATTATATAGACTACAAGGAATTTAGATTCATAACAGGAAATTAAAATAGTTTATATGTATACTTATAGGTATTAATTTTAGGAAAAGATAGCTGTAAAGGGAAATAAAATTATGAAGTTCTCAGTAGTAAAATACTAATTATAGGTTAACTAAATTTAAAAAAAATAATTATAATAATTTGTAAAATATAAGTGTAAGGTGTATATTAATTAGGTTTATAATATTTGAAAGTTCTTCTAATTCTATGATTGCACGATATAATTAATTTTTGTCGCTTATTTAATAGGATATCCTTAGATTTCATTATTTCAAAAAGTTCGTGGGAAAATAATCTACACTCATATCTATTATTTTGATAAGGGGTGGCCCTTTTGAGCACACTCCAGGTCAGGTTATAATCAATATTCTTTTTTCTATAATTATTAATTATTTCAGCCAAGGATGTTGTATTAGCTAATGCTGCATTTTTAAAACTGTGTTTGTGGGTATTGAATCTTACTTTAAATTGGTTAGAAGTAGCTCCTATATATGAATAAGTTGAGTCCTTAGTGCTAATTTTACATTTATATACTATGTTATTAATAAGGCAATTTCCTTTTAATGGGCTTTGTTTCTACAGTTACACCCATTCGTTAATATTATATCAGGGGAGTTAGTCAAATTAGGTGTGGAATTTACTCGACTTGTTGTATGTGAAGGAGATGGTGGTTTGTTGCGGTTTATTTTAGTATTATGGTTAGTTTGATGTGTAGGTGGTATATTCATGTTTTTTTTTACATTTATATGCATTGTAGGCACTTATATTTTGTTGTATACTTTTGGTAGTGGAGTAGGAAAACTTGATCGTTGATCTATTTAAAATTTGATGGTATTTATGGTTTGGCGGGAAGTTTTTTTCTATGATTTTTTTTTCTTAGTAAAAATTTTTTTAGGGATATTATCTTTAATTTGTAGATTAAATGGAGCATTATACCAAGTAACTCGTCTATTACGGTTTCGATGCTGTTTTTTATATTTATACGATGTAACCTGATGTTTACTAAGAGAGTTAGTGAATTTATTATACACATGTTTAGTTAGATTCACTGATTTAGGTGTTTTAGTCTGATTATTAAGAACTTTGTTAGTAATGTTATTAACATATATTGGAGTATTAGGATGAATGGTTTTTTGAAAGTTATTATATTGTATGTGAGAAGAGGTAGAGAAATTAAGTTTTAAGTTGGTATTTTTAGGAGTTTGCCTGTGTTTGTACTTTTGCATGTGCGTGTCGTGTGTGTGTGTGTGTGTGTGTGGTTGTATTTGTGTGTATGTGTGTGTGTATATGTGTGTGTGTGTGTGGTTGTATGTGTGTGTATGTGTGTGTGTTTGCGTGCGTGTGTGTGCTCATAATGCATGCGTATTTCAGTTTCCTCTGCATGCAAAGGATAGTAACTAAGATGACATATGAGAAGTAAACGAAATAAGAAATTTACCAAATAACACAAAGAAAACCAAAGAAACCATAATAAATAAAAGCAAAAAGAAAACCCTACAAACATCCGAAAAGGCACAAAAAAAAACAACATGCTAAGGAGTAATACTGTGAATCACGACATAATATATTCAAAAGAAATGAAAACGATATTTTTTTTATAGCATGACAGTTGCCACACCTCTCAAAGTTTTTATCAAACATCGTTTACAAATAGGACAGAAAACATGTATTTCAAAGATGAAAGAAATTTACATTAAATAGTTTCCAAGACAATGACAACTAACTGGTATTTCTTTTTGTAATGCAAATAACGCTAAAAGATTTTAGGAACTATCCTATAATACATGCTAAAAGATAATTTCTTGGCGGCTGCTTGGCTTGATAGAAATATTAACTAAATGTCTCAATTATATCGCACTGACTTAAACAAAGGAAAACACATTAGATAACAATCCGAAATACATATATATGCTGTCGGCCATATTGACGTCCAGATGTTTGGTCATTTCAATAGAGCTACTTCAGAGCTGTACGGCCACTACATCCAAGACTTACGTCGGAACCACTTCTCTCATTACATATAAATTGTGCGTAATCATATTCGCCAATATTTTTTCGCTCTCTATTGGAATTTACTTCCAATATATTCAATATTTCCTTTAAATTTTTATAAATTTCTGTGGTCATCAAAAATATGCACCTGTCTAACTCTGTTTACTACAAACCCACTAATTATCAATATTATCTCAACTTTCCTTCCTCTCACCCCAAAACACAGAGATCGGTTATACACTTACTCCGGTTTCGTCCTTTTCAGACTTCAACTGAAAACTCGAGAAGTTGCAACACGGTTTCTTTAAAAGTTGGCACCATCGATCGGTTGTGGATGGCTTCTAGCAATCAGAATTATCAACGGAATCATCGTATCCTAACATTCTCCATACATATGTCCATATTTTTATGCATATATCACCTTGCTCACCTTGACCGACCAGTCTGTCGGGCGCCAATCGGCGCCGCTGATCACAGCACGTCGTGATAAGATAACGCCATCCCACTGACTGGGCGGGCAGGTCGGTACTCATTTCTACAGCTGAGTAAACTGGAGCAACGTGTCTTGCTCAAGGAAACAACACATCACCCGGTCCCAGAATTGAACTCACAACCTTTCGATTGCAAGCCGAATGTTCTAACCACTAAGCCATGCATATACATATATAAATATATATTTATATAGATATATCCCCATATAATTGTTTCTACTTTTGGCACAAGGCCAGCAATTGTCCAGTACATTACTGGTACTTTATTTTATCGACCCCGTAAGGATGAAAGGCAAAGTTAACCTCGACGGGATTTGAACTCAGACCGTAAAGGGACGAAACTATGCTGGAAAGCATGGCGTCCGACCCTCCACCTATACTGCCAATTCATCGCCCTATAATGTCCGTTAGACTTATATGTCACATTAAAATTCGGCGTTTCTGAGGCAATTGTGTTTACCTGGCGGATCCCATCTCCTCTCCAAGTCTGAATACAGCAGATTTCTTCCAGAGAAGGATAGATTGTGAGAGAATGGAAGTGAGAAAGAGATAAAAAGGAAGTATCGAACGCAGTACTATACTGGTACTTTTTTATCGACCTCAAATGGATGAAAGGCAAAGTTGATTTCGGGGTGTATGGTGTAGTGTGTTGCAATTAAGCTTTATTGTATATATGCAGAGTGAGTCTTCGAGTGAGTATTGTACAAAAGCAATGTAGCAATTTATTTCATGAAGTTAACTTTCATTTTTGCAGTCGAATTCTTAAATCACATTGGTGATTTACAGTTTACTCACGCGTTTGTATGCTTGTTTTTTGTTGTCAATAAGGAAGTTTTTGATTTTCGAGTTTTCGTAGTATATTTTTACTGCTAACCTATGGTTTGGCGTGATACTTATTGCTTTATACTGTATGATGTTTTTGATAATGTGTTTGGCTGTCCTGTAATTTGTATATATTTGATAATATCATTTATGTGTAGTTTCAGTATTTCAAATAGCTATAATTATCAATATATATCTTTATGATACAACTGAAACTAATAGACATTGGAAATGGTAAATAACTTTTATTAAGTAATAGCATAGATCAAGTTGAGCTAAAAAATAGTTCAAAACCAAAACTTTTGAGAATCATAAAGATGAGGTGGTCACAGTTGGAAAACCATTGGGCACCTATTTCGATAAGGGATGGCCTTGTGACCGCCCCTCGCAATGTCTGGAACCTGGACGGTGCGACCATAGCTGGGCCCGCAGAGAGTGTCTGTCATAATCTCCAATCAGTTGTTCCCGCTCTAGCGAGGATCGGCCTCGAAATCGACTCATTCAAGTCCGAGGTCGTAAACGTCAATTACGACACAGATAGCTTCGTTGTCTCAGTCTCTGATGTGCGATCATTACTCCATCAGATGCAGGTGACCTCTAAAGAAGACGCCTTCATCCTCGGTAGACCGATCCTCCCGTCTTCCCTCCGCTCTACCCTCAGATACAGCCCCCGCCAGCTAGAAACTCAGGTGAGCCGACTGAACATGATCGACGCTCACCCGGCATGCATTCTGTTAAAGAACTGCTTCGCCATGCTGAAGCTCCTATACATCTTCTGCAGTGCCTCCTGCTACAGTCAATAATCTCCCCTCACAGATCTCGACACCTGCATCCGACGGGCAAGGTTTAGTTTGATGATACCGTATGGCAACAGGCTACCTTACCCAACAGATATAGAGACCTCAGTCTCCGGTCTCCAATTTTACTAGCCCCGCCGGCTTTTGTTTCGCCGGTGACCTCTTGTCGTGTCCTCATGAACAGGGTTCTCCACAACACAACTGAACCTACTGTGATCAGGGAACGCGAGGTGGCCTATGCGACATGGAGCCAGCTCCACCTTCCCCCTGCGAACGTATATTTCCCTCTCGTCTATGTAGACGTCCAGACCCCCACCCCCAAAAAAATCGGACGTCATCCACTGCAACATGACCTCAGACAGTCTGGTGCGCCAGCTCAACCAGTACCGCTTGGCATGTTTTTGTTCGGCCTCCAGCCCCACAGTGTCGTCTGGCTCAGTGCAGTACCATCACTTTCGACTGGTACTCAGCTGTACCACGACTGCTTGCGCATCGGTGTTTCTCTGAGGCTCGGCCTCCGAATCTGTGAGCTTATACCGGCTTAAAATATGAAATGATGGAGAAATGAAATGAAGAGAGTTACCATTGTCCCAGTGGGTGACTAGTGCTCTTGGCATGGTGATAAAGAACCTTGAAAACCACCCGTCATATATAAACTTTGCACCAGGGGATTGAACGACTCCAAAAGACATGCCTACTAGGAACAGTCCGAATATTGAGAAAAGGTTTTGGACGACCAGCAATTATTATAAGGAATGATATGAAAAAGTAGTAGTTTTGGTCATGATAAATAGTCAAATAATAATAATAATAATAATAATAATAATAATAATAATAATAATAATAATAATAATAATAATAAGTGATCTCGATTGTCATAGGCGCACTGGGGATTATCTCCAAAAGTTTCCAGGGATGGTTAAAGCAAATCGGCCCCTTCACGCTTTTTGGAACGCTTCAAAAGGCATGCTTGCTGGGAACAGCAAGAACCCTCCGATACGTCCTGAATATCTGAGGCTGCAGGTAGTGGCTTGATATTCATTCCAACGGACTTTCCAGTTAACCAACATCAATGACTGAGATTCAAGGAATAATAACAATAATAATAATAATAATAATAATAATAATAATAATAATAATAATAATGATTTGTTTATTAACCACAAGGGTTTACATAAAGTAGACATTAAGGACAGTGCAGGACAATACAGGACGGTACAAATGGGCATTTCTGCGTGTAAAAAACAAAAACAGAGGATGTAACAAAAAATAACAATGAAAAATTCCCCAATAGGGGGGAGACTTCGGAGGGACATTTGTGGAGAAAGCCCAGTAAAAGGCCACAGTGACCCTGACCACCAAGGCAAGTGCCCTTTCCCAGTTTTCCACCTTTAATTTACAGATATATACTCAGAGTAGGCCCATTCACTCGGGCCATTCTTGCTTCTCTCACCCATCTTTCAACAAAATGCTGGGAAGAGAGCATTTCCCTCTCTACCCTGATTTTCCTTTTCAAATGAAATTTGAAAAAGTCAATAAGAGCATCACCGAAGAGGTAAGTGCTCGTCTTCAGCCCTTTCAAACGTGTCCACCATACTATCTCTTTCGCCATGGCCACCAGACAGATAAAAACTGCCTGCCCTTCCCGACTAAAGGAGGAGGGCGGGGAAATCCTCACGATGGACTCAGATAATAGCCGGATCCGTCCTAAACGCGACAGCAGATGTTCGACATAAACCCACAAGTCAGCAATTTTCGGACACTGGACGAGTGCGTTTAGGACGGTTTCGTCGCCCTGCGCGCATCTCGGACATGCCCGGCTGACGGCACCTCCATGCCTGTAGAGTTTATCCCAAACTGGCAAGGCTCCTCGGTAGCACTGCTAGGCCAGAGATTTCTGGAAGTTGTAATAATAATAATAATAATAATAATAATAATAATAATAATAATTATAAGGAAGAAGACGCACGTGGTGGATGAAATCGCTCCCGTAAGTATTTAAATCAATTGTGAAATAACAATTCTTAGTACAAATGATACATAAAGCACCAGACGCAACTTTCAGAATCCATAATATCCTGTTATATCGCTCAGATATTCAATTTTGTATTATAAAATTTATATTAAAAAAAGAAAATGGTTATAAATGGAAGAAAAAAACCCCTCTGTCTACACTATATAGAACAGCCAAATAACAGCAATTTCACCAACACCACAAACTATATACACCACCTATCCCATCACCCCTGTGTGTACACTAAATACAACAGCCAGATAACGGCAATTTCACCACCACCACCACCAATCCCAGCATAATAATAATAATTACTATTATTATTGTCTCAAGTTTTCAAAGAATGTTTAATTCCAATATTAAGGACATATGTCAACACATATATTAAACATACGCAACAAACCGCATAGATACACAGATCAAACGAACTACAGTCTATTCAACAAAACTCAGTAACGACAACGCCATCACTATAGTCACCGCCGCCACCACTCCATCCATCATTGCTACCACTATCCCATCACCGCCGTCACCACTCCTTCATTGCTACCACCACTATTCCCCCATTACCTTCTGTTAACTTAAGAAAGGGGAAGGTGGCGGTATCACTAGACAAGGGAGAGGCTAGGAAAAGATATAAATAGATTGACTTAGTGACCCGGCCACCGGCCAAACGTTAACGTCTATGGCACTGCTGCCCCCTTCCCCACCAACAATAGAAAAAGCCCCAGCACCACCACCGACATAGCCAACAACAATAACAAGCAACTTCAGCAAAAAGTATATTATATTATTAATAATTTCATTCTTAAGCCACGCAATGCTCACATTAAGGAACCACTCATGATAATAACTATTTAAAAAAACAACAAAAAAGAAAACCCCGTGACCAAGAAATACCGGGATGGCGGCCGGCGGGGAATAGCCGTGTCTCTAGGGGAGGACGACCCCTCTAGTCTTGGTTGACACTCGTCCTAGAAGTGGTAACACGAAATGATTACCCCTTGGCGGATAAGGATAAAACGCGACAAAATAAAGTAAATGTCAAATGATAAAATCTCATACAGGATTGGCCGTCACCCGGGTCAAAAAGGGCCGCGTCCCTCAGAGAGGAACCAGACTGGGGTCGAAAAATCAGCTAATGGTTCAAACCTTCCCATCACTTCGGAGCTGGAGACCTCCCATAACCGGAATACTCCTACTGTTGGCCATCCATGCTCACCACCAAGAAATCCAAAGAAAAAGAGAGAAAATGGTCAAGGGAAGATAATAAAGAAGTCCTTGAGGTTTTCTACACTGCCATCTACTTACCCATCAAATACATCGAATACAGAATAGACATATATCAATTGGAAAAAGAAACATCCCGAAAACAGAGGCTATATTGACAGTAACAAACTAGCCAATATACGAAGAAATATTGTAAAAAAAAAGTTACTAACTGATATAGAAATTGAATAGATCAAGCTATTAGCACAAAGTCAGCGAAGGGAAAATGAAACATGTGTCAGTGAAAACGAGGTAAATTGTAACACTTCGAATCCCAGGGTTGGGGCGGAATCACTGACAACAGAACAAATTAAAGAAAGGATCGAAAAAGTGGAGGGAGTGCATGCTCAAGATGAAACTCCAAATGAAAACAATGAGATCGTAAATGATAAAGAAATGAATGAGAATGAACTTGCCAACTTGAAGGATGAAATTATGATCGAATGGATGAAAATGAAAGAATCTGACATGGGGGAACGCGACACTCTCCCTAAGATCCAGAACTCCAAACAGAATCAAAAGATAATACACAAGACTAACATAATTCTCAAAAACATTATCATCACAAACAAACTAAACATTACTGATTTAAATCATCTCTATTATGCATCGGCTAAAGTCACCACTCACTTATGTGTAGTGAAAATGAAAAAAAACAAAGGAATTCCCACAAGAAATCTACATGGCAAGAGAACATCAATCGCCAAATAAACATTCTACGATCTGACATAGAAATTTTAACAAACTATAAAGTAGGTGAACATGTTAAAAAAACTCAACTTAGAAAATTGAAAAGAAAGTACAGTATAAAATCAACATGTGACATAGACATACTGATAGAAATAATCAAGCAAAAAGTGTCGGCCAAAGCTGCTCGTATAAGGCGCTTAGAAAAACGATCTAGATTCTATAAGGACAATAATATGTTCAAAAACAACCAAAGAAACTTCTACAGAAAAATTGGTAAGTCAACAATAACTACTAAATCAATACCACCCAAGGAGGAAGTGCAAGAATTCTGGGAAAAGATCTGGGCCGAAGAAAAAGTTCATAATATACATGCCCCATGGATAGACAGACAAATGAAAGATACAGCTCACCTTGAGGAACAAATATGGGAAAATATAACAGTTGAACAGTTGCGTTTGGCTCTTAGAAAAACCAGCAAATGGAAATCCCCAGGAAAAGACAAAATACAAAATTTTTGGATAAATGCCTTCACAGAGTCTCATGGGCTGTTAGCCCAACTTTACAATGAAATAGTTAAGGAGCCAGAAAAGATACCAACATGGCTAGTTAACGGCATTACATTCCTGCTTCCGAAGAATGATGAGACAAACAATCCCAAAAATTACAGACCGATAACTTACTTGACCACAATGTATAAAAATTTAACATCAGTCCTAACTGAATATACATATGACCACCTGATAACAAATGACCTATTTCCCATTGAGCAGAAAGCGTGTAAACGAGGCTCATATGGCTGTAAGGATCAGCTTTTGGTTAACAAAATGATACTGGAAGATTGTCATAATAGACACAAAAATCTATCAATTGCTTGGATAGATTATAAAAAAGCATTCGATAGTTTGCCACACAGTTGGATTGAAAAATGTTTAGAGATTTTCAAAATATCTCCCGTTGTCAGGAGGTTTTTGTCATTCAGTATGAAGACATGGAAAACGACACTCCTTTTGAATAGTGAAACAAAATCACTTGAAGCTGGAGAAGTTAATATTAATTGTGGAATTTTTCAGGGTGACTCTTTATCATCGCTTTTATTCTGCATCGCACTTATACCATTAAGTAAAATGCTCAATGAAACAAAACATGGATATAAAGTCTATGACAAAACCATTAATCACTTGTTCTACATGGATGACCTGAAACTATTTGCAAAAAATGATGAACAATTGCAAGGGCTATTATCCACTGTGGAGCAGTTCAGTGATGACATTAAAATGGAGTTTGGACTATATAAATGCGCCAAAGCAACGTTCACCAGAGGAAAGCTGCTGAAAAGTTCAGACATTAATCTTGATCGGGGGAATGTGATAAGAGAACTTGATCAAGAGGAAACTTACAAATATCTAGGTGTTTGTGAAGGACACGGAATCAAGCACTCGACAATGAGGGAAATGATAAGGAAGGAATGCTACAGCAGAGTAAGAGCAATCTTAAGAACGGAATTGAATGCAAGGAATAGGATCGATGCCATAAACACGCTTGCCATACCAGTAGTAACCTACAGTTACAATGTCATCAACTGGTCAAGCACAGAGATCCGTAGGCTCGTTACAAAATTTCGAAAATTCTTAACCATGCACAGAATGCATCACCCTAAGGCAGATACAGATAGAATATATCGCCATAGGAAAGAAGGAGGACGTGGGTTAATCCAGTTAGACATTGCGTTGAAAACTGAAACAATTGGATTATCTACATATCTAAGGGAATCACATGTTGGATGATTAAACTCCTTTTGAAACACGAAAGCATCAAAAGATCATACTCCATTACAAAAGATGCACAAAGATACAGTAATGGACTACAAATTTCAGAAATCCCATTTACTGCTGAAATGGAAAACACAGAAAAAGCAAAGCAGGTAAAAGTAACTGCAAAGAAAGAACTGCTACAGAAACTGGCTAAGAAATGGCAAGAAAAGCCTCTGTGTGGAAAATACCCAGAAAGAGCTAACAATCCTGATGTTGACAAAACTTTAACCCATCAGTGGTTGGCATCCTCTGGACTGAAATCGGAGACTGAAGGACTGATTATATCTGCATAATATCAGTGTCTGCCAACAAAAATTACCAAGCCAACATAATAAAAAAATGGATGCAACCCATTATGCCGTGTATGTAAAAAACAACCAGAGTCCATTGATCATATAATTTCAATGTGCAAATATCACATCTCAATCTTGTGGAACTTTAGCATCCAAACAGACCGAAAAATAGATGCAAATAGACGTGATATAATACTGAAGGACTTTAAAAAGAGGGTATGCCTGCTAATTGATATGTCCGTTCCAATAGACAAGAATGTATCTATAAAAACATTTGAAAAATTGAGCAAGTATAAGGACCTGGAGATAGAAATTGGAAAAATGTGGAAATTGAGAACTAAAACAATACCAGTGGTTGTAGGCGCTCTAGGAATGATACCTAAGGGGTCTAATGATTACTTATCGCAAATCCCAGGAAACCCGCGTATAGGAGAAATACAAAAGATAGTACTAATGGGAACTGCCCATATACTAAGGAAGATTCTGTCAATATAAGTACATCACAAGTCTAAACACCTAAAGATGCATGTGTGTGTATGTATGTTCTTTCTTGAACATGGCGGACCTTGTTGCCTCTTGAGGTCACTGGTTGTGACTTGGTGATAACTCGTATGAACATAAAGCAAGATAAATGCAACTGTAATAATAATAATAATAATAATAATGATTTCTACTATAGGCACAAGGCCAGCAATTTAGGGAGTGGAGAAAGTCGATTAAATCGACCCAGTGAATTATGGGTACTTTATTTTATCGACTCCGTAAGGATGAAAGGCAAAGCTAACCACGGAGGGATTTGAATTTAGAACGTAAGTCTGCTACAAAGCATGTTGTCCGACAATCTACTGCCAACTCGCCTGCAGAAAATGAGACGAACAATAAAATAATATTGAATGAATCTTTCGGTTTCGACGATGAGAGTCACAGTTGTTCGAAAACTGAAACGGTCAGCTCATGAACTTAATGTACAAGTGGCTAACCATTGTATAAACACTTATACCCTTAACGCAATTCTCAGGAAGATTCAACGTGATACAGTATGTGAGAAAGTTGGCTCTTTGAATTAGACATACAGTCCATCTAACAGATTTTCAAACAGTTTCTTCCTACGTAATTTCGCCTGCAATGATTGGGTCGACTAGAACCTATGTTAAATTAAGATTTGGTCAAGATGGCACGCAGCAGGATCTAACCAGGATAAAATGATTGTTAAACAAACTTCTTAACCATTCAGCCATCCTGCCTCCACACGTGGGTTAGATTCCTGGGTTGTGTGTTGTGTTCTTCAGCAAAGCACTTCATTTCACGTTGCTCCAGTATACGCAGCTGAAAATGAGTACCAGCAATAGCTGGGGGTTTAACTCTGCGATGGACTGGCGTCCTGTCCAGGTGGGAGTCATGTACTCTCAGTCGCTTCACGCCATGAAACCGGGATAAGCACCGGCCAAATGAGCACACGCACACACGCACACACGCACACGCACACACGCACGCGCCCCTCCACACAGAAATAATACAGAAACCTAAAGCATTGAAATATCAACGAGTACAGATAAGAAAAATATTTAATGTATATTTTATAGATTTATCTCCATCTTCAGTTTCAGAGCAATATTTTCCGCCGAATTTTATGCTCTTTACTTCGCTTTCACATGCATGTGTAAATATCATTATATATATATACATGCATACATACATCATACATACATGCATACATACATACATACATATCATCATACATACATGCATACATACATACATGGTGGCTGCCAACTCGTTTTCGAGTACGGCCACTACTTTATATCCATGTAGGAGAACCCCTACCGATGCGCTGAACGAGTGTGACTTTTTAGTCCAGCCAGCCACTTGAAAACTCTGGTACAAACACTGCACTTGTGACAATTATTGACACATAGTGCTGGGCCCATGGTACCATTTGACGACAAGTGCAGAGAGATCTCCAGATATAAAGCATACATACATACATACACAATATACATGTGGGTCTGTGAGTGTTTCTCTCTTCCTCTCTCTCTATAAATGTATGACACCACACACATTTATATGTGTGTCATATGCACACAATGTATATATATATATATACATTATGTATGTATATATATGTATATATATATATATATATATACTTATATGTGAGAAAAACCACAGACCCTCCTTCTCTAATTTTGAAAAGCAGAGGAACTACGAAACCGGTAAGGGAACCAAATAAATATATATATTTAAATAAAAATAAGACTCCAGTTGCATTTTCGATTTCAGCTTTTTTTCTTTATACTTTCACTCGTGTAGGACACCTCGGTTATTTTTCATTTTGTAAAAAAAACCTCACTTTCTAATATATATATATATATATATATTATTTATATATATATATATATATATATATATATATATATATATATATATATATATATATATATATATATATATATATATATATATATATATATAGGTATTGAAATTTCCGTTGAAAACAGAAAAGGTCATAGAAGTGAAGAGTGCTCTATGTAAGTACCACAGCAAAATTTAATGTATAAAAATCAATACAATATAATTACCTCATTACCAGAGGTTTCCCGAATGAGGCGAATACGAAAGAAACGTCTTCATTCGTTCGTCAGACGAGGCAATATAAAACATGGGTAAATACTTGGAAAGTCTCATCAAGAAAAGCAAAAAAATTATATAGACAAATGAATTACAATATGAAATATATAAAAATCTTTCAAGAAATATAGTTAGGTGTGTGTATATGTATGTATATACGCTCACAGATGTGCATATATGTGTATGCACAAATGTATACGTATAGTGAAAAGTGTGCGTAAATATATATTTTAGGGCAAATGTATCTGTGTATCTGTAAACTACAGACAGAGTAGATACATCATAAGAATATGAAGGCACGCGCATAAAACACCTACACACACGTACACTTATATGCGGAAGTAAAAGAGGTAAGGGAGTGTAATAATGAAAGGAAAGTATCAATCTCGATATATTTATAAAAATGGAACAATAATTTAGAAAGAAAAAATTAAAGAAAAGAAGACAAACAAGGTACATGCATACACACACGTATATCTCACAAAAGAAACACAAAAATATACATGCTTATATACACACGCACAATTACACATCCATACATTCGATACGTACACACACACATACACACACATACTTACACTCACGCATATCGACCTGTTTGCATGCACACGCATAAAAATGAGGATGTAAAAAAAGGGAGGAAGAAAAAAGAAACAAAACAAAAAACCTAGATGTAAAAACACGGATATAAAGACACATACACATACACACATATATATATATATACACGCACGCGCGCGCACATACGTAGGCGCTCGTGTACATATATAGAAAGTATACACACATTAAGGCGTTCAGACACATAGATACAGGGTGTAAAAAACTTGTGGATAAGTATTTACAAATATAAAATTATAAGATTGGCTCCGCAAAAAAAAAAAAAAAATAAAAAAAAAAAATAAAAAAAAAAAAAATAATAATAATAAAAAAAAAAAAAAAAAAAATAAAAAAAAAAAAAAAAAAAATAAAAAAAAATAAAAAAAAAAATATCTGGAGTGGAAAACGCAAGTGACCTCTGTAATCAGTGAAGAAAATAGGGAAGTAAAAAATGGAAACTGAAGATATTAGGTAAGTGAATCGGAGAATAAAGGGGGGGGGGGGTTATTGGGGGTTGTGAAGTTAAAATAAAAATAAAAATAAAAATAAAAATAAAAATAAAAATAAAAATAAAAATAAAAATAAAAATAAAAATAAAAATAATAAAAATAAAAATAAAAATAAAAATAAAAATAAAAATAAAAAACGGGATCTTCTGAAACTAACATAGTCTTTGTTAGTTTCAGAAGATCCCGTTAAGGGTGAAAGCAGCGATTCTTTGCTTAAACTTTAATCTGTTATTTTAATAAATATTTGCTCTACGGTTCTTATATATTTGATATATATTTATCCTTATCGAGCCCTCTTTGGATTTTAGTCTTCAAATTTATTATTATTACTATATTTATATATATACTTATATGTATGTATGCATGTGTGTATGTGTTTTCTTATGTGTATGTTTGTGTATATAAACATTTGTAAAGTTACTTCAAAACATAATCGGAATTTTTCAATCTTTCAATTGTTTGATAAAAATGAAAGTAACTACGGAAAATGAGAATGTTGCTCTGAAGTGGTTTATTCACATGGCTAAATATGAGATGTCTAAATAAAGAACGATATACGTTGAAGCGTCTATATGTATGTGAATATAATCTTATATGCTTTCTAAATAGTCTTATTTAAGTATACATTGAAAAAATTTCTTAGAGATCGGAATTTTTGTTAAATTGTAAATGTCATATTGAGTAATTTTATTCTATGAAATTTTTAATGATTGTTGTATCCTGTGTTTTCTATCTATACATAAACGTCACATTTGCTATATTGACATTTAAACACAATTATTCATCTAATCACGTATACTAATATACACACATATATATAACAGAGTTTTGTAGCTTGCGTGAAGCATTCTTGAATAGGAAACACAAATTTTAATAATTTTGAAAACCAAACAATGCATTAGAAAGAAAATTAAATCGCTAAGATAACAAACATCGGTCAAGTTGTGATCGCTTTTATGGCTCGATAGGTTCAGACCGTCGTCGCTGTATAAACCCATGTGGAAGTCCGGGGATTTGACTCGCAACGTATCTAATATATATAAACAAACCAAATCGCATAAAACAGCACTATTTAATGATCCCATTGAGACATCGAATAGTTCTGAGGTAGTTGATTGTTTTGGGCCAGGTTACACCGTCACTGAAGAGGAGGTTTTTTTATACAGTGAGTAATGATCTGTCTATCTAAGTCATAGACTGAGGTGTTTGTAGTGGTGAACCCCTCGAGATTAACGGGTAGAAGTACACTATGTCAAACTGGGTGAATTTATCTTTGTTGGCATAGGAGTTAAACCACTTAACAACAGAGTCTCTTTTTTTTCCACAGGCACAGGTTGGATTTCTTTCAAATGGCCCTAACTAGTCCTCTAAGTATAGATTTCCTAAATATTACCATCTCTGTCCGTGCTGTGTTCAACAGTCTGCAAGTAGGGTTAGTAGAAAAATCGGCCTTGTGATCCTTAAGGGTGATAAAGGACTTACACTTAGTTAGGCAGTTTAGTTTCTTATCTACATCATTGGTGGATGCTACATGCTTGGCTTCCCTATTGATGTTAATGTAACCTGAGGGGTTTGCTTTTTTGTGTTTCGACATTAAAGATTTTCTTGCCAAGTGATTGAAAGTAGGTTGGTCAACTTCATAAATGTTGTTGGTTTTAACAGATAGGAGGAAAGTATTATTGGAGGATTTAAAGTGTTTTTAATGTCTCTGCTGAGTTTTTTGGAAAGGGCCAGAGTGTTTGCTGAAAGTAACATACCAGTAGTCGTTTTTGAGGCCAAATCACGTCCACTCCACCGAATCAACAGCAGGAGGTCAAAACATATGTCGGTATGTCGGAGAGCCGGTTTCAAGAACTAGACTTAACCACCAGACGACGAACTTTAGACATGCTGATAACTGGCAAGCTACGTATGGTCACTCAACGATGCAACAGGAATTTCTCCATTCAATGGAAAATTCTTATCAAATCGAGGTCATACGGGAATGGAGCAGTGCCCTGTAAGTTGTGTATTGATTAAAGAGAAAGTATCTTGCAGAGGCTACGTAAAAGTACTTGCCTTAACGCAAAATTTGATTTTTTAATCGTTGCCTCCATGCTGTGAAGTTTGTATTACGCAATTGGTAGGACCCAGGATAACCAGAAGTTTAATCCAGACCGAACTATTAAAAGACAAGCAATCGTTCTTCAAAAGTTGTCCCTCCTATAATAATATAATCGAGCTGTATCCCTTGTTATACAACTACCGACATCTGCCGTGCAGAATCCAGCTAGCCATAAATAATTCCGTTCACACTATAATAATACACGAGATGAAGAATCCTTCGAGTGAAACACGTGTTCTCAGTTATTGTTTGCTAATTTGTAGTTGAACTCTCTCTCTCCCCCCCCTCTCTCTCTCTCTCTCTCTTTATATATATATATTTATATATAAGTATTTATATATAAGTATTGAAGTTTCCGTTGAAAATTGAAAAAGTCATAGGAGTGAAGAATGCTCTATGTAAGTACCAGAGCAAAATTTAATGTATAATAAACAATACAATATAATTACCTCATTACCAGAGGTTTCCCGAATGAGACGAATACGAAAAACGTCCTCATTCGTTTGTCGGACAAGGCAATATATATATATATATATATATATATATATATATATATATATATATATATATATATATATATATATATATGAGAGTATTGAAGTTTGCTTGAAGCATTGTGGAATAATAAGTAAATATCTTTAAGTCGTTTGGAAGCCTCGACAATGCAAATGGGTAAATCTCCGGGTAACAAGATCCGGTGGTGGAAAGAGAGATGTAAGTGGGTGTACGTTGAGATGCGTGGTGTGTATAAGATGTGTAGAAGATTGAAGGAAAGAGTATAAAGGATAAAATAAAAATAACAACACGAGAGAGTGTTACCTTGAGAGAGATTTAATACTCCCTATATATTTCGGATTCATATCCATCAACTGGGGTTTTTTTCCGGGGTGGGGGAAAGGTTGTCTGTTGGACAGGTGCGAAACGCGTCCTCCGCTGTTTGTTGTTTTGAATATCTGAGGTATTCGGCAGAGCGCGCGTGCGCGTGAAATGGGGTCGGTCGGGCAGAGGTCAGCGGCCGAATGAGGGAGTGGGGTGGCGCTAGCTGTCAGTCCATTCTCTACCTGTTTGTTAAATGTTACTGTGTGTGTGTGTGTGTGCGTGTGTTGTTGTCTCGCTTGAGTGTGTGTGTGTGTGTGTGCGTGTGTTGTTGCCTTGTTCCTCTGTATTGGCAGTGTAGTATGTTCGTATGGTGGAATGCTACTGTGTGTGTGTGCGTGTGTGTGTGTAGTTGTCTCGTTTGTGTGTGTGTGTGTGTGTGTGCGTGTGTTGCTGCATCGTTTGTTAACTTAAACCATCCATCTCATTTCGCTTCTCTCTGATCGGTTGTTTATTTGCGTTGCAGGCGTTTGATAAAAAGCGCTTCCTTGATACGTAACGTGCCGACGTTTCTTTCAGTCGCTAGAATTGTGACAATGGGCCTTCCGTCTTTGTTTCCGCATTTGTCTATGTGTTTCCGGAAAGACGAGGCCCTGGTTTTAGTGTGTTCCTTGATCCGGATGTGCAAAGGTCGGATTGTGCTACCTATGTAGTATTGGTTGCACCTGTCACATTCTATCTTATACACGACGTATGTGCGTAGGCAACAGTTCGCATGGCGTATCGGGCAGTCTCTGAGGGAGCATGCGTCAGTAGATTTCCCGGGTTTCCTGGAGAGGCATCTTCGCAGGGAGGGGCCCGAGTGGGCCAGGTGGATGTCGAGGCCCTCCCTCCGTATAGCCTTGCGGATAGCGTTGGTGGTATTCTCGCCCAGGTGTGGCATTTTAAGGAAGCACTTGCCTTGCGTGCCTCTCTGTCTCTTGTGTCTGGTGTCTCCTATTCTGTCTGTGATCGAGGTAGGGTACCCGTTCGTCTCCAGCACCCCGAGGAATCGCTTGGTATGAGTGACACCACTCGCAGGATCGCTGCATCTGTTTTTGATTCGCGCGATCTCGTTCGTGATGTATCCTCTTTTGGCACTGTTAGGGAGGGCGGACTTGTAGTGAACGAACAGGTCCCTGCAGGCTGTTTTTCGGTAGAAGTTGCAGTGGATCCTTCCCTGTTCCGTGATGTTGATTCGGAAGTCGAGGAGGGCAAGTGACCCGTCTTCGTTGGGGTGTTCAACACTGAAGTCAATGTTCTCGTCCGTGTTGTTGAACGTCTCATAGATTCTGTTCGCCGTGTCTTGGGAAGATGTGAGGATGAGGATATCGTCCACGTACCTTGAGAAAAAGGCTACGGCGTTGGGGTGTCAGGCGTTGAGTGCCTTGCGTTCGAGGTTGTCCATGTAAGAGATCGCTAGCACACCTGATAGGCTTGATCCCATGGGCAATCCCGAGGTTTGTTGGTATGTTTGGTCAAGGAATCCGAAGTAGGTGTTGTCGACGACGATGGATAGGAGTTGGTGGATGTCAGTGGTGGTGAGCCCGAAGCAGTGTAGGTCGGTGGGGTGGGGGTGGGGTGGGGGGGGGGGGGGGGGGTGCGTGGGTGCTGTTATTTTCTGTGGCGCTATTGATGGCGGTCACCCATTTAAGTTGGTAAGCGGCTCGACAAAAGTTGGCCTCGATGTTGAGTTTGAGTCTGTCGTCGAGACGTTGTGAGACGATGAACTTGGGTCCGAGGTGTAGGAGTTTCAGCTCGTCGCTCGTGAGAGTGCCGGTTAGGTCGGTGACCAGGTGCGTCGCATCGTTGAGGTATGGCTCGGTGTTGGTGGATGCGGCGGTGGCGGTTGTTAAGTTGTTGTTTCCCACGTGGTTCTGGTCCGTCTGTTCGTTAGTGTCGATGTTCTCGTTGTGGCGTTTCGACAAGATCCACTCATATTTTCGCTTGAGCCGTTTTTTCTGGTATTGGACTCTGGAGTGGTAGCACTGGTCGATTGCTTTAGTGATTTTGAGGAGCAAGTCCCCGGGTGCTATTGGCAGTCGATGTGTCCGCTCTGAGAGTGTCCGTTTATGGACGTGTAATTGGCGGTTGAGATGTCTCAGGATCTGTTTAATACACGTGCGATGTATGCGGTTAGTGGTGTTTTGGAAAGCTGGTGTACGTAGGCTTACTGGTAAGCGGATGTTCCTGTTGGTGTTGGGGATGACATCGTTTGCCAGCGTTGGCCCATTTCTCCGACAGTCTAAACAGTTCCCTTACGGATGCAAACAATTCCTGGCTCAGGTGTAAGGATAAGAGAGTATTGAAGTTTGCTTGAAGCATTGTGGAATAATAAGTAAATATCTTTAAGTCGTTTGGAAGCCTCGACAATGCAAATGGGTAAATCTCCGGGTAACAAGATCCGGTGGGGGAGAGAGAGATGTATTTGTAGATAAATCTACCAAAATAAACGGTAGTGTCCAATCCGTATGAAGAACTCAATGTAATCCAAATATAGAAGATATTATGAAAAGAGAAAATGCATTCAAAATTTAACGATAAAATCATAGGAAAACAGAGTCAACATAAATTAATAAAAAAATGAAATAAAAACAAAGAACAGTTTCCTTATATTAAAAAAAATCATCATTTTACGATCGTTTCTGGAATATATATGTGTATGTTGATATGTATATCATATTAAAGATCTATGTAAAAAAAATATTACAAATTATCAGAGGAGATATACATACCTTCACTTATATATGCCATCTTCAGAAATGATCATCATTTATATATATATATATATATGAAAAGAATGACTTCACTTGTAGTTGGTAATCTACAACAATTACATTTGATAATTTTACAATTTTATAATTTTGATATGTAGATCTAATAAATCTCTTGTTAACTTCGATGAAAATCTTTTTTTAAATCCTGGTTAACTTCTGGAGAACTTTGTCGCATTCGTCGGAGGCGATTGTATCAAACAGATCTAAAGTTATAATGTGTTGGTGTATATATATAGAATTAGGGTGTGTGTCTGGGGAAGTGTTAATGAGGTGTAAAGTATATGTCATCTTTTGATGAAAATAAAAAGAAAGACAAAGAGAAGAAAATCTAGATGATTGATTGATATCGGAGTTGGGAGGTGTTGAAGGTGAGGGAGACACTGTGATAGTCAGATTTACTTTGATTTTTATCTTATTCCTTCACCAAAGTCAATGAGTGTTAGACATTCATTAACTTTGATTTATTATATATATATATATAATCAACAAAAGATAGTTACTTTAGATCATCTCTATTTATTTTATTATACATATTTCGAAGATGCAAGGCTTATGTATAACATAATCCAAAACATTTTCTCGTCAGACAAAATGCATAGGAGATGTAGGATTATTTTGATATACTGGCGATCAAACAGCTGGGAAGATCAGTGACAACCAAGCATATATATATAAGCGGGAAAGAAGTACGTGGAGAATTTATATCAGCTGAATATACGATAATTTATTATAATAAACTGTACATAAGGCTATGTATCATAGTTCCTTAAAACATTTTTCAAACAAGGATATGTACAAAATCCTAATGTGTCAAAAATAATAACATGTCGAGCAAATTATTCATTAAAGTATTACACCAAATATTGATTTACAATTGTTTCATCCTCATTGGGACTTATCAAAATCAACCATTTTATGAACAATTACCTCAACACATTCATCTCCTCAAACACACCAAAAAGACACGGTGAAAACTTTGTTTTCATTATTTAAGTATTAAAGGTTACTGGAAAATGACTGCTTAAATAATGTAATTTGATACATTAGGATTTCATACACGTGTTTGTTTGAAAAATGTTTTAAGGAAGTATGATGCAAAGGAGTCTTGGCCTTCTTTGCCTTTCCCTTAGACAACATCGTTGGCGTGGAGAGAAGAGTCTGGTATGCACGGACCGCTGATCTTCCACAAAAAACCTTGCCTCAGAGCGAAACTTTTGAGGTGCAAATCCGATGGACATTCGTATATATATATATATATGTCCCAAGGCTTTGATACCATCAACATCATAAACACAGAGCTGGCATATCTAAGAACTGACTAACTGCCTGATGAGGTCATAGCCATTCAATGGCTATCATCGAAATATATATATCAGTAAATAAAGGATTATGAGTTCATGCAATTGACTTTTGTTTCGTCACTATACACACACACACACACACACACACACACACACACACACACACACACACACACACACACACACACACATATATATATATATATATATATATATATATAGTGTCTACCGTGCTAAGCCTGAAAATATCACTAATCAAAGTAGTACTCGATACATAATGGGATTTAGAGTTCGTATATTCAGGAAGAAAATATTCGACTGTAAGCTTTTACGGTGGTTTCTACTCATGATTTCACGAGGTTGTATTATTCAAATGATAAATTGTATGTGTAAGCAATTATATATGTATTTTTACATTACTCTTGTTCTTTGATGTGTATGTGTATGTGTATCTGTGCTTGTTTGCGTATGCGCCTACATACATATGCCCAAGCATACTGTGTTTAAATTTAACTGGAATACACATTATAATTCGGCAGTCCCACCTATAGTGTGGATGGACATGGCCGTGTGGTTAAGGCATTCTCTTCGCAATTGTTAAGTCCCGGGTTCGACTCCATGGCTTGGCTTCTTGGCCAAGTGTCATTTTACATAACTTAGGGTTGACCCAATCATTGTAAGTGAAATTGGGTAGACAGAAACTGTTTTGAAGTTAGTATGATGGACTGTACCTGTAATTCAAAGATTAAGCCTTGTCACACACCGCATCATGCTTAATCTTGATGAGCATTTCGTTATGAGTACAGGTCTCTGTTGAACTCTCAGTTAATTACATATTCATTTCAGAGTTGGCCATTCTGTTGATCGAAAAACTGGAACATTCATCGTTGAAACTGACGGATCTCCCTTCCTTTCTTCCTTCCTTCTTAGATAATAAAAAAAAAAAAAATAGAAATCGGTTTTAGCTTCTAATTTGGAAAGTACGTGAAAACGTGAAACTAAATAAAGTACCACCGAAAGTAATAACAGAAAAAGATAGGCTTGAGAATTATTTTGCTGCGTCTTCAAGTTGATAGAAAAAGAACTAATAGTGTTTAACACAACGAAAGTCATGGCGAAAATAGATGAAGGAATATGAAAAAAAACAACAACAAATAAATACAAGATACAAAACAAAAACAAACAAAAAGAAAACGAAAACCAGGATATTCGACAGTAAAAAATAAAGCAAGATATTCCTATGAAACCATGCGTTGATATTGTCTTTTACATCTACTTTATTTCATTGCTTCTTCTTTTACTGACGAGTTTTGATTAAAATCGGGTTAAAGAGCAATTTATTTTCACTGCCTCCAACTTAGCATCGCCAATAACCACTTAGAGGGAGACACGAGTATCACAACAATCCATTTCTATTGCTTTTTTAAATTAGGGCACTAGTGATTTTTAGTGTAAACAATTCAATATCTACTTTTATCAGTAGTGTAATTGATGCTTGCCAATGATGGTGGTGAATATTTAATATTTATCGGTAGTGTAATATGATGTATGGCTGACAATGCTGACATTTATTTTACCAATAAACTCATTTAGAAAGGCACGGATGCTACATCAAACACTTTCCCACCTCATAAATAACACAGGGATGCTGAAGCATATGTGGATAATTATTTTTACTTGCCGTATATATATATAACAATATATATATATATATATATGTATGTAAATATATATATACACACACACGCACACACACACATATATATATGTGTGTGTGTATATATATATATATATTTGAATATATATACATGTATATATAAATATATATATATTCATATATATATGTATATATTTGCAAAAGGCTAACAAAAATAACAAAGCAAACGACACACAAACACACACGCATACACACACACACATATACACACACAGACACACACACACACACACACAGACACACACACACACACACACCACACACACACACTCACACACACAAATTTAAACTATAATAAAGGAAGGTCTGCGGGACTGCGTACGGTTTATTTCTTTTAATCCAGTTAGTAAATAAGTTGGATTACTTTGAATAAATAATGAATGAATATTACATAATTTATCTACTAAATTTCGTAAACATAAATAATTTCGTAAAAATAAATAATTTAAAATTGACTTCTTTCCAAAGTTGCACTTCCGGTATATTGTCGCCACCACCACCACTTCAACTACCATATATATATATATAGATCGAGAGAGTGTGTGATGAGAGAGATAGAGAGATTATGATTTGCGACACGCTGACGCGTATGAGTGTGCACATACATACATCTATATGTATGAGTATATAACTATTATGAGTATATAACTATAATCGCGCAAACAAACTTATAAAAATACACCCTCACGGACATAATTCACACAAATACACATATATTCACACATACATTTACACAAACACACACATAGTCATGATAACAGCGTTCGGTGGAATTGGAAATGGGAGGGTAAAACAAGTATAACGTTTTATTTATTTATTAAATCATTTAATATAACTAACAGAAAAACTACCCTCGGGTGGTTTTCTGTTAACATGTGTAGTGTGTATATTGATATTATACGCAAGTATATATACATGTAGATATGATATGTCAAATAAAATCATAATTGACAATATACACAGAAATTGAACGAAGACTGTGTTACACTGTCTTCTGTAATCAGTAACGTAATCATGGTAAAATAATTATTGTGGGTAAAATGATTATTTTGGGTATAATTGTTTCTACTTTTGGCACAAGGCCAGTAATTACCCAGTACATTACTGGTACTTTATTTTATCGACCCCGTAAGGATGAAAGGCAAAGTTAGCCTCGGCGGGATTTGAACTCAGAATGGCAAGGGCCGTAACTCTATACGTCAAAGCATGGCGTCCGACCCTCTACCGATACTGCCAATCCAAATGGTGGGTAAAATGATTATTGTAGGTAAAATGGTGGGCAAAATGATTATTGTGGATAAAGTGGTAGGTAAAAAATTATTGTGGGTAAAATGGTGGGTAAAATAATTAAAGTGGGTAAAATGGTGGGTACAATGATTGTTGTGGGTAAAGTTGTGGGTAAAATGATTATTGTGGGTAGTGGTAGGTAAAATAATTAGTGTGGGTAAAATGGTAGGTAAAATGATTATTGTGGGTAAGGGTAGGTAAAATAATAATATTGGGTAGAATTTGGGTAAAATAATGATAGTGTGTAAAATGGTAGGTAAAGTGGTGGGTAAAATCAAGAAAGAAGGAAAGAGGGTAGGAAGTGGAGTAAAGGGGGATAGGGAAAGAATGGGTTGGAAGAGGCAGAAGTGGAAGAAGGGGAGGAAAAACATCAAGGGAAGGATGGAAAAGAGGAGGGAAGACAGCAGGTTAAAGAAATGGAGAAAGAGAGGTTAAAACATGGGAAAAAGTAGGGAAGATGGGTAAAGAGGGATACGAAGTGTGAAAGTGTGGGAAAGAGGCGGAAAAGGGTGTAATGAGGGAGAATCAACACCACGAGGTCAACCACAAGGCAATGAGGTCACGTAAAGTGATATGTGTTTCTTTCACAAGAAATTTGAAGCAAAAAATACCAAGTAACCATGTAACTTCAATAGCTCTTCATTATCGACTCCGGGAGAAACTCAAGGACCAACCACCAATAAACACACTGGACGTCGGCAAACATGATCAACTGTCCTGTATGTCTATGATCAGATCTCCAGTCAGTGTCATCCCGGCATCTGCAAACGACCCCCGTTATAGAGAGGGGAGTCAGTGGCAGCTGCCAATGATTCTACAATCAAAGCTTACAGATACCGTACTCTCTCCCTCCACAGAGGCTCACAGTAATATACATGGACATTCACCGTCGCTGATGCTCAGACTATCATTGGAGCAGACTTCCTTCAGGCTCACTCACAGCTGGTCGATAATCAGGGGAGACGACTCGTCAATAGCAGTAAGTATGCCTCTGTTTCACTGGCCACACCTGCACGTGTGACTTTTCATATATCAAACGTCTCTGAGACCAAGAATGAGTTCTCGGAATTCCTTTTGAATTACCTGGAATTCATTATCATGACATCTCCCAATCCACTAGTGACCACAGAGTAAAGCGCTACATTCCAACTACCAGTTCTCCAGTACACAACCGTGTATGTCGTCTACCACCAGACAAATTTGGCATTGTGAAGGTTAAATTTGACAATATGGAAGATTTGGGCATCGTTCATCGATCAAACCGTCCCTGGTCTTCACCTCTACACGAAGCGCCAAAACCCAATAGAGCTTGGCGACCCAGAAGGGATTATCGCCGTCTTAACAAAAGTACCTCACCCTACTGTTACTCCATTCAGCATATAGAAGGCTTCTCGGTTCAGTTAGCAGGGTGCTCGATTTTCTCAAAAATCTACCTCAACCGAGGTTATCATCAATTACCTGTACTATATGATAACATGCAAATACAATTTAATACAAAAAAAAAAGGAAATTTAGATTGCGAAGAAAGAATGGAATGTAAAATAAGAAAATATAAAAAAAAAAACGGAAAAAGAAAGATATGGCAAGGGCTCTAGTATATATAACGAAGAATAACAAGGATTTTAATCAAAGCATTTAATTGATTTACGACCATTTCGTTAGACTAACAAGAATATTCCATTCCTGTTACAATAACTCCTCAGAATCGATCAAATACAAATAAATATATACCTTACTTATTCTAAAATTCTAGTGAGAAAAATTTTAGAACATGCAAGATTTGACCCATTCTGAGGAGGTATTCTGACAGGAATGGAATATTCTTGTTAGTCTAACGAAACGATTGTAAATCAATTAAATGCTTTCATTAAAATACTTGTTAATCTAGGCTTTATATATATATATGCTCTGTGAGATTGTAACATTACAGTGATTGGAAATTTACTTATTGGATTAAACTATTTCTTACCTATCTTGTTGTGAACTATAAAAATCATCATTAAACATTTTTCTTTGCTTTTATGTGGTTGCATCATCAACTCATTTAAACTTGGATATATATATATATATATATATATATATATATATATATATATATATATTGTTATACTTTGGGAGAGTCATGTTGCCAATAAGAAACACACGCAGTAGTTGCTTTCACTTCAATTTATTATAAATTAAATTTATAAATTTAGGAATTTATGAATTTCCGGTTGGTTGGTTGGTACAACCAGACGATTGTTCATATATTCTCAAAGTTCTTTCGTCACACATTCTGTGACCTCTTCAGTGACTGGAGATTCTTTTCTTTGTTTTTGTGCCTCTCCTTTGTTCTGTCCTACGCCAATATATAACTTTGACCATATATGAACAATCGTCTGGTTGTGGAACCAACCAACCAACCGGAAATTTATAAATTCCTAAATTTATAAATTTAATTTATAATAAATTGAAGTGAAAGCATGTGGCGCGTGTGTTTCTTATTTGCAACATGATCCTCCCAAAGTATAACAATATCGGTTTCAACACACGTTTTCAGATAAAGAATCTTGCTAAACAAATTCAGAAATGAAATATATATATATATATATATATATATATATATATATATATATATATATATATATATATATATATATATATAGGGAAAAAAAGTATGACCCCTAAAATAAAGTTTTTTCGTAATCTTTCCTTGTTCTGATTATTTAAGTTTTATTATTGATGTTATTGTTTTGGTTTAACACCGCTCTTCTATAAAAGCCATGCCTTGCGTATTATTTTCATATCCACTTGCTCTGATGTGTTGACTGGTTGTAAACAACGTATTGGAGATCAAATAACGCAGCATCAAGCGATTAGCGAACTCTAGATCAACGAAACAATTTTCAGCAATTTGAATAAAGCCCTTACTGTACAGCCAACCATGTTACTCTTCTTTCTTTAACTATATATACATATATATATATATATATATATATATATATATATATATATATATATATATATATATATATATAAATCCCATTGCAGAAACTAATTAGTTGGAGTGAAAATTTAAGTAAGTAAGTTAATTTTTTTTTAAAAATAAAAAATAAAAAATGTTCTTATTTTACGTCTTTTATATATATATATATATATATATATATATATATATATATATATAAATAATAACATAAAAACAGGTAGAATTCCCAAAACTAATCAGATCAGAGCAAACAGCACGGACACTCTATCTCAAAATTATTTTTGAAAAGCATTTAGAAATGCGCAACCGGTAAAAACTTAAAAACTTAAAACCACAACTGAATACTAACCCATACAATTATTAATACTCTTTTATTCCTAATTAAACCATTTTTCAACTGTGAACAATTTGTCAGCATTTTCTATTCCGTTTACCAATATATAAATAATATATATATATATATTATTTATATATATATATATATATGGTATATAGATATATATATGATATATAAATATATATATATATATATATGATATATATATGTATAATATTTAGATTTATATATATAATATATATGTATAATATTTATATATATATATATATAGATATATGTATAATATTTATATATATATAATATATATATATATATATTTGTATAATATTTATATATATATAATATATATATATATATGTATAATATTTATATATATATAATATATATATAATATATATATATGTATAATATTTATATAAATATAATATATATATATATATATATATATATATATATATATATATATATATATATATATATATATATATTACTATTACCCACTCTACTACCCTAAGTATTGAGTACTCTGGTGCGTTATGGTCCATCTGGTTCCTTTCCACAATTCTTTCGTTATATATATATATATATATATATATATATATATATATATATATATATATATATATATACATATATATATATAATGTATATATCTCTAGGGCGGATAGAATTCCCGAGATCCATGGACGAGTTCTCTCTAGCGGTCTCTGTCCCTCATTATCTCTGCCATTATCTCTGTCCCTCATTATCTCTGTATATATATATATATATATATATATATATATATATATATATATATATATATATATATATATATATATATGTACATATGTATATATATATATATGCATGACCCTTTCTCTCTCTCTCTACACACACATATATATATTCATCTATTATGGCTATATAGTGAATTTTGATACTTTGGAATTTCACCAGGACACGCGCAGGATCATCAAACAAGAAATCTATTTCTATCACTTCTATTAATATAAAAATAAGATGTTTAACGTGACGGAATTCAGTAATAGAAAATGATAATGCTGCTTCGACGTAGCGTTTTCCGTGGGTCGATGTATGAGATTTTAAAAGCACATCAGTATGTATACAAATATCATTATATGTCTAAATATGTAGTGATTTGTTTTGTTCACTGTCACGTTTAAGTATGTATTGGAGAATTATTTCAAAGACCGAAATTTTTGAATACCCAACTGTAAGAATTTTTAATCAATATGTTTTGTTTTTACACAAACATAATATTTTTAAAGATGATATTTACGAATGATTACTCACCTAAATATGAAATGTTTATATTGTGCACACAGAAGCATACAGATTCACACACTTATCTATCTATCTATCTATCTATCTATCTATCTATCTATCTATCTATCTATCTATCTATCTATCTATCTAAACTTCCCCCTTTGTATTTGTCCCCTTCTTTTGTGCCCCCGTGGCTAATAAAGAAACATATCTATCTATCTATCTATCTATCTATCTATCTATCTATCTATCTATCTATCTATCTATCTCTGGGATGGACACACGCGTATAACTTGCTGAGTAAGTTCTGTTTAAATTTCTATAGAAATTCTTGTCTGATAACTTTAATTTTTGTACCATTTTGTAGAGGGACTGCCAGGTCAAACTTTGATCTGGTCAGTCTCTCAAAATATTCTACGCCTTTAGGCGAAATAGTTAAACAAAAAAAAAAGTTTTTTCTTGTTGAAAAGTCAATATTTTTTTAAATGGCCGAAGCTTCTTCACCAAAATTCCAAGGAGGAAAGGGGAAGATGAACTTACAGCTTCCCCCTGCCACTGTCACAGTAGCAGAGGTCAAGAAGAAAGGTCAGCCAGAGGAAGAATTCTCTCCACCTGTTAACCGACAACTTGACGTTGCCATGGCAACAACTCAAAGAACCAGCAGCAACAGCAACAACAACAATGCGACGGACGAAAACAACACCAATAACAATAACAATAACAACAACAAGACCAATAACGGTGACAACAACAACAATGATAACAACAACACCACCAACGACAACAACAACACAAACAAACAAAATTTCTCCTTCGCCGAGACGACAAGGAAAACCCTCGACTATCTGCCAGTAGATATAACAAAAGCGAAGGAGCTACTGGCGGATGCGAAAAAATATATAGTGTACGGGGAAAATGGTTCATTCACAATCCATTCCCCCCGGAACTAAAAAGCCAGAGACTCCTAAACACGGTCATGTTTAGGACAATCTCGAACAAAAGTAAAAAACCAGCTCAACCATCACAGAGCGAGATAGAGCTGGTTTTAAAAGACGTCATGAAGGACATCACCTTCATTCAGAAGGATAGACTCTACGGGAGTCTATCCATTCTCATGAAGGACAGGGACACAGCAGTGAAACTGTCCATCAAACCAATCACATCCACCGCATACACCTTCTACCCTACGTACATGGGTAGAAGAACACAAAAAATAAAAATCCACACCATCCTGCCGATTATGGACATATGGTGGGTTTTGACAGGTTTTCTGGACCTGGAGGATGACATGCTGGTGTCCATGGGAAAGGCATCGGGTGACGCGTTCAGTGGAACGAGCCTCGAACTTGTAGTTCAAATGAGGCCCGAAAGGATCGCCCAGATCCCTGAACGCGTCATACTGGATGATCTAACCTTCATCAACATTACCGTTGAGGGTAGACGGCCCTCGTGTTACCTCTGCGGAACCAGAGGTCACCTGAGGGCTGTCTGTCCCCAACTTAATAAGAAAACCCCAATCCTGCCTACACCACCAACAACTGCACAACCAACACAATCACCACAACTACCACTACAAAAACAACCACCACAGCTCAAACCAAAACAAAACAATGTCCAACCCATCCCCTCCACTCAAAAAACAAAAACAATTTCCAAAACACCCGTACCGCAAACACAACCCGAAAACATACCCCTCCCCTCCAACGCGGAAGATGACCCTAGTTCGTCGTCAGACGAGGAGGAGCACTTACACACAATCAAAAGAAAAAAAAGAAAACACACCTCAGACACACAAATGAAAAAAACCCCTCCCCAAAACATAACACTGACACCAACACAAAAGAGCTCACAACAACAGCAAACAAAAAACACCACACAAAAACAAAAACATGCATACACATACATAAATACAAGAAACAAAAAACTGTTAAACATTGTGTACAACAACAATCTAATAAAAACACAAGGGCCTAACTTCACCCAGGCAGGGGATTTCCCCCACCTCAAAATGATTAAGGCCCCACAGGACACCTATAAAACTTTAAAAAACAATTTTAAAGAGGACGTGGGTCCCCCCTGCGTCGGGCCCATTAACCGCGTCCTCCTAAAAAACTATCCCACCCCCTCCCCAAACACCCTCACAACTCCAAGCTCCCCAACCACACAACACACTGATGCCCCCACACTTCCACAAACCACCACCCCACCCAACAACCCATCCCCCACCCTAATGGAAATTGTGCAGCCCGATACCCGGGACGCAGAGAGGTAAGTGCCTTTTCTCTTCACCACCAACATGGCTATGCTAAGAGTAGGCTGTTTAAATGCGCGTGGCCTGGGCTCAACTTGGAAGCAAGCAATGCTGCTAAATGACCTCAGGTCACAACGTATAGATGTGATGGTTACTTGCGAGGCCCGGATCAGCAACGTGCGACAGCTGGCCCCCACCTTTGATGACTTTGAGATGCACGCATCTCTCTGTCAGCCCGGAGGTGGGGGTGGAGTTGTCGTTCTGCTGCAAAAACATCTGGGTCTCGCAACACAGATGGTACATTTGGACCCGGAGGGTCGACTAGTGGTTCTGGACCTTGGCAGTGGTAAAGGCGGAGCGTTTAGGTTGGTAGCCGCCTACGGCCCTTTCGGGTCAATGCGGCCGGACTTCTTCCATCGTCTGGAGACTTTTCTGGGGACGTCCCGCTCCTTGCTATTAGTGGGGGACTGGAATGGTATCCTAGATGCACGCTGGGACTACGTAGGGGCCTGCCCCGATAGAGAGGGGTGTAATAGCCTCAAAGGGTTAATCGGTCGATTTGACCTGGCCGATAGATATCGACTAGATTTTCCGACTGCGCCAACCTGGACTTGGGCAAATCGTAGCGGATCATCTAGGTCGTACCTAGATAGGTTCTTAGTTAGAATTAAGGATAAGGACTTTTTAAGTTGTCCAAAAATGCGCATTGTTGGCTATTCAGACCACAAATTAGTGACCTGCATGGTCAACCTTGACAGAACTCATAGACAGGGCCCCGGTTACTGGAAGCTCAACTTGTCCTTGCCGGCAAGTAGAGGCTACAGGAATCGGATTAGTACGTTAGTTAAGGAACGGTTGACTGGAGCGATCGTCAACAGCAGGTGGTGGGTATCTCTAAAGAGAGAGATTAGAGTAGTCTCGATTGAATTTAGTAAGGTTCTAGCTGCGGATAGGAATAGGAAGGAAAGAGAGCTAATAGATAGAGTAGAAGAGGCAATTAGAAGCGGCGACGTGGCCAGAGTGCTAGCGTCGAGAACGGCTTTGAGCCAGTTTTTCGACGCGAAGCACGAAGGCTGCGTTGTCCGAAGTAAAATACGTGCTCTAGGGAACGAGGGGGCCAAAGCTGTTAGCTGGGCCCGCGTGACAGAGGCCAACAGTGGAACTAAATCCACCATCCGGTCTTTGCGAGACCTGGATGGACGGGCGATTCTTGAGCCTAAGCAGATGTGTGAGGCCTTTCAAAGGCACTTTGCCCGACTGTTCGGGAGGGGCGGGGAGCCGGTTGGGAACGTGGACTTCGGTCCATACCTCGACGGCCTGCCGCGCCTCTCGGACAGGGAGGCGAAGTCCTGCGAGGAGCCGATTTCGGCCGCTGAGATAGAGGACGTGCTGAGCCAATGCGGCAAACGCAAATCCCCGGGTCTCGATGGTCTTCCTTACGAATTATATCTAGCTATGCCGGACTTGTTCCCCGATCTCCTCGAGGCGGTCTACTGCAACTGGCAACAGAACGGGAGAATTCCCTGTACTGTGACCAAGGGCGTAGTCACGCTAGTGAGGAAGGACGAGAACAAGGGGGACGAAATAAGTAACTTCAGGCCCATAACACTGCTAAATACAGAGTTACAGATTTTGGCCAAGGTGCTAGCAAAGAGGTTGGCGCTTGTCGTGGGCAACCTGGTGGGAGATGCGCAGACATGCGCTATCCCGTCCAGGTCCATCCATGACAACCTCCACCTCATGCGATACATCATAGAGAGGGTTGGGAACGAACCCGGCTTTGGTGGGGCTCTGATCAACTTGGATCAATCTAAGGCGTTCGATAGGGTCGACCATGGTTACCTGGATGCGGTGCTAGCGGCGGCAGGCTTCGGACCCGTTTTCAGGGGCTGGATCACTGCTATGCACAGCAGCCGCATCTGCTCTAGGGTCAAGGTGAACGGCTACCTCTCGGAGCCGTTCAAAATCGCGCGGTCCATCCGACAAGGGTGCCCTCTCTCCTCCCTTCTGTATGTGTTGACTCTCGAGCCACTACTGCGGAAGTTGGAGTTGTTGCAGGGCATCCCTTTGGAACCGGGATTGCGGAAAGCGGTGTCGGCCTACGCCGATGACGTGACAGTAATGGTGTCGACGGCCTCCGAAATCGAGGCGGTCGGCACCTTACTGGAGGAGTACGAAAAGTTCACAGGGGCTAAGCTGAACCGGGACAAGTCGATCGGTTTGCAACTCGGCACGTGGAGGGGCAGACCGATGCCCTCCGATAGCGTCGTCGGACGCTGGACGGAGGGCCCGGTGAAGTTGCTCGGGGTCTGGTTCGGACCGGACCTCCAGGTGGAGAAAAACTGGGCGGAGGTTACGAACAGGGTGTTTGCACTGACCCAGAAGTGGGCCAGTTGCAAACTATCCCTGAAAGGTCGGGCGGAGGTGGCGAACACCTACATAGCGTCCGTCATCTACTACCGCCTGACCGTAGTGCCCTGCCCAAGGGAAACCCTCACCAAGATGGAGCGCGCACTCTTCCAATTCCTTTGGAAGAGGCGGGCTCCTATGGTGAGGAGATCCATCTGCTGTCAACACCCTTCGAAAGGAGGGCTGGGGATGCCGTGGCTAATGATGCGTAAACACGCATTAAGGCTACGGCACCTCTACGTATTCCTCACCGGACAACCGGTGTGGGCCTCGTTTGTGAGACGAACCTTTCCCAGACTCGTCTCACTCACCGAGCTGCAATCCTGGGTCAAGCAAAGACCGAGAAAACTGGGCGCCTGGCACACTGAGTGTGCCCAGGCGCTCACCGCCCTCTGGCAGGCGGATCCGGTTATCAGTGGAGACTCCACCGCAACATTCTATAGAGGGCTGGTACGCAGCAGGTGCGACGACGCCCTCGGAGAAGCCCTAGACATGGAGGAGGACGAACTGGCCAGCCTGTTCGGTAGGACATTCAGCCCGGGACCTATGGACAACTTCCAGAAGTCCCTGGCCTGGCAGTGCTACCGAGGGGCTTTACCCGTTCGAGAAAGGCTCTACAGACACGGGCGCCCGGGTAGGGACCCCGCCAAAAAGATCTGTCCCAGATGCGTGTGCGACGAGGAAACCGTTGCACACGCATTAGTACACTGCTCGGGCGTAGCCGATCTGTGGGGCTATGTCGAACAACTGCTGTCAAGGGTGGGACCGATCCGGTTGACCACCGAGTCTATTGTAATGATCAAGCCGCCTCCCCCCTTCAAAGATGAAGCAGAGGCGGTGTTTCTGTGCGTAATAGCCATGGCGAAAGAGGTTGTATGGTGGACGCGTCTGAAAGGACTGAGGTCGGGCACCTTTCTCTCTGGCCAACAACTGGTCCGTTTCTTCCGATATCATTTCCGAAGAAGGATCAGGATGGAGAGAGAGGTGCTGCACCCCAGCCGTTTCTATGAAAGATGGGTGAAAGTGGCGAGAATGGCCCGTGTGAATGGGCCTTCACTCTACATCAGACTATAGGTGAGGAAGATGAAAGACCAAGGGAGCACCCCTTCTCTGTGCTCCTGAGGAGAAGGGTTGCACACTTTTTTCGGGGGTGTGTGCGACCCCCCAAGGCGCCTCCTCTCTATTGAGGATTTTGTTAAAAATTTTATTTTTTGTTATATCTTATTTTATTTTTATATTTTGTTATTGCCTTCTCCTTATTGAGGACGCCTTTTTGTGTAAACTCCCCCCTTTGTACTTGTCCCACTTTTGATGCCCTAGTGGCAAATAAAAGAAATATATCTATCTATCTATCTATCTATCTATCTACCTATCTATCTATCTATCTCTCTATCTATCTATCTATCTATTTATCTATCTCTCTCTTTACGATGGACACATGTGCTGAGCTCGCTCGGTAAGTTTTTGTTTAAATTCATACGGAAATTGCAAACTGTAAACTTTCATTTTTGTACCATTTTGTAGAGGGACTGCCAGGTCAAATTTTGATCTGGTCGGTCTCTCAAAATATTCTGCGCCTTTGGGCGAAATAGTATTGTGAACATTTTATCTTTCGAAAAACTTCGAAAAACCCTATTTTGAGAAAAATGGCTGAAGCATCTTCACCATCAATCAAAGAAGGAAAGGGGAAGTCATACTCACAGCTTCCCCCTGCCACTGTCACAGCAGCAGATGCCAAAGGCAGAGGTCAGAGAGAGGAAGAATTGTCTTCACCTGTTGACCGACCACTAGATGTAGCCACAACTACACAAGAATTTGAAAACAACAACAACAACAACGACAACAACAGCAACAATAAAGACAACAAAAACAACAACAACACAAACGTCACAAGTATCTACACACCAAACGAGAAAGACAACAACAACAACAAAGATGAAAACAACTCAAACGACGAGAAACAAAATAATAGTAAAATCCAAAGCGAAAACAAAATATCTTTTGCACAAACGGCTAAATTATCAGTCGCGTATGTGCTTGAAGATATTTCAAAAGCAAAAGAAATGCTGGAAAAAGCCAAGAAATATGTATCTTTTGGCGAAAACGGTTCGTTTTCTATACATTCACCTCCAGAACTAAAAAAACAGACGGAATTACGAACTGTCGTATTCCGAACAATTTTAAATAAAATAAAGAAACCAACGCAACCATCTCAAGCCGAAATTCAGTTAGTCTTGAAAGACGCGATGAGAGACATCACTTTTATACAAAAGGATAAACTCTATGGGAGTTTATCCATATTGATGAAAGACGAATTGGCGGCGAAAAAATACTCTGTGTCGCCAATTCGGTCCACACACTACACCTTCCCCACCTACATGGGTAAAAAAACCCAGAGGATATGGATAACCACCATCACCCCAAACATAAACTACTGGTGGTTACTAACCGGCTTCCTCAATTTAGACGAGGACAACCTCATTTCAATAGGGAAGGCATCCGGCAACGCGTTCAGTGGAACGAGCATCGAAGTTCTGACCCAAATAAGGCCAGAACGCATCGCCCAAATCCCTGAGCGCGTCATGCTGGATGACCGTACCCACCTCAACATTATTGTGGAGAGTAGGCGTCCCTCCTGTTACCTCTGTGGCAATAGAGGTCACCTGAGGGCTGCCTGTCCCCAGCTCACACAGAAAAAAACACTGCTACCAACACCAACACCGCCCCAACAACAACAACAAAAACAACCACAACAACAACAACAACAAAAACCAACAACCCCACCACCACCACCACCACCAACAACAACAAACACGTGAAAAAATAACACAGAATACCGTCCCACGCAATCCCTCCCCACCCAAAACAAATACAAAAACACACACACCGCAAACACTACCAGAAAACATACCCCTCCCACCCAACAAGGAAGACGAACCCCTTTCGTCGCAAGACGAAAAAGATCCCTTCCAACAAGTAAAAAGAAAGAAGAGGAGACGCACCACAGACACACATGTTAATGTTAACTTTAACCCCCCCCCCCAAGAGAACACAAACTACACACAAACCACCCCTCCCTGTCACACAACACTATCTGCTACACAAAAAAAGACCTTACAATATACATACATGAACACAGACAACAAAGAATTACGGAAAACAATTTCAGCAAACCCTTCGGTCCAAACCGAAGGGCCTAACTTTAAAACTGCTGTGGGACTACCTCATTTAAAAATGATAAAAGTCCCAATGCACTTGTACAAAACACTGAAAATAAATTTCAACTGCGTCCTCCTAAAAAATTTCACCCCCCACCCTACCCAGACACCCACTCAACCACAAACACCCCAACCCCACAACACACCGATGCCCCTTCACTTCCACAAACCACCACCCCACCCAACAACCCACCCCCAACCAGCATGGAAATTGAGCGGCCCGTTTCCCGGGACGCAGAGAGGTAAGTGCCTTTTCTCCTTACCACCAACATGGCTGTGCTAAGAGTAGGGTGTCTAAATGCGCCTGGCCTGGGCTCGTCTTGGAAGCAAGCAATGCTTCTAAATGACCTCAGGTCACAATCTATAAATGTGATGGTTATCTGCGAGGCCCGGATCAGCAGCATGCGACAGCTAGCCCCCACCTTTGACGACTTTGAGATGCACGCATCTCTCTGTCAGCCCGGAGGTGGGGGTGGGGTTGTCGTTCTGCTGCAAAAACATATGGGCCTTGCAACACAGATAGTTCACTTGGACCCAGGGGGTCGACTGGTGGTGCTGGACCTTGGCAGTGGTGAAGGTAGAGCCTTTAGGCTGGTAGCCGCATATGCCCCTTTTGGGACTGAGCGGCCCGACTTTTTCCAGCGTCTGGAGTCTTTTCTAGGGACGTCCCGTTCCCTGCTTTTAGTGGGGGATTGGAATGGTATCCTGGATGCACGTTGGGACTATGCAGGGGCATGTCCCGATAGAGAGGGGTGCAACAGCCTCAAGGGGTTACTCGGCCGATTTGACCTGGCCGATAGATTTCGACTAGATTTTCCGACGGTGCCAACCTGGTCTTGGTCAAATCTCAGCGGATCATCTAGGTCGTACCTAGATAGATTTTTAGTTAGAAATAAGGACAGGGACTTTTTAAGTTGTCCAGAAATGCTCATGGTTGGCTATTCAGACCACAAGTTGGTGACCTGCATGGTCAACCTTGATAGAACGCATAGACAGGGCCCCGGTTACTGGAAGCTCAACTTGTCCTTGCCGGCAAGTAGAGCCTACAGGGATCGGATTAGTACGTTAGTTAAGGAACGGTTGACTGGAGCGATCGTCAACAGCAGGTGGTGGGTATCTCTAAAGAGAGAGATTAGAGTAGTCTCGATAGAATTTAGTAAGGTTCTAGCTGCGGATAGGAATAGGAAGGAAAGGGAGCTAATAGATAGAGTAGAAGAGGCTATTAGAAGCGGCGACGTGGCCAGAGTGCTAGCGTCGAGAACGGCTTTGAGCCAGTTTTTCGACGCGAAGCACGAAGGCTGCGTTGTCCGAAGTAAAATACGTGCTCTAGGGAACGAGGGGACCAAAGCTGTTAGCTGGGCCCGCGTGACAGAGGCCAACAGTGGAACTAAATCCACCATCCAGTCTTTGCGAGACCTGGATGGACGGGCGATTCTTGAGCCTAAGCAGATGTGTGAGGCCTTTCAAAGGCACTTTGCCCGACTGTTCGGGAGGGGCGGAGAGCCGGTTGGGAACGTGGACTTCGGTCCATACCTCGACGGCCTGCCGCGCCTCTCGGACAGGGAGGCGAAGTCCTGCGAGGAGCCGATCTCGGCCGCTGAGATAGAGGACGTGCTGAGCCAATGCGGCAAACGCAAATCCCCGGGTCTCGATGGTCTTCCTTACGAATTATATCTAGCTATGCCGGACTTGTTCCCCGATCTCCTCGAGGCGGTCTACTGCAACTGGCAACAGAACGGGAGAATTCCCTGTACTGTGACCAAGGGCGTAGTCACGCTAGTCAGGAAGGACGAGAACAAGGGGGACGAAATAAGTAACTTCAGGCCCATAACTCTGCTAAATACAGAGTTACAGATTTTGGCCAAGGTGCTAGCAAAGAGGTTGGTGCTTGTCGTGGGCAACCTGGTGGGAGATGCGCAGACTTGTGCTATCCCGTCCAGGTCCATCCACGATAACCTCCACCTCATGCGATACATCATAGAGAGGGTTGGGAACGAACCCGGCTTTGGTGGGGCCCTGATCAACTTGGATCAATCTAAGGCATTCGATAGGGTCGACCATGGTTACCTGGATGCGGTGCTAGCGGCGGCAGGCTTCGGACCCGTTTTCAGGGGCTGGATCACTGCCATGCACAGCAGCCACATCTGCTCTAGGGTCAAGGTGAACGGCTACCTCTCGGAGCCGTTCAAAATCGCGCGGTCCATCCGACAAGGGTGCCCTCTCTCCTCCCTTCTGTATGTGTTGACTCTCGAGCCACTACTGCGGAAGTTGGAGTTGTTGCAGGGTATCCCTTTGGAACCGGGATTGCGGAAAGCGGTGTCGGCCTACGCCGATGACGTGACAGTAATGGTGTCGACGGCCTCTGAAATCGAGGCCGTCGGCAACTTACTGGAGGAGTACGAAAGGTTCACAGGGGCTAAGCTGAACCGGGACAAGTCGATCGGTTTGCAACTCGGCACGTGGAGGTGCAGACTGATGCCCTCCGATGGCATCGTCGGACGCTGGACGGAGGGCCCGGTGAAGTTGCTCGGGGTCTGGTTCGGACCGGACCTCCAGGTGGAGAAAAACTGGGCGGAGGTTACGAACAGGGTGTTTGCACTGACCCAGAAGTGGGCCAGTTGCAAACTATCCCTGAAAGGTCGGGCGGAGGTGGCGAACACCTACATAGCGTCCGTCATCTACTACCGCCTGACCGTAGTGCCCTGCCCAAGGGAAACCCTCACCAAGATGGAGCGCGCACTCTTCCAATTCCTTTGGAAGAGGCGGGCTCCTATGGTGAGGAGATCCATCTGCTGTCAACACCCTTCGAAAGGAGGGCTGGGGATGCCGTAGCTAATGATGCGTAAACACGCATTAAGGCTACGGCACCTCTACGTATTCCTCACCGGTCAACCGGTGTGGGCCTCGTTTGTGAGACGAACCTTTCCCAGACTCGTCTCACTCACCGAGCTGCAATCCTGGGTCAAGCAAAGACCGAGAAAACTGGGCGCCTGGCACACTGAGTGTGCCCAGGCGCTCACCGCCCTCTGGCAGGCGGATCCGGTTATCAGTGGAGACTCCACCGCAACATTCTATAGAGGGCTGGTACGCAGCAGGTGCGACGACGCCCTCGGAGAAGCCCTAGACATGGAGGAGGACGAACTGGCCAGCCTGTTCGGTAGGACATTCAGCCCGGGACCTATGGACAACTTCCAGAAGTCCCTGGCCTGGCAGTGCTACCGAGGGGCTTTACCCGTTCGAGAAAGGCTCTACAGACACGGGCGCCCGGGTAGGGACCCCGCCAAAAAGATCTGTCCCAGATGCGTGTGCGACGAGGAAACCGTTGCACACGCATTGGTACACTGCTCGGGCGTAGCCGATCTGTGGGGCTATGTCGAACAACTGCTGTCAAGGGTGGGACCGATCCGGTTGACCACCGAGTCTATTGTAATGATCAAGCCGCCTCCCCCCTTCAAAGATGAAGCAGAGGCGGTGTTTCTGTGCGTAATAGCCATGGCGAAAGAGGTTGTATGGTGGACGCGTCTGAAAGGACTGAGGTCAGGCACCTTTCTCTCTGGCCAACAACTGGTCCGTTTCTTCCGATATCATTTCGGAAGAAGGATCAGGATGGAGAGAGAGGTGCTCCACCCCAGTCGTTTTTATGAAAGGTAGGTGAAAGTGGCGAGAATGGCCCGTGTGAATGGGCCTTCTCTTTACATAAGCCTGTAGGTGGAAAGGAGGAAGGAACGAGGGAGCACCCCCTCTCTGTGCTCCTGAGGAAAAGGGTTGCACACTTTTTTCGGGGGTGTGTGCGAACCCCCAAGGCGCCTTCTCTCTATTGAGGATTTTGTTATAAATTTTATTTTTTGTTATATTTTATTTTATTTTTATATTTTGTTATTGCCTCCTCCTTATTGAGGACGCCTTTTTGTGTAAACTCCCCCCTTTGTACTTGTCCCACTTTTGATGCCCTGGTGGCAAATAAAAGAAACATATCTATCTGTCTATTCGTATGTTTATCTATTTATCTATCTACGTACTAACCTATCTATCTATCTCTATTTATTCATCTATATTTTTACATTTTCATAATAACACACACACACAAACACACAAACACACTAACACACACACTGACACACACATGCTCACATGTATATATATGTAGTTGTGTGCGTGTATTTGTACATTTACTTATTACATGGCCTATAGGAAAAATACAATGAAGACGAATCAAAATCAAACTTTGAAAAGCTACTCAAAGCGAAATTGGTTAGTACAAAAATGAATTAGGTAATCATGATAAATATAGGTAAGTTTTCTCCTGAAAATTTACCTATATTTAAACAAGTAAACAAGTAAACAAACTATAAATGATTTTGTTTGACCTAATATACTATACATAGATTCATGTATACATCGCTATTTCAGAGCACCAATCCTAATACCTAATTTTTGGTGGACCGGCAATAGCTCTGTATTATCGGCTCCTGATTATTACTGTAATTCTACAAGAATCCAGCTTCTATAATTTTCGGAGAAAGCAGGGGAGTGCGTGGCTCTGATGAACGCCAACCAGCGTGAAACAGACTGTCAGCTTCTCTCCCGTCTTTCGCCGAAAAGAAGTAAGTGATATAGTCACTACTTTAAAACTGATAGCGTATGGTCTTCTAAATGTTTTTAATTAAACATACGGTATACTGCCAAATATACTATACATACATTATATATATATATATATATATATATATATATATATATATATATATATATATATATATATATATATATATATATATATATATAGAAGTAGTAACACAACAGTTAGTTCACCATACCGAGAACAAATGTTTCCCCTTGCGGACTGGGTGCTCTACTACTACGGATATTACCCTCTAGTGTTCTACCTATAGTAATAATTGAATGAATCTTGTACTACTGGAGACGGAAGGAAGTGCGCAGAGACGCTTGTGGGCAATCGAGCAAGGCGAGCACGTGTTAACCATTACTCTAAAGTGACGCTGGTAACTAATTATCGTCTTTTTCGAGTATCTAAGAGTGAAACTAGAAGTATAAATAATGGTTTGTAGGTTATCGAAAGTATTATTTGCACTTCTAGCTTATCGCTTAATTCTTCTGACACATGATTCAGTCTTCAGGGGTACTTTACCCGATTTATTAAACTATTGTTAATAGTTCTCAACTATTCTTATAATTATGTGTATTGTGGCTACTGTATTTTCAAATTTCAGATTTCAAGTGGTTCTTACATTAAATGAAATCATAAATGATATATATATATATATATATATATATATATATATATATATATATATATATATATATATATATATATATATATATTAAATATAATAAAATAAATAAGTCAAATGTTTAAAATTTGGCTTCGTTTATTACTGCTATATATATTTCAGTGACAGCCATCTTTGGCTGTAACCTCTTCAGGCAGTCCGAATTAGTGTGGTAGAGACGATGTTGTTGAGGTGTATAACTTTGTCAATACTCTGATATGCCCAGTTCCTGGTTGGGTTGTTATTTCACTGAGGAACTGGAATCATATGATTCCAGTTCCTCAGTGAAATATAGTTAGGGTATGTGTATAAATGTGTATATATTCACTCACAAAGATACATATATGTGTATGTACAAATGCATGTGTATTGTGAAAATGTGTGTGTGCGTAAGTACGTATATGAGGGCAAGAATAATAGTGTATGTGTGACCAATACGTATATAATATAAGTTGAAAATTAATGTACATCCAGATTTAGGTATTAAATATATACACATACAAGTATGAAAGCACGCGTATAAACACATACGCGTATAAACACATATGCGGTAGATAAAAAGGGAAGTGAGTGTATTAGTCAAAAAGAGTGTCATATTTGATACATATAAAAAATGAAACAATATATGAGAAAGAAAAAAATTTTGTTTAAATCAAAGAGAAAGAAGAGGGAGGGGTTATCAATTATAAATTAATACTAGAGAAAAAGAAAACAAACATAGGTTCGCACGTACGCACATATACATATAAATATATATATATATGAATACGTACAGGCAAAAGCGCATGCATACGTACATACATACACACGAAGCACACATATATATACAAATATAGGCACACGTATATCTAAGCACACGTACGTACGCGACTATATATATATATATGCATACACACACATACATACATATACATATACATACATATATACACATACTTTACACATACGTTCGCCCACTTACACACACTCGTATAAATATAGATATAAAAACACACACGCTCACACATATAGACACACACACGCACACATACGGAGGCGCATGCACACTCACACGCATAGATGCAAATTATAGACCAGCCATATGAAAAAAAGAAATACAAATATAAAAGCGGCTGCGAAACAACAGAATATATCTGGTGTTGAAAACGCAAGTGACAAGTGATATCAGGTAGTGGAAGAAAATGGGGAAGTAAAGTGTGGAATGTGAAGATATTAGGTAAGTGAATCAAAAAGTAAGGGGGGGGGGTCACTGGTGGATGTGAAGTGAAAATAAAAATGATAATAAAGTTAAAAATGAAAGTAAATCAGAAAGAGATGTCTGTAAAGAGGATAATTTAAGTAAAATGAAGAACAAGAGTTTATGGAGGATAAGTATCTGAAAGTGAGTTAAGTTTATATGAGCTGGAAAGCAAGTGTGATTTCATGTGTGGGCAACTGGTGAAAATGTCTGTTTTTGTATTTAGGCAGGTTTTTGGTGATTTAAGGTTCTGTAAAATCCAATATTTTTCACTTATGCAGAGTGTGCATCTTCTTGTTCCTCTTGCATATTCTTTAGATTGGTTCAAAATTGACCAATCCAATTTATATTGGATACCTTGGTCTTTCAAATCCCATATTCTGCTAGCCAGAGCTGTTGTAAATCTTATTTGTGGATGTCGGAAAGATGCGACATGTGAGTAATAACGCGTTTTGAATTTGTCTTGTGTCATACCCACATATCGTTCGCTGGTGGCTGGTAGGTTGTTGCTGATGGTTGTCACTTTAGCCGCATATACAATGGCTTTGGTGTTGCATTTACCTTGTAATGGGCATTCACTTTTGATTCTACAGGAGCAATTTTGATGTTCTCTGTGTGTTTTCTTATTGATGGTATAATATTCAATAGAGAGACCGCAGGAGTAGCTAATTTTGACACAGTTTCTATTGAAGATCTTATAGTATCTATGTGTTCTAGGGAAGTGTTTATCTAAGAGCTCTAGGAATGTTTTGCTTACATTAGTTTTAACTACTAGAGAGTAGGGTGTGTGAACCAGAATATTTTTCTTTTCCTATTATTATGTTTAAAGGAGTTAGTATTGTTAGGTGTGTACTTAATCGGTTCGCTAAATCCGATATTTTGAAGGGCTTTATTATAGTAGGGGGATGCCTTATTGAAAATAGCTTCTGAGGAAGAGAGGGTGGAGATCCTACGGCTAATATTAGGGATAATGTTTTTAAAAACTATAGGAGGATGGCAAGAGCCTTTATTTATATATTTTAAATTTTCATTAGGTTTATGGTACGGTTTATAAGAAGCAGTAGGTATATCTAGGTTTATATCTAGAAAATTAACATTGGATAGATTAGTGTCAATAGTAATTTTAAGATTAAACCTAACGAAGGTTTTTATTAAGTCTTTCCTTAATCTATCTAAGTTATGGCCTATGGTGGTATGGGAAAGTATTAGACCATCGTCGCGATAAAGCCCCAAAATATGGTTAGGGAATTTTTCTTTAAGTGTGTGTAGGAGGAATAGGCCGACTAAATCACAAACATCAGCACTGTCAAAAGAACCCATTGAGACATCGAATGGGTTCTCTGGGTTAGATATTTTTACCCAAGTGTCATTATTAGTAAAGAGTAGAGTGTTTCTAGCATGCAAGATGACATTCTCTTCAATATCAGAAATATTGGTAAACTTTCTAGCGAAATTTAAGGCTTTCGCTAAAAGAGGCTGAGTAATAGACGGGTAGAAATCTACAATGTCAAATTGGGTGAATCTAGAACTATTTTCATCTTTAATATTATTAAACCAATGTACTACGGAAGAGCTATTTATCCATTGGAGTAATTCAGACTTACTTCTAATCTGTGTGTTTATATTATTTAAGATTTTTTTGCTAGCAAGACCGATATCAGTCTTAGCAGGGTTGATTACTCTATAACTAGGACGATTAATAAAGTCAGGTTTGTGATCTTTGAGGGTGATATAGGCATTACGTTTAGCAAGTTCTTCTGTCCTATTATCTATTTTTAAAGAACTAGCCAATTCTTTAGCTTTCTTATTTATATTATTATACGTGTTTATATTAGCTATTTGGTATTTAGAGATGATGTTATCTATTAAGAGTTGGTCATGTAAATTATTATTAACTTCGTATAAGTTTTTAGTTTTGTCGGAGAAAATGAACTTATTTTTAGAAGATTTGAATATTGAAATATCATTAGATAGTTTAGATTGAAAAGGGTTAGAGTACTTACGATATTTTATATTATTGATTAAATTAAGTAAGTCTAGTTCAAAAGCGGTCATATCCATTACTCTTTGCTGTATTTATGAGTTTTGATATCAAAATATTCCGTAGAGTCCGTGTTAAAGTGTCCATTTTGAATCAAAGCTTTCCATCTCATTCTTTTAACAACTTTCTCTACTTTGTCTATCAGCATTTTCGTGTAGGAAGTGTTAGAAGGTGTTGGGATATTCTTGATAGAGTAATCCAAAGGATATTTATCCATCTTCAGTATTGGTTTAAAATCCTATTGACTGAAGAGTGCTCGACTTTAAAAGGGCTGGAAGGTGCCAATCTCATAAAAATGTAGAATATGCTACGATCATTCCCTTGGGAGCTGTATAAGTATTGAATTTTCCGTTGAAAATTGAAAATGTCATAGGAGTGAAGAGTGTTCTATGTAAGCACCAGAGCTAAATTTAATGTATAATAAACAATACTATATAATTACCTCATTACCAGACGTTTCCCGAATAAGACGAATACGAAAAAAGTCCTCATTCGTTCATCGGACAAGGCAATTTAAAACATAGTGAAATATCTGAAAATCTCCTCAAGAAAGGCAAGAGTTTAACGGAAAAAAAAAAAATAAAGCAAGAGATATATAAAAATAAGGAAATATAGTTAGGGTATGTGTATAAATGTGTATATATTCACTCACAAATGTACATATGTGTGTATGTACAAATGCATGTGTATAGTGAAAATGTGTGTGTGCGTAAGTACGTATATGAGGGCAAGAATAATAGTGTATGTGTGACCAATACGTATATAATATAAGTTGAAAAATAATGTACATCCAGATTTAGGTATTAAATATATACACATGCAAGTATGAAAGCACGCGCATAAACACATACGCGAGATCATTTATATGCGGAAGATAAAAAGGGAAGGGAGTGCATTAGTCAAAAACAGTGTCATATTCGATACATATAAAAATGAAACAATATATGAGAAGGAAAAGAATTTTGTTTAAATCAAAGAGAAAGTAAGAGGGAGGGGTTTAAATTATAAATTAACACTAGAGAAAAGAAAACAAACATAGGTTCGCACGTACGCACATATACATATAAAAATATATATATGAATACGTACAGGCAAAAGCGCATGCATACGTACATACATACACACGAAGCAGACATATATATACATATATCGGCACACGCATATCTAAGCACACGTACGTACGCGACTATATATATACATATATGCATACACACACATACATACATATACATATACATACATATATACACATACTTTACACATACGTTCGCCCACTTACACACACTCGTATAAATATAGATATAAAAACACACATGCTCACACATATAGACACACACACGCACACATACGGACGCGCGTGCACACTCACACGCATAGATACAAATTATAGACCAGCCATATGAAAAAAAGAAATACAAATATAAAAGCGGCTGCGAAACAACAGAATATATCTGGTGTTGAAAACGCAAGTGACAAGTGATATCAGGTAGTGGAAGAAAATGGGGAAGTAAAGTGTGGAATGTGAAGATATTAGGTAAGTGAATCAAAAAGTAAGGGGGGGGGGGAGTCACTGGTGGATGTGAAGTGAAAATAAAAATGAAAATAAAGTTAAAAATGAAAGTAAATCAGAAATAGAAGTCTGTAAAGAGGATAAGTTAAGTAAAGTGAAGAACAAGAGTTTATGGGGGATAAGTATCTGAAAGTGAGTTAAATTTATATGAACTGGAAAGCAGGTGTGATTTCATGTTTAGGCAACTGGCGAAAATTTCTGTTTTTGTATTTAGGCAGGTTTTTGGTGATTTAAGGTTCTGTAAAATCCAATATTTTTCACTTATGCAGAGTGTGCATCTTCTTGTTCCTCTTGCATATTCTTTAGATTGGTTCAAAATTGACCAATCCAATTTATATTGGATACCTTGGTCTTTCAGATCCCATATTCTGCTAGCCAGAGCTGTTGTAAATCTTATTTGTGGATGTCGGAAAGATGCGACATGTGAGTAATAACGCGTTTTGAATTTGTCTTGTGTCATACCCACATATCGTTCGCTGGTGGCTGGTAGGTTGTTGCTGAAGGTTGTCACTTTAGCCGCATATACAATGGCTTTGGTGTTGCATTTACCTTGTAATGGGCATTCACTTTTGATTCTACAGGAGCAATTTTGATATTCTCTGGGTGTTTTGTTATCGATGATATGAGATTTAATAGGGGGACCGCAGGAGTAGCTAATTTTGACACAGTTTCTATTGAAGATCTTATAGTATCTATGTGTTCTAGGCAAGTGTTTATCTATGAGCTCTAGGAATTTTATGCCTACATTAGTTTTAACTGCAAGAGAATAGGGGTGTGTGAACAAGAATATTTTTCTTTTCCTATTATTATGTTTAAAGGAGTTAGTATTGTTAGGTGTGTACTTAATCGGTTCGCTAAATCCGATATTTTGAAGGGCTTTATTATAGTAGGGGGATGCCTTATTGAAAATAGCTTCTGAGGAAGAGAGGGTGGAGATCCTACGGCTAATATTAGGGATAATGTTTTTAAAAACTATAGGAGGATGGCAAGAGCCTTTATTTATATATTTTAAATTTTCATTAGGTTTATGGTACGGTTTATAAGAAGCAGTAGGTATATCTAGGTTTATATCTAGAAAATTAACATTGGATAGGTTAGTGTCAATAGTAATTTTAAGATTAAACCTAACGAAGGTTTTTATTAAGTCTTCCCTTAATCTATCTAAGTTATGGCCTATGGCGGTATGGGAAAGTATTAGACCATCGTCGCGATAAAGCCCCAAAATATGGTTAGGGAATTTTTCTTTAAGTGTGTGTAGGAGGAATAGGCCGACTAAAACAAAAACATCAGCACTGTCAAAGAACCCATTGAGACATCGAATGGGTTCTCTGGGTTAGATATTTTTACCCAAGTGTCATTATTAGTAACGAGTAGAGTGTTTCTAGCATGCAAGATGACATTCTCTTCAATATCAGAAATATTGGTAAACTTTCTAGCAAAATTTAAGGCTTTCGCTAAAAGAGGCTGAGTAATAGACGGGTAGAAATCTACAATGTCAAATTGGGTGAATCGAGAACTATTTCTATCTTTAATATTATTAAACCAATGCACTACGGAAGAGCTATTTATCCATTGGAGTAATTCAGATTTACTTCTAATCTGTGTGTTTATATTATTTAAGATTTTTTTGCTAGCAAGACCGATATCAGTCTTAGCAGGGTTGATTAATCTACAACTAGGACGAATAATAAAGTCAGGTTTGTGATCTTTGAGGGTGATATAGGCATTACGTTTAGCAAGTTTTTCTGTCCTATTATCTATTTTTAAAGAACTAGCTAATTTTTTAGCTTTCTTATTTATATTATTATACGTGTTTATATTAGCTATTTGGTATTTAGAGGTGATGTTATCTATTAAGAGTTGGTCATGTAAATTATTATTAACTTCGTATAAGTTTTTAGTTTTGTCGGAGAAAATGAACTTATTTTTAGAAGATTTGAATATTGAAATATCATTAGATAGTTTAGATTGAAAAGGGCTGGAGTACTTATGAAATTTGATATTGTTGATTAAATTAAATAAGTCTAGTTCAAAAGCGGTCATATCTTTTACTCTTTGCGGGTATTTATGAGTTTTGATATCAAAATATTCCGTAGAGTCCGTGTTAAAGTGTCCATCGAGAATCAAAGCTTTCCATCTCATTCTTTTAACAACTTTCTCTACTTTGTCTATCAGCATTTTCGTGTAGGAAGTGTTAGAAGGTTTTGGGATATTCTTGATAGAGTAATCCAAAGGATATTTATCCATGTTCAGTATTGGTTTAAAGTCCTATTGACTGAGGAGTGCTCGAATGTACGTGTGCTTTGATATACGTGTGCTGATATATGTATATATATGTGTGCTTCGTGTGTATGTATGTACGTATACATGCGCTTTTGCCTGTACGTATTCATATATATATATTTTTATATGTATATGTGCGTACGTGCGAACCTATGTTTGTTTTCTTTTCTCTAGTATTAATTTATAATTGATAACCCCTCCTACTTACTTTCTCTTTGATTTAAACAAAATATTTTTCTTTCTCATATATTGTTTCATTTTTATATGTATCGAATATGACACTGTTTTTGACTAATACACTCCCTTCCCTTTTTATCTTCCGCATATGTGTTTATACGCGTGTGTATTTATACGCGTGCTTTCATACTTGTATGTGTATATATTTAATACCTAAATCTGGATGTACATTATTTTTCAACTTATATTATATCCGTATTGGTCACACATACACTATTATGCTTGCCCTCATATACGTACTTACGCACACACACATTTTCACTATACGCATGCATTTGTACATACACACATATGTACATTTGTGAGTGAATATATACACATTTATACACATACCCTAACTATATTTCCTTATTTTTATATATCTCTTGCTTTATTTTTTTTGCCTGTTAAACTCTTGCCATTCTTGAGGAGATTTTTCAAATATTTCACTATGTTTTAAATTGCCTTGTCCGATGAACGAATGAGGACGTTTGTCGAATTCGTCTTATTCGGGAAACCTCTGGCAATGAGGTAATTATATTGTATTGTTTATTATATATATATATATATATATATATATATATATATATATATATATATATATATATCTACACATATATATTAGCACTGTACATTATATAGCTCCTTTTCCTTGAAGTATTCTTCGGAAATATATATATCATTTATGATTTCGTTTAATGTAAGAACCACTTGAAATTTGAAATTTGAAAATACTGTAGCCACAATACAAATAATTATAAGAATAGTTGAGAACTATTAACAATAGTTTAATAAATCGGGTAAAGTACCCCTGAAGACTGAATCATGTATCAGAAGAATTAAGCGATAAGCTAGAAGTGCAAATAATACTTTCGATAACCTACAAACCATTATTTATACTTCTAGTTTCACTCTTAGATACTCGAAAAAGACGATAATTAGTGACCAGCGTCACTTTAGAGTAATGGTTAACACGTGCTCGCCGGGGCATAAGGAAGATGACTTGCTCGATTGCCCACAAGCGTCTCTGTGCACTTTCTCCCGTCTCCAGTAGTACAAGATTCATTCAATTATTACTATAGGTAGAGCACTGGAGGGTAATATCCGTAGTAGTCGAGCACTGGGACTAGTTTGGTAGAAGTAGTAACACAACAGTTAGCACACCATACCGAGAACAAATGTTTCACCTTCAGCTGAAGATCCGCAAGGTGAAACATTTGTTCTCGGTATGGTGTGCTAACTGTTGTGTTACTACTTCTCTCTCTCTCTCTCTCTCTCTCTCTCTCTCTCTCTCTCTCTCTCTCTCTCTCTCTCTATATATATATATATATATATATATATATATATATATATATATATATATATATAACGAAGGAAATGTGGTAAGGAACCAGGTGGATCATAACGCACCAAAGTACTCAATACTTGAGGTACTAGAGTGGGTAATAGGAACCTGTAAGACCCCGACAGCTGAGCTCAAGCCGTTTCGAATTAGCCGTCGAAACGGCTTGAGCTCAGCTGTCGGGGTCTTACTGGTTCCTATATATATATATATATATATATATATATATATATATATATATATATATATATATATAAGTAAATATCTTTAAGTCGTTTGGAAGCCTCGACAATGCAAATGGGTAAATCTCCGGGTAACAAGGTCCGGTGGTGGAGAGAGAGTTCTCCGACAGTCTAAACTGTTCCCTTACGGATGCAAACAAATCCTGGCTCAGGTGTAAGGATAAGAGAGTATTGAAGTTTGCTTGAAACATTGTGGAACAATAAGTAAATATCTTTAAGTCGTTTGGAAGCCTCGACAATATATATATATATATGCATGCGTGAATGTATGTATTTACACGAGCATACATTAATATATATAATACTTTGAGCTTCATAATGGAAGTTTACAACATATACACACACATGCATGTACACGCACACACATACGCGCACGTGTCTATATATTTACATAAACATATAACACTATACATAAATACATAATACTATATCTAAAAATATTATACAATTTTTTTTATATGAATTCTTTCACTTCAATTAATAACGAAATAAATTACTTAATATCGGTGAATTTATACATGGAAAATAAGAACACTTTTCTGAAGTAATTTTGTCATGTGTCAAAATACGAGATTTTAAAAGAAACATCAGTAACTATCCATATGTTCTTACATATCTGAACGCATACCTACGAATGGTTGTACTCAGATTTATGTATGTATTGGGAAAATCAAAATGTCAAAATGAATATTTCTATTTCATGCAAATTTTACTTAAATATTTAATCCCGTGTCTTGTATCCACACATATATAACAATTTTTCATTGATATTTATGAATGATTACTCACCTAAGCATGTCTCTCTATACATGCAACACAGGTGCATACACACGAACGCATACACACATATACATACACACACACATGCACATACATATACATGAACTCATATATGTATAAACTAAAGATTTTTAAACCGCCGTTACGATATATGTTGAGGAGAGGAAAACACGTTGTTATATATATTTAAGCATGTAAATGCGTTTTAATTTTGTATTTTTTCTCAATGTAAAAAATGTATATACATACATATATATTATATAAATGTATATATATGAATGTAATTATAATAGAATATAAAAGAAAAGCGAACACAGATATATGTGTTCAAATCGTAAGGGACCTGATTCGCTAAAGTGAAAAGAATACTAACTATAGACAATTGGGTTCATTTGTCTCAATTTAAGAAAAAATTAAGAAAATAAATACAAACCGGAATTGTGGTAACTACCAATCACCCGGACAACTTGTTGTTGTTTCGCAAAATTAATTGTGAGTTCGAAACTCAATATATACATTTAATATATATGAATGTATATATGTTTAAATAAATAAATAAATATATATATATAAAAGAAAAACAGATCCTTAAATATATTTTCCGTGCTATTTCCAATCCCCCCCTCTCTCTCTCACTCTCTCTCTCTCTCTCTCTCTCTCTTTCTCTCTCTCTCTCTCTCTCTCTCTCTCTCTCTCTAATATATATATATATATATATGTAAAAGTTCTATTTAAATTGTTGGGATACAACAAGCAAATATTTTTATAACTGATATAAAGCACTCAACAAATAATTGGAGTAAAATACGATATTAACAAATGGAAACTATATTTATAAAACCATATTTATTTCATTATACATATTTCAAGGACACCAAGTTAAATTATGGTGTGCTTTCATCAGATAAAATATAATATAGAGCAGTTTTATAAATAAATATTGACATACCCTTAAAGAATGCAACCATTACTGTTGGAAGCTCCCGGAGCTTATATATATATATATATATATATATATATATATATATATATATATATATATATATATATATATATATATATATAGAGAGAGAGAGAGAGAGAGAGAAAAGGTGGAATTGGAAATATATTTTCCGTGCTATTTCCAATTCCACCCTCTCTCTCTGTCTCTCTCTCTGTCTCT
>OZ024743.1:340443906-340458906 GCA_964016885.1 Eledone cirrhosa
GTAGGAATCGGGTTGACAGCCCCCTATCCGTGAAATACCTCTCTAGTAACATTGTCTTCAAATGTAAGGTTGAAACACCCACGTCCCGTAGGGCCTACAAAGGGTTAACCGCCAATAGATTTAAGCAGCGTCTTTACATGCATACCCATTCTTTTCGTTACTCTTTAAGCTTTCAGCTTATATCTGGAGTCTAAAAGACAACCACACCCAATATAAGTTACACTGGGAGATCCTAGCTAAGGCTAGATCGTATAACGGAAATAAAAGACCATGTGACCTCTGCGCTGCTGAGGCCCTGGAAATACTCTACGCCAAAGACCACATCTTAAACAAAAAATCTGAGGCATTTTCGGCTTGTAAACATAAATTGCACAAAACTTTCCCGTATTACAGCCCCACATTATACTCTAACGGATAGTACGAACTATACGCGGATATTTTACGTCTTGATGTGGTAGCTAAGTATATGTTATGTTTATACCACTTATTTGTATAGGTAAGTATATATTACCTGTATGTTTTGTGAAGGGAACGTTTCCACGAACCAAAGTATCGTCTTCCTGTCTTCCTCCGGTTACAACGTTTTTTGAAATATTTACTTCTGCGTTCACAGATTGACTTTTTTAGTTTCAGAAGATCCCGTTAAGGGTGAAAGCAGCGATTCTTTGCTCAAACTTTAATCTGTTATTTTAATATTTATATATATATATATATATATATATATAAAGGTAGAACACTGGAGGGTAATATTCGTAGTAGTAGAGCACTCAGTCCATGGGACGAATTTGGTAGAAGTAGGAACACAACAGTTAGTTCACCATACTGAGAACAATTGTTATACCTTGCGGATCTTCAGCTCGGACTCATATATATATATATATATATATATATATATATATATATATATATATATATATATTTATATATATATATATATATATATTAGAGAGTTAAACAAGTTTCAATGAGTATATCAAAGAATGAGTTTTACAGTAGATTGGAACCACTCTACGGAAAAAATAATTTTCCAGAGTTATTATTATTAAAATACAAATATTATTAAAATAGATTTTCTTTTGATCAATTACATTTTATTATACATATTGCGGAGGTACAACAGTACGTCCTCATCAGACAAAATATAATGATACATGACATACCCTGAGATGTTAAATGGTTAAGATTTAATCAAGATAGTGATTAACCTAAGAGAAAATTCAACATTTATACCCTAATAATGAGAAAATGCGAAAACGTAATAAATTCAATAGAGAATGTGTGAGTAAGAAAAACGTTGGTTAATGTGACAGCTATAGAGATTTTAAAATGTAGGATTGTACACGTTATGTTTATCTAGGAAACATCTCATGAATTATAACAGTCAATGAGGGCCGCTGAAAGGGGATTTAGAGAGAGGGAAAGATAAAGGGGGGTAATATATGCAGAAAGGGATTTTTTCAAAAAGCTAAACGGTTAAGTTTCAAAATTTTTTAATTTATGTTATTTTAGGGTGAAGAATCAAGATTTTAGGTTTTTTTAAAAGTTGCTGGTTATTTATATTTATTAGTTTTATAAATTCTATAAGTGTGTTAACATTTCTAAAATTCTGAATTTTATGAGGATAATATTTAAAGGATTTACCTGGCCAGCGAAAGGAAAATTTACACTGTTGAATATTTTCCTAAATGTAAACTTTAACGAAGATAATCTATAAAAATGTCAACATTTTCGGTATGTAAAGCTTATGAAGTACTTATTGTTAGAAATATTTAAATAACGATTATGTATATAGATATATATTAATGAGCCAGTATATTTTAGGTAAATGATAACGAATATAAAGTAATAGATTGAAGCATGCTAAAGTTAAATAGATACCTATATATATATAACAGGGTGTAAATGCATGAATTATTCATAGTTCAAAATAAATAATAATCTAGAAATTTAGAAGTTATCTAAAAATTATCTATAGAGAGATACAGGGAGGTATATATAGATATATATTAGGTATTAGTGATACAGTATACTTTAGGTAAATGATTATTTCTTCTATAGATAGTTATAAGATAATGCAATATTAAAGGCCATTAATGTTTTTCCCTGTTGATTATATACGTCTTGTATACGGCACGTATACAACTCAGCCACACGCCTTCACGCGTGGTTGAGTGGTTAGAGAATTGGACTCTCAATTGTGAGATTGCGAGTTTGATTCTGGACTGTCTCTCTCTCTCTCTCTCTCTCTCTCTCTCTCTCTCTCTCTCTCTCTCTCTCTCTCTCTCTCTCTCTCTCTCTCTCTCTCTCTCTCTCTCTTTCAATCTACTCTCTGACAACCACTATTTATGAAGGTACCCGGAAAAACCCCTTATCTCGGGAACCCGTACTCCGATTTACGCGAAACTTGTTTTATTCCATTTGTATTCCCATATCACGGGCAACTTCCTTTCAAAGTATTTTCCCATTATGCGCTGTTTTGGCTGTATTAAATTATAGACAAGCACACAATCACAGAGTTTTAGTAGTATATAGATAGATAGAAGCAAAATTAACAGCATCACTTATTTCATCATCTGTGGATCTAGTTTGACCCATAAACAGCTACGAAAGATTATTTTACTTTAAGTATATATATGGGTCTGAACTGATAATATACATAGTAGCACATTCTTTTATATATCGATAATGGTCTATGTTGGCATATACACAATTTTAACTGCATAGACATTTATATCATCTGTTAAGCTATTTTGATATAAAGTTATTCTGAAATACTTTATTTCATTCGAGTATGACCAGAAGTTTATTAATAGAACATATACAAAGTTCATCGGCTGACCAAAATAATCCTAGGGAATGTGAGTAAATGAGGTTTAATTTTCAACATAGTTCCCTTTGCGGCCCACATACTTCTTCCAATACACATGCTTAGTAACGCTAATGTGTGTAATATGATTACATATGTAGTTAACGATTCCCCACTCTTTTATATTGTATTCTATTTCGTTTTATTATTCCATTTAATCTTTTACTGGTTTCATTCATTTAAATTCGGCCATGCTACGGTACCACCGTTAAAGGTTTGTTTGATTGTATCGGCTCCAGTATTCATTTTAATCCTGGTACTTACTTCATCGATCACAATTCGTCGAATTGCTAGGTTACAAGCCACGGAACTTTGTTGAGGAAACCCCACCTATATTTAGCAGGTAGCATCAAGCCTCCTCCACTAGTTACTGCTCCTTAATTGCAAGGGTTGTGATGTTCTAGGATACAATTGTTACGTTGTGCTCCCTTCCGAACACTTTAGGGTATCGGGATATGCAATCTTTGTGTGTCCATCACAGGCCCATCGTCAGTTTTTACAGCATGAGATGGAGACTACAATATATTTTCTTGAACAGGTCCATCTACCTAAGGCCTGAACGCGCACCTTGTCAACCCGCACGAAGCATGATGCAGTATGATTCTTTTTAGAGGTTTTATTCGCGCGAGTCAGCAATCTACTTTTCCCAGACCCGCGAAGAGTAGGCTTTATTTAGATGCTGCCTTCCGTTACCTCGTCGAGCTACATCACCAGATTGTGAGAGGTTTCTTGGGAGCTAAAGGTGTCACCCATTGCTTCATCTCCCTTAGTAGTTTACCGCTGTTGGTCTGGGGCTGCTTATTCGTCCGGCAGGTGTCCACTTATATCACAACTAACCATCACATCTGGTACTCGTATCTCTATTCGCCACGTGCAACCCATTCTCTAGCAGAACCGTTCTGCCGAAAGACATTACTATATATTTAGGTTTATTTAGTTAGCTTCAAAACTTACACATTCTTCTTTGCTTTCGCCATCGCTTGGAAAAGAATCTGAAATTTCAAATTCTTTTATAAACCACATAGATGTTTCGACGAAATGTTTTCAAACCAAAGTAATATCTCTTCTTCATCCATCTATTCCTTTTGACACAAATGAACATAAATACCGTTGGGTACATTTTCGTCAGGTATTGTTTTTATTTGAAAATTTACAATTTAAGTTGTTTACGCGATGTTAATATCACTGCATAATGCATTTTCTCGTGTCTTAGCAGCAATAGTTGCAATACGCCTTATATCTAAAGTCTTATTGCTTGGAATATCAAAAGAGTTTCATCTTTGCTTGGTATCTGGGACAATTCAAAAGAAATTTTTTCTTAACTCGAAAGTATACTTGTGAAAATCTCAAACACATTGGGTACTTTTGAGAAGTTTGGTTTTAGTTCTCTTTATTTTGAGTTTCATGGAACGATAATGCTATGATGTATGATCAGTAAAATCCTTCACATTATTATCACTCGCAATCTTCTTTGCTTTAAAAATGATCATATTTGTAGAAACAGAAATCCCTCGCCTTCTCTGAGCTACAAACCAAACACAAAGTTTATTTTCAAGATCATGCAATTTTTATTTTTCTCCCTCGGAAATTGTGTTTATCACATTTAATTGTTTTCAATTTTTCTTCTTGATCGCGCCAAGAACGAATTATTTTCTCCGTTGGTAGAGGGCCAAAATATATTTCGGCTGCTGTATTTTTATGATCTTTTGCATAATTTAGACATCATAAAGGGTGAAAAAAATATGACGGAAAACGAAGAAAACTATCTTGCTTCCTTTGTTTGTGTGGTTTCTACATATTTACAAATGTTAGCATTCGTTTCTTTTTCAAATTCGTAAACAGTTACGTTTTTTAGAAGAAAAATATCTATATTGATATTAATAGGGTATTAAGATAAACTAAACTGTGCATTCTTATTCAAATATGTATATATATGTATATACGTACATGCACGCACACAAACATACACACACACACACACACACACACACACACACACACACACACACACACACACATATATTTATATATATATATATATATATATATATATATATATATATATATATATATATATACGGTTTGTGTACACTGTATTGGTATTATTACACTCATACCATCAGTATATAGGATGCAAGCAGATTTTGGCAACATATATCTCCAAACATTATCATTGTTGAAGAGGCTTACCCAATTATGAACCATGTTGTGGTGAAACAAGCTTCTCGACTCCACCTGCATATAGCATTTTACATTAACTTATCTAATTCGTCCTTCCTCTTTTAAAGCCGGAGGGTGAGAATTGAGGGAGATTTGGTTGCCATATCCAGTCGGTATGACGACGAGTTAGAGGTTCACTCATCGGATATCTCATATTTCCTCGTGTGATTCTTTTATGATAACGGTCTTCTTTTATTTTTATCTGATTTTCCACATCTCGTTCATCTTTCGATTTCATTGGTTTTGTACTTGGAAATTACTTATTAAATTGTTCGAATATTAGTCTACGACTTCTTTTATACCATAAACGTGGTCCTGTCTTTGCGTGTAATTGTTTTTCACTGCTCCAAATAATGACGTATTATATTCGTTTTTTCCCGTTCTTTGCCAGGGAACGTTACCACGAACCAAAGTATCGTCTTCCCGTCTTCCTCCGGTTGCAAAGTTTTTTGAAATATTCACTTCTGCATATACAGATTGACTTTGTTTGTTTCAGAAGATCCCGTTAAGGGTGAAAGCAGCGATTCTTTGCTTAAACTTTAATCCATTATTTTAATATATATATATAAATATATATATATATATATATAAATTTCTATACTTTTCATTTATATATATATATATATAGAGAGAGAGAGACTCTCGTTATTACCTGTAAATTATATGCTCAAAGGAAATATGTTCTTTAAAATACAATATATTGAAAGAGTAACACACTAGAGAGAGGGAGAGAGAGAGCGAGGGAGAGAGAGAGAGATCGTGTGCCATCAATAAAACAGGAAAAACCACCAGTGTATGGAATCTATATATATATAACAAAGGAATTGTGGTAAGGAACCAGATGGACCATAACGCACCAGAGTACTCAATACTTAGGGTAGTAGAGTGGGAAATAGAAAAAACTATGACCCCGACGGCAGATCTCAAGCCGTTTCGACGGCTATTTCTGGACAGAAATAGCCGTCGAAACGGCTTGAGCTCTGCCGTCGGGGGTCATACTTTTTCCTATATATATATACACTAATCAGATGTAGAAAGATGAATGGAGACGGAATGAGGGTGTGAGGTTAATATCGAGACCACAATAACAGGTAGAAGGTAATCATTTTTATATTGTCCCGATTTACTGAGGATTTACTTTTAGAGAAAGAAGGAAAAATGAATGAAACAATGAAAGTGTGTGTGTGTGTGTGTGTGTGTGTGTGTGTGTGTGTGAGAGAGAGAGAGAGAGAGAGAGAGAGAGAGATAGAGATAGATAGATAGATAATTTTTTTATTAGCCACAAGGGCACAAAAGAAGGGGACAAATACAAATGGGGAGTTTACATACAGGTATAGGAAAATAAAACTATTAATAAAATAACAAATAACAATTGAAATCCCCAATAGGGGGGAGGCGTTATACAGGGGTTGTACACATCCCGAAAAAATGTACAACCCTCATCTCCAGGAGCACCAAGAGTGAGTACTCCCTTCCTCTCTTCCTCTTTTTCCTCAACCTACAGGCTTATATAGAGAGAGGGCCCAACCACTCGGGCCATCTCTGCCACGTTCACCCACCTTTCATAAAATTTGCTGGGGTACAGCACCTCTCTCTCCGTGTCTGTAGAGCTTGTCTCGAACTTGTAGAGCTCCTCAGTAGCGCTGCCAGGCCAGGGACTTTTGGAAGTTGTCCGTCGGTCCCGTGCGGAGGGTCCTACCGAACAGACTGGCGAGTTTGTCCTCCTCTACGCCCAGAGTTTCTCCGAGCGCGTCGTCGCACTTGCTGCGGACCAACCCTCTATAGAATGACGAAGTGGAGTCTCCACTGATCGCCTGGTCCGTTTGCCAGAGGACTGTGAGCGCCTGAGCACATTCGATGTGCCAGTCGCCCATTTTCCTCGGTCTTTGCTTGACCCAGGACTGCAGCTCGGTCAGCGAGACGAGTCGTGGGAAGGCTCGCCTCACGAATGGGGCCCACACCGGTTGTCCGGTGAGGAATACGTGGAGGTGCCGCAGCCTGAGCGCGTATTTGCGCATCGTCAGCCAAGGTTTCTTCAACCTTCCGTTTGAAGGGTGCTGGCAGCAGATGGATCTTCTCACCAAAGGAGCCCGTTTTTTCCAAACGAATTGGAACAGCGCACGCTCCATTTTGGTGAGCGTTTTGGCTGGACAAGGCACGACGGTGAGTACGTACAGAAGGGAGGAGAGAGGGCATCCCTGTCGGATGGATCGCGTGACACGGAACGGCTCCGAGAGGTAGCCGTTCACCTTGCCCCTTGAGCAGATGTTGCTGCTGTGCATTGTAGCAATCCAGCCCCTGAACACGGGTCCGAAGCCTGCCGCCTCGAGCACCGCATCCAGGTAACGATGGTCAACCCTATCGAAAGCCTAGGACTGATCCAAGTAGATCAGGGCCCCACCGAACCCGGGTTTACACCCTACCCTCTCTATGATGTATCGCATGAGGTGGAGGTTGTCGTGTATGGACCTGGTCGGGATTGCGCATGTCTGCGCTTCTCCCACCAGGTTTTCGACGACAAGCGCCAGCCTCTTTGCCAACGCCTTGGCCAGAATCTGTAACTGTGTTTAGCAGAGTTATAGGCCGGAAGTTGCATATGTCATTCCCCTTATTTTCGTCCTTCCTGACTAACGTGACTACAACCTTGGTCACAGAACTGCGAATTTTCCCGTTCTGCTGCCAGTTGCAGTAGACCGCTTCCAGGAGCCCGGAGAACAAGTCCGGCATTGCTACGTAAAATTCGTAGGGTAGACCGTCGAGATCTGGAGATTTGCGTTTGCCGCATTGGCTGAGAGCGTCCCCTATCTCAGCGGCCGAAATCGGCTTTTCGCAGACCTTCGCCTCGCTGTCCGAGAGTCACGCAGGCCGTCGAGGTATGGACTGAAATCCATACCCCCCCCCTGTCACGCCGCCCTGCCCGAACAGTTGAGCAAAGTGCCGCTGAAAGGCCGCGCACATCTGCTTCGGCTCACGTATCACGCGTCCATCTTGGTAATTCAAAGACCGAATCGTGGACTTGTTGCCACTTTTCGCCTCTGTCACTCGGGCGCAGCTAACAGCTTTGGCTCCCTCGTTTCCCAGAGCACGTATTTTGCTCCTGACAACGCAGCCTTGGTGCTTTGCGTCGAAGAACTGGTCCAAGGCCGTTTTCGTCGCTAGCACGCTGGCTACGTTGCCACTCCTAAGTGCTTCTTCTACTTTATCTACCAGTTCCTTTTCGGTCTTATTTCTATCTACTAAAACGTATCGAGTCTAATCTGACTTCCCTCTTGAGAGAGTACCACCATCTGTTGTTGACAATGGCCCCCGTCAAGTGCTGCTTAACTAAAGTGCTAATCCGTCTACTGTAGGCTTTGGATGTCGGTAACAACAAGTTCAGCTTCCAGTATCCGGGTCCCTGTCTATGGGTTCTACCAAGGTTGACTAAGCAGGTCACTAGTTTGTGATCTGAATAGGCAACCATGAACATTTGTGGACAGCTTAACATGTCCCTATCACTAACTCTAACTAGAAACCTATCTAGGTACGATCTACATGTTCCGCTATTATTGGTCCACGTCAACAGTGGCACAGTTGGAAAAATCTAGTCGATATCTATCGGCCAGTTGAAATCGACCGATTAACTGTTTGAGGCTGTTACACTCCCCTCTATCAGGACATGCTCCCATATAGTCCCAACGTGCATCTAGGATTCCATTCCCACATAGTCCCAACGTGCATCTAGGATTCCATTCCAGTCCCCCACTAACAGCAGGGAGCGGGACGTTCCCAGAAAATTCTCTAGACGTTTGAAGAAGTCTGGTTGCAGAGTATCGGATGGGGCATATGCGGCCACCAGCCTTCACTACCGTCAACGTCTAGGACCACCAGTTGACCCTCCGGATCCAGATGTACCGTCTGTGTTACGAGGTCCAGGTGTTTCCGCAGCAAAACGGCAACCCCGCCCCCACCTCCCGGCTGACAGAGAGATGCGTAGATCTCAAAGTCGTCGAAGATGGGGGCCAGTTGTCGCTCGTTGTGGATCCTGGACTCGCAAATGGCTACTACATCCATGCTGTGCGACCTGCAATATTTTAAAAGGACGCGGTTAATGGGTTTAACGCAAGGATTACCCACGTCCTTAGGAAAGTTTTTCTTTAAAGACTTATAGGTGCCCGTAGAGACCCTAATCATCTTTAAATTGAGTCTGTCTACACAGTTCGAAAAAGTTTTCCCTTCGGTGAAAACCGATGGGTCGTTGCAGATGACCTCCATTAAGGTTTTGTTTTCACTGTTTATGTATGTGTAATGTTCTTGTTGTGTTGTGTTGTGTTTGTTTTGTCTGTTGTTCTTGTGTGAGTTTTCGTTTTGTTGCAGGTTTTTGTGTTTGGAGTGTTGTCGCTTTGTTTTCAGGCGGGGGGATTTTCTTTGTAATGTTTGTGTTGGTGGTTGTGTGTTTGTTGCCTTTTTGTTCGTGTTATGTCTTTTCTTTTTCCTTTTGGAGCGGAGGGGTTCTCCCTCATCATCACTGAGTGATGATGAGGGGGCCTCGTCCGTTGTGGTGTCTGTGTTATTCGGGAGGGGTACGTTTTGGGGAGCTGTTGTGCTTGTGGGTCTTTTTGGAGTAGTTTTAGGTGGGGAGGGGTTGGGTGGGACTGTGTTTGCGGTTTGGTTTGTTTTGGTTATTTTGTGTGTTGTTGTTGTTGTGGTGGTGGTGGTGGTTGTGTTGTTGTGTTAGGTGTCGGCAGTAGTACCTTTTTTATCGCAGTTAATTGAGGACAGGAAACCCTCAGTTGACCACTGCTTAAACAGTGGTAACATGAAGGCCGCCTACCCCCCAACAGAAATGTTTATGTAGGAAACTCCAGAGGCACACGGTGTGGGATTATAGCTATTCGTTCTGGCCTCATTTGGACCAGAACTTCTAAGCTAGTTCCGTTAAATATACTCCTGGAGGACTTTCCTACCGAAATTATTGTGTCTTCATCAAAGTTGATAAAGAGCCACTCAACATCCACCAGATATTTACATTTGGTGTAATACTCGTTACCCTTATTTCTTTGGTCCCTTTTCCCATATATGTGGGGAAAAAGGTGTAGAGGGGGGACACAATTGGCGACACAGAATATTTCTGTGCCGTCAATTGGTCTTTCATTATTACCGATAAAATCCCGAAGAGTTTTCCCTTCTGTATGAAGGTAATATCCTTCATGGAGTTTCTTAGAACCAGCTCAGTTTCATTTTGAGTTAATTGAGCTGGTTTTCTAGTAGTGTTTGAGATTGTCCTGAAAACTATTGTTTTCAGGAGAGTTTCTCTACGCAATTCTTGGGGAGAAGTGATGCTAAAAGCACCATTCTCCCCAAAAGTTACGTATTGTTTGGCATCTCTTAGCAATTGTCTGGCATTAGAGATGTCAATCTGTGTATATAGTTCCGTCTTTTGGACAGTTTGTGCGAACGAAATTGTTTCTTTTTTTGTGGAGTTGTTCTTGCTGGTGTTGTTGTCATCATTGTTTCTGTTGTTGGTGTTGTTGCTGGTGCCGCTGGTTGTGTTGTTTATGTTCATTGTTTCACACTTTTGGTTTTGGTTTGTTGCCATGGCAACGTCAAGTTGTTGGTCAGCAGGTGATCAAAATCCTTCCTCTGGCTGACCTTTGTCTGAGACATCTGCTTCTATGACAGTGGAAGGGGGAAGCTGTAAGCATATCTTCCCCTTTCCTCCTTCGAATGTTGGTGAAGAAGCTGTTGGTTCAGCCATTTTTTTTAAAAACATTACTTTTTCCAAAAGATTTTTTTAATGAACTATTTCGCCTAAAGGCATAGACTATTTTGAGAGACTGACCAGATCAAAATTTGACCTGGCAGTCCCTCTACAAATTGGCATAATAATGAAGGTTCACAGTCAAGAATTTCTATAGAAATTTAAGCAGAACTTACCCAGCAAGTTTCACGCGTGTGTCCATCCCAGAGATAGATAGATAGATAGAGATAGAGATAGATAGATAGATAGAGAGAGAGAGAGAGAGACAAAGAGAAAGAGAGAGAGAGTACGAAGGACAAGATGCATACATGTTGCGTTGAAGGTAATATAGAGTGTTCGATAGATACTATTGATGTAAGGTCAACGTATTCCAGTTGGTGTTTCATTTAGCCTGTTGAATGGGGATTTGGATTCTACTACACCATTGTATAATGGTATAGGATTGCTCTTGCTTCGATCGATCAGAACTTTACTCGTACACTATTTTATCGATCTCGGAAGTTGATCTCAGCATGATTTGAACTCAGAATCTATAACTGTAGCTATTTTGTTCGACATTCTATCGATTCTGCCATTCCATCGGTCTCTCTCTCTCTCTCTCTCTCTCTCTCTCTCTCTCTCTCTCTCTGCCCCCCCTCTCTCTCTGTATTATATATTAGGAAGTTATTTCAAGAACATTATGTGTTTAAGTAACTTACTTTAAATAAGTAAATGTGTAAGTATTGACTAAATTTCTATGACAAGTAATGCACAGATGCGAGTGGTCCACATATAAATATTTGAGTGAGATTTAATACTACTAGATGCAGATATTATGATAATATGTTAGATAACTTATGTTGTGCTGATACTGGCAACTTTAGACTCTAATTATGAGTCATGTATTCTTTTGAATATAAAACAGATGTTTTCAATCGCGTGATGTTGGTTTTTATACTTCAATGAAAAGAGATAATATTGTCTTTACACAAACAGACGGAATAAATTATTTTTGAGCAATATTACGGAAAACGGAATTGTAAATAATTAAGTAAAGAACAATAACTCATACATAAGTGAGATTCATGTTAAATTAACATAAATGATTGTTTGTTTTCATTTTTCATTTAACTCATAACGCTCTGTAAGGATTTAAGGAAACCAATATCTAAAAATGGATTTTCTAATTCAGATGTTTGAAATATCTTTACTAATGGAGAGATTATTCTGAAAATTTCCAATATTAAAATAAGAACTTTACTTTTTAGCATGGTGCAGTTATAGGTCTGTTTGAAACCTTTTCAAGTATGTCTTTTCTCGTGCAGTTTCATGCGGTACATAATTTCGTTAAATATGCTTTTCAAAACTTAGATATTTCAATTGTTTTTTAATGGAACAGTTTTATTAAGTTGTTTTGGTTTTACAATCATTTATGATATAATAATAATGTTGCTTAGTATCTCTTAAGAAAAAATATGGTATCTATGACACAGAGTTAAAAACTTAAGTTGTGATCATTCAAGTTTTAGTTTTATATTATTCTAGCTAGATTAAATTCACATTAAAAACAATACTTTAGTTAGCATCATCTTTTCACACCATTTCTCTAATGTTTAAATAGGTAATGAAATATAACATTTGTGAGGCATATAGTTATCTTTGGCTTCTTGTAACGTTCATGCTAAACTTCAAATTAGATAACTGTCGGTTTGTGTACGTGCATTTATTGATTTTATATTTCCATTAAGATATTTTTACCATTTTTAAATCTATTTTTTTTTATCTATACTTATATATTATATTACTAACATCATAACTTCTAATAGAGCCATGGAAACATCCACTCCAGATTTAACCACAGCTGATTTCTTCCAGAGACAGAGAGAGAGAGAGAGAGAGAGAGAGAGAGAGAGAGAGAGAGAGAGAGAGAGAAGAGAGAGAGAGAGAGAGAGAGAGAGAGAGAGAGAGAGAGAGAGGAGGAAGAAAGAGTGAGAGAGAAAGAGAGAGACAGAGAGAAAGGAGGAAGAAAACACGAGAGAGAGAAAGAGAGAAAATAGGGAGAGCAGAACTGACCTTAGTACTGGACTGACACCTTATCTATCGAGCCCCAAGAATATGAAATGAAAAGTTGGTCTCCGTGGAATTTGAATTCAGGGTACAGATAACCAAAATGAAGACCGCAAGGCATTTTATCCGACGTCATAACGGCTCTGCCGATTCACCGTCTATATATTATATACTTTTCAATATATGTTTATTTTTTTAATATTTGATGGTAACAATTGTAAATTTCTTTCTATGTCTACTGATTCTGTTTATGTTTTCAAATAACAGAAAAGTATTCCCTGCTAGTTGTTTGTTTATTTTTTCACTAACTTAGACTTGATCTCACAAGCCATATCATAAACCTAACGAAAATCTGAAATATATTAACAAAGGATCCAGACACTCCATATATATTTTTAAAAGTATAGGCACTAGTATTAGCTGCAACATTTCCAAGTTATCATCCACTAAGGATATATTTTATACGGTAACGTTACATTACAATAAGACCCTTCTAGATAGTAAATACCAACATCACTCTCAGCAGACCTAAAAATGAAATAGAAATAGAAAAATAATGGTGAATTCTCACTGTTTAAATGTAGGTAAGAAATTCTTAGAAGTTATAGACAAGCATTTTCACGCTCAACTTACGTATAGTAAATTATTCAGTAGACACTCTGGGAAGATAAGCTGTTCCTGCGGCACCTCCATGAGGACGGAAATAACTGCTAAACAAATCCAATGAAGATCCAGGATGCTATTGCAGGATAAAGGAAGATCGCTCTCTACAATAGAACTGTAACATTAGGTCCATAATCCATGAAGCCAAAGTTTCACCTGTCATGCTGAGAGCAGTGTGGGTATGGTACAAGACCGATTAAAAAACGATTCTACTTGCATGGCTCTCACTTCAAATAACCTGAAATGAAGACCATTATCGCCCTTGCAAAACAAGACTGTCAATTAAAAAATAATGAGATACCTTACACAATAAAGTGGAAGTGGCACTTACTTTCATCATGACAAAACTACTGCCCAAATATTCAGACATTCAGTTATCACAAACAGAAGTGCTACATCCACAATAATTTCCACACATTAACGCTCTATTCTGCAAGTCACTTTTACTACATCTTACACTAACAATTGATTCGAATTATTAAAAACCAATACTGAATACAGACAGAGGAACACACACAGAATCCCAAATATTCGCATTACAAAACAAGAGTCGCCACCCTTAGATTGTGAATTAACATATGTTGTGGGTTAGGTATCTTTTCCACACTGGATTTCAACCCAAAGTCTCGTAAAGTATCTTGCTTTCACGCCTAAAGAAATGGTTACGGATTACAGCTCTGCCTTACACATTCTGCACAGTCGTATACAATTTGCGACTGCTGCCATGTGAATGCTTTGAAACCTATAGTAATGTAATACATGTTACATGTACGAATCATAATGATAGAATGTATTTTAAATTTTGTTAAATTTTAATGATACCCTACTCTTACATTCTCTTATTAAAGTTTGATATGTCTTTTTATACGTTTATACCATTAGATATTTATGTGTATATATATGTCATTCACTATTTTATAATGTTTATATTCTCGGATTTATTCCTTGAATTTATTCTATGAGCTGATTTTGGGAGACAGGACACATGTTCGAGATTATCTCACATTATGACATCCATAATTTTGAATGCAATATATATAATATATTTATGCTCCTATTTGTTTTAGCTATTAAATATGTTGAGAAGTTAAACTGCTATTTCTAGTTTGCCTGAACCCTTTCATGACATTGCGGGCGGTAAATGAGTGTATTGTTTTTAAAAAATATAATACCATGTGCTTTTCTTGTCGCCTTCACTTCTGTATGGTAATAGGTTTAAGTTTAGATAGATTGATTACCCTCACTGATGATCCAGAATTAATTATCTAACTTCACCGATATTTGGTGAAATGTATCCATATTTTGTGAAGGATACATATGAGGGAGAATTCTATGATTTTTATCAGGTATCTATATTTTAAATTCTGTTAAATTTTAGTATGATACTGTAACGATCTATGTATTCTTACATTATATACAGATTGTCTCTTATTAAAGTTTGATATGTCTTTTTATACGTTTATAT
>OZ024743.1:340463906-340471406 GCA_964016885.1 Eledone cirrhosa
CCCAACAATTTTAAATATAACTTTACATGTATATATATATATATATTTTCTTGATATATTTCTTTTTTCTTTTTTCTTTTTCTTTTCTTTTTATTTCTAAGTTTATAGATACATCTATAAATAGGCAGTCTGCCGAAACCGTTGAATACTGACCTCTCCCCCCCTCCCACCTAATTTCTGTATCCTGATCTAAATGTGTGTGGCAGTGTTTATGTGCGTGCATTAATGTCCATATGCTTATGATAATACTATATGCACATATATATGTGTGTGGGGGTGTGTGTGTGTATGTATGTTCGTAGTTATGTGTATGTTTATGCATATACGCGCGTGTGTGTGTGAGTGTACGAATATGTGTGAGTATATGAATGTGTCTATACATTTATTTCATATTTATGTGTCTATACGCATTTTATCTGTGGATTATAGACTTACAGAGACATTAGCCTTGAATTTTTGTATTTGCATACATCTTTTTGGCATGCGTATGCATGTGAACATATATCTTTATGTAAATATGTGTACGAAGTTAATTACATGTATATACACACACCAAACTGCATAAAATTTTTTGTATTTTCATTGGTCAATTTGAACTCTGTTCTCAAACGGACCTGAAATTTTGAATTGTTGTTATTATCAATAAATATATTTCATTATTTCTGAAGACGGCATATATATGTGTTTGGTATGTATATTTAATTTTGATAGTTTGTATAATTTTGTATAATTTTGTACATAGATCTGTTGAATATGCATGCCAATTCTAACACATATATATCCTAGAAACGATCGTTAAATAATGAACTTTTTTTGTTTAATATAAGGAACTGTTTCATTGTTTTATTCATTATTTTTTTAATATTTTATATATATATATATATATATATATATATATATATATATATATATATATATATATATATATATATACTACCAACTACACAAACGAAGACGAGTGAACTGCACTACATTGAGTACTCTCCATAATATTACATCAAGATTGACCATACGGAATGACCAATTCTATCCAGTGGTGAACCAACAAACCTATATATATATATATATACATGTAAATACATATATTGCCTTTAGTTACATCCACTGAAGAACAATATATTCATATTACTCGATACTATCCCGAATTCAGGGTACTGAAGTAACAATAGATACTAATTATACTCTTATGCTTCGAGTGCATGTTGGTGTTTTGCATGCAAAAAGCCCTTAAAACATCGTGTATCCACGCTGTTCTCATGCTTAAACTTTATACTCCATTACAAAACATATTTATAAACTTTAGCCAACATTTATATAATCAACAGTCTCTTACATACAGTGATAGCTAAAAATTTATAGATTTATTTTGCAGTACAGTATAACCTTAAAGCAAAACAACACTCTTAATGGACGCATAATCACCCCCATGAACACACACACACACACACACACACGCACACATGATAGTTATATGTGCATATATGTATGGAACTCTAACTCACCTATATGTATGTATGTATGTATGTATGTATGTATGTATGTATGTATGTATGTATGTATGTATGTATGTATGTATGTATGTATGTATGTATGTATGCCTGTATGTATGTATCTAGCTATCTATCTATACATGTATACACATACATGAACACAGACAACAAAGAATTACGGACAACAATTTCAGCAAACCCTTCGGTCCAAACTGAAGGGCCAAACTTTATAACTGCTGTGGGACTACCTCATTTGAAAATGATAAAAGTCCCAATGCACTTGTACAAAACACTGAAAATAAATTTCACGGAGGACGTGGGCCCCCCCTGCGCCAAACCAATCAACCGCGTCCTCCTAAAAAATTTCACCCCCCCACCCCACCCAGACACCCACTCAACGACAAACACCCCAAGCCCACAACACACCGATGCCCCTTCACTTCCACAAACCACCACCCCACCCAACAACCCATCCCCAACCAGCATGGAAATTGAGCGGCCCGTTTCCCGGGACGCAGAGAGGTAAGTGCCTTTTCTCTTTACCACCAACATGGCTGTGCTAAGAGTAGGGTGTCTAAATGCGCGTGGCCTGGGCTCGTCTTGGAAGCAAGCAATGCTTCTAAATGACCTCAGGTCACAATCTATAAATGTGATGGTTATCTGCGAGGCCCGGATCAGCAGCATGCGACAGCTAGCCCCCACCTTTGACGACTTTGAGATGCACGCATCTCTCTGTCAGCCTGGAGGTGGGGGTGGGGTTGTCGTTCTGCTGCAAAAACATATGGGCCTTGCAACACAGATAGTTCACTTGGACCCAGGGGGTCGACTGGTGGTGCTGGACCTTGGCAGTGGTGAAGGTAGAGCCTTTAGGCTGATAGCCGCATATGCCCCTTTTGGGACAGAGCGGCCCGACTTTTTCCAGCGTCTGGAGTCTTTTCTAGGGACGTCCCGTTCCCTGCTTTTAGTGGGGGATTGGAATGGTATCCTGGATGCACGTTGGGACTATGCAGGGGCATGTCCCGATAGAGAGGGATGCAACAGCCTCAAGGGGTTACTCGGCCGATTTGACCTGGCCGATAGATTTCGACTAGATTTTCCGACGGTGCCAACCTGGTCTTGGTCAAATCGCAGCGGATCATCTAGATCGTACCTAGATAGATTTTTAGTTAGAAATAAGGACAGGGACTTTTTAAGTTGTCCAGAAATGCTCATGGTTGGCTATTCAGACCACAAGTTGGTGACCTGCATGGTCAACCTTGATAGAACGCATAGACAGGGCCCCGATGACGTGACAGTAATGGTGTCGACGGCCTCCGAAATCGAGGCGGTCGGCACCTTACTGGAGGAGTACGAAAAGTTCACAGGGGCTAAGCTGAACCGGGACAAGTCGATCGGTTTGCAACTCGGCACGTGGAGGGGCAGACCGATGCCCTCCGATAGCGTCGTCGGACGCTGGACGGAGGGCCCGGTGAAGTTGCTCGGGGTCTGGTTCGGACCGGACCTCCAGGTGGAGAAAAACTGGGCGGAGGTTACGAACAGGGTGTTTGCACTGACCCAGAAGTGGGCCAGTTGCAAACTATCCCTGAAAGGTCGGGCGGAGGTGGCGAACACTTATATAGCGTCCGTCATCTACTACCGCCTGACCGTAGTGCCCTGCCCAAGGGAAACCCTCACCAAGATGGAGCGCGCGCTCTTCCAATTCCTTTGGAAGAGGCGGGCTCCTATGGTGAGGAGATCCATCTGCTGTCAACACCCTTCGAAAGGAGGGCTGGGGATGCCGTGGCTAATGATGCGTAAACACGCATTAAGGCTACGGCACCTCTACGTATTCCTCACCGGATAACCGGTGTGGGCCTCGTTTGTGAGACGAACCTTTCCCAGACTCGTCTCACTCACCGAGCTGCAATCCTGGGTCAAGCAAAGACCGAGAAAACTGGGCGCCTGGCACACTGAGTGTGCCCAGGCGCTCACCGCCCTCTGGCAGGCGGATCCGGTTATCAGTGGAGACTCCACCGCAACATTCTATAGAGGGCTGGTACGCAGCAGGTGCGACGACGCCCTCGGAGAAGCCCTAGACATGGAGGAGGACGAACTGGCCAGCCTGTTCGGTAGGACATTCAGTCCGGGACCTATGGACAACTTCCAGAAGTCCCTGGCCTGGCAGTGCTACCGAGGGGCTTTACCCGTTCGAGAAAGGCTCTACAGACACGGGCGCCCGGGTAGGGACCCCGCCAAAAAGATCTGTCCCAGATGCGTGTGCGACGAGGAAACCGTTGCACACGCATTGGTACACTGCTCGGGCGTAGCCGATCTGTGGGGCTATGTCGAACAACTGCTGTCAAGGGTGGGACCGATCCGGTTGACCACCGAGTCTATTGTAATGATCAAGCCGCCTCCCCCCTTCAAAGATGAAGCAGAGGCGGTGTTTCTGTGCGTAATAGCCATGGCGAAAGAGGTTGTATGGTGGACGCGTCTGAAAGGACTGAGGTCAGGCACCTTTCTCTCTGGCCAACAACTGGTCCGTTTCTTCCGATATCATTTCGGAAGAAGGATCAGGATGGAGAGAGAGGTGCTGCACCCCAGTCGTTTTTATGAAAGGTGGGTGAAAGTGGCGAGAATGGCCCGTGTGAATGGGCCTTCTCTTTACATAAGCCTGTAGGTGGAAAAGAGGAAGGAACGAGGGAGCACCCCCTCTCTGTGCTCCTGAGGAAAAGGGTTGCACACTTTTTTCGGGGGTGTGTGCGACCCCCCAAGGCGCCTCCTCTCTATTGAGGATTTTGTTAAAAATTTTATTTTTTGTTATATCTTATTTTATTTTTATATTTTGTTATTGCCTCCTCCTTATTGAGGACGCCTTTTTGTGTAAACTCCTCCCTTTGTACTTGTCCCACTTTTGATGCCCTAGTGGCAAATAAAAGAAACATATCTATACATGTATATGCACCTTTATATGTATATGTATGCATATCTATCTATTTTTCTATTTATCTATCTATCTATCTATTTAAAGTTACCATTCGAGGTACAATACCGAGCAATGTGTTTAGTCCAAGGCCAGCAGTCGCACAAGCATACGTGTCTCCCCTCTCCACCGATGTTGTCCAAGAGAAAGGTAAAGTCAGATAGAGCTTGGCACCAGTGACGATGTCACAACTCATTTCTACTGCTGAGTGAACTGAAGCAACTTAAAATAAAGTGTCTTTTTCAAGAACACAACGCGGTCCGAGAATAGAACACATAACACCACGATTGCAATGTTATAAGTTCGATAACGACTAAATCATATTTTAACCACTAAACCAAGGTTCCTTCACAAAAAACAAGAAACAAATCAGCCAACGGTTGCCAAAATAGATCAGACTGAAGATGTAAAGCTCACTTGTTCATGTATGTATGCATGTATGTATGTATGTATGTATGTATGTATGTATGTATGTATGTATGTATGTATGTATGTATGTATGTATGTATGTATGTATGTTTATGTCGGGTCACGCTTGAGTGCTACTCATAACATGTAACACAGTACAACCTGTCGCATGGTTGGATCATCGGTGACTAAACCGGCAACCCCACCAAGTTTACTTGATGAGGAGGGTGATTTTGGACACTCTGCAGGACAAAAGACAGAACCTGACAAAGGGCGAAAGAACTCATAAGAGTCAACGGCCATCGAAAAATCTGTAAATATGTATATACATGAATGCATGTGTATGTATGTATATATGTATATACATATGTATATGCGCGTGGACATAGATATAATCGGACTGAATACCCGATTGCACAGTTAAACCACTGGGAGTGAAGGAGCCCTAGCCTTTGTCAGGGCATTCTTCTAGGAGAAGGCAACTCAGGAAACTGGGATAACTCCGACATAAAACCTGCGGCTCAGTAGTTACCGATGATGTTGATCTTTTCTTCTTTTCGGGTTATAGCTACTGTCGCTCAGAGAGAGGGATTGGCTCAATGTACAGTCTTTCCTCACTTTAAAAAAATCTTCGCGCACAGACATTGCACGATAGTATTAATTGATAATTATTAATAATGTTATATCGTGCCATGGTCATACTCGATAACGAGGGGACAGCCATCATGTATGTATGTATGTATATGTATGTATGTATGTATGTATGTATGTATGTATGTATGTATGTATGTTGTCACAAGACCTTTCTAGTAGAGGGAAACTCTGAAAAAAACCCCCCAAATACCTGCGGCTTCGGAAGCATCCGATGTTGTTGACCAGTTCTCCTTTTCGGGTAGTGTTTTCGATGCTCAGAGAGTGGGATTGGTCGAGTGTAAGGACATTACTTACTTGAAAAAACCTTCAAAGCACAAGCATTGCTTGTTGAGGATCTGCTACAGGTTCGTGTGGCTGGTCGTAACCTTAGTCTCCACCGAACTCTGTAATCTGACAAGCGATTGCAATACTCTTAGCAGAGTTTTTGCAGTCATCATGTATGTATTTATATATGTATGTACACACACACACACACACACACACACACACACACACACACACACACACACACACACACACACACACACACACACACACACAAACACACACACACACATATATATATATATAAAGATTTATAAATGGATATATCCACTTTCTTTTGACTAAACAAACTGATGGGAGCTCAATGTGTTGTTATGATTATTAATCATGCAGATCAAATAAATCTAAGGTAAGGTCGAGGAGATAAGATCCGAAAAATTGGAAAATAACCGGTATCACAGAGCATTAATATGTAGGTAAAGGAAAACCAAAGGCTTTTAAGGATCTAAAACAGGTATTTTCTATCCTACGCACGATTCAGTTATCAGGAGAAGCAATACATAATCGATAATTTCGATCAATTATTTACTTTCCCCCATCACCTCACCTGGAAAAATAAAGTTAAAAATAAAATAGTCATTGAGAGTAGAAATTGAAAATAAAAATATAAATAAAAACGCAATACAAGAGATAATTGATTTATAAACCAGGGCAATGGATTGGCAGTATGAGTAGAGCGTCGGACAACCTGGTCTGTGATATATAGTTGCGACTCTTTACGTTCTGAGATCAAATCGCGCTATTGTTAGCCTGGACTTTCATCTTTACGGGCTCGATAAATAAAGCACCAGTAATGTACTGGGGTCCATCTAATCGATTTTCCCCTCCGCACAAAATTGTTGGCCTTGTGCTTCAAGCAGAAACCATTATTTTTTAAAACAAAAGGGAGATAAACCTTTAGTTAAACATTACTTTACAATAAAAAATGAAAAAAATAAACACCAAAATGCGGAGGGCCATATGTATAAATACATATACGCATACACATATATATATATACATATGCACACACACACACACACATATATATATATAAATATAATAATAATGTCACTGACGAATCAAAGAAAGGAAAAAGAAAAACACCCTCTTAAATATATTATATTTTCCGTACCATTTCCAATCTCACCTTCTCTCTCTCTCCCCCTGTCTCTCTCTATCTCTCTGTATATATATATATATATATATATATATATATATATATATATATATAGAGAGAGAGAGAGAGATTGCAATAATCAAAGTTCAGTTTAAATAATTTATTTGCTTACAATTGTTTCCTCCAAACCGAGGTTTGGATTCTTCGGAGCTACTATTTAGTGATCTATAACATACTTGACCTCCTTTTCAACACAAGAGACATATAAAACATATGCACATATTGATCCACAGTGGGATGACATCCATCAAAATGATATAGCATGGCAATTTACATATAAAGGTTAAAGGATAAAAATAAAAATAAGAATGAAAATAAAAATGAAGCGTTGGCAGTCTATGAAGATAAAGCAAGAGGAAAGTTTAGAGTAGTCAGTGTATGAAACAATCTCACGTGTAGCATGCACGCGTGTCTTATTTATACAGGATTAGAGTGCGTCAGTATATTCAATTAGAGAAAGTTGGTTGATTGAATATCTGCCGAATTTTACATAACAGATGGCA
>OZ024743.1:340478906-340483906 GCA_964016885.1 Eledone cirrhosa
TGCTGGTCTATCCTTTCACCTGTGCTACGAGCTGTCACGCCCATGTATGTTGTTGTCATGTTTCTGCAAGTACCCTCTGTACATCTTATGCTATAGACTACGTTTCTAGTTTTACAGTTTATCCAGGGGGTTACCTTACATATGATACATTTCCTATTAGTACAGTGGGTTTTCTTGAAAGGGTAGGTTTTGCTGATCAGGGATTTTATGGTGGTTCCTGGCTTTTCTACCACCTTAATCTTTAAGTGGGTCTTTCTCAGGGCCTTTCTACACTGGTTAGCTAATTTTCCTCCAGGGGTAGCGTCCACAAACATGACACTCTGGTATCTCTGGTTGTCGTAACATGAGGTGGCTTTCCCTATCTTATATCTAGCTCTATCTAAGCTATTCCATGATTTGCTTCTGTATAATGGGCAAATTCCTTTCATGTCCAGTTCTATGAGGGTGTTATACTTCTCTGTGGCTCCTTCATATACTCTGATTCTGTCTCTTTGGTTGTAGCCAGAGAACTGCATGCGGTTGATGAAGTGTTGGATGTGTCTTTCCATTTCTGTTGGGTCGCACATGCGGGACACGTTCTTCATCACTCGTACCAAGTCTGCGATCAGAATATTAAACTTAGCACTACTAGACATTGCTGAGTTTTTGAGTATCAGGTATTTGAAGGCCATGGGTTTAGCATAGTGTGAGTGGAGAATTTGGGCTCTCTCGTCTATAGTGTTAATCCAGAGTTCCGTGTCTAATACAGGTAGTCTATTGTTAGGGTGTTTGGAAGGGTAGTCGATAGTTACAGCTATATTCTGGTGTATGGAATTAGCTATCTGCTGGATGCTTTCCATTGTGCTACGTTCTAAATCAAACTTGTTAGTGCTTGTGGGGATGTTCTTATAACTATATTGATATCATCTACGTAACGAGAGTACAGGATGAGGTCTATGGAGTTCTCATTAAGGAGATCTTTAAGTCTCCTTTCCCACCATAACATAAAAAGGTTGGCAACGTCACCAGCTATCCTGACGCCAATGGCTGCTCCCTCATTTTGGGTGTAGATCTTCTCGTTGAACTTGAATATGTGGCCCTTTAAAGTAGTTTTGATACTAGCCCCTATTGCATGTGCGACCATTTTTCTTACCTGATCACTGTTTTGGGGGGTCCGTATAGCTTTGGTCCACCCACTCCACTTTCCCATGGGAGTCTTTTTAGCCATTGAGGTTAAGGTGGGGTGTCTACCTCTTATGGGTCTACTGGGGGCAGAAACGTCTAAGGTCATGGCTGTCTAGGTAGTCAGTGTCGTAGGTAAGTCTAAGTAGGAGGCCCAGTTCGTCTGTGTCGACGTCGCAAAACTTCACCTCACTCTCAATGATCATCTCCACACATTTTTCCACAGTAAATTCAATGTTAATGGATAGGTACAGTGATACCACATCCATGCTGCCTATTATGCAGTTGGATAGGTTCCTGTTTTTGTTGCACTCACTGATTCTGCTTAGGAGATCCTCTGTACTGTCACATACATCTGGGGACATCTTGATTATGGGGCGTATAACCATTGAGAGGAATATATATACGTGTGTGTGTGTGTGCATGTATGTATATGTATATATATATATATATATAGAGAGAGAGAGATATGTGTATGTGTACGTTTGTATACGCATGTGTATATCTCTCTCTTTCTATATATACATATATATACATATATATACACACACACACACACACACACACACACACACACACACACACACACACACACACACACACACACACACACACACACACACACACACACACACACACATATATATATATATATATATATATAACGAAGGAAAAGTGGTAAGGAACCAGGTGGACCATAACGCACCAAAGTACTCAATACTTAGGGTAGTAGAGTGGGTAATAGGAACGAGTTGGTAATAGGAACGAGCTCAAGCCGTTTCGACGGCTAATTCTGGACAGAATTAGCCGTCGAAACGGCTTGAGCTCAGCCGTCGGGGTCCTACTCGTTCCTATATATATATATATATATATATACATATATATATACATATAAATATACATATATATATATCAATGATATTAATTAATAAATGGAAACTATATATATAAAACCTTATTTATTTTATTATATATATTTCAAGGGTACCAAAAGTTTGGTACGCTCTCATATAAAATACAAAATTTGTTTTATAAATGGTGACATACCCAAGAAACCAGACCTTATCGGTTCAAACTGAACCTGAACCGATAAGGTCTGGTTTCCTGGGCATGTCACCATTTATAAAACAAATTTTGTAATTTATATGATGAGAGCGTACCAAAATTTTGGTAACCTTGAAATATATATAATAAAATAAATATGGTTTTATAAATATAGTTTCCATTTATTAATATCATTGATATTATACTCCAGAAAACTCGCCGAGTGCTTCGAATCTGTTATAAATAAATTTGTTGAATAACCAACAAATTAAATATCTCTTACATAACTAATAAGCTCTGTAGCATACATAGAGCACTCTCTTTTCCTACGGAAATACTTCATTTAAACAGCTCCCACCGGAAATGATCGAAGCATATTCTATATTACATATATGATTGGCACCTGCCAGCCCGATAAGTTCAGCACTATACAGTTTCAGGAAATTAACCAAGATACACCATGGACGTTTATAAATTGGATTATTCTATCAAAAATATACCTACTCCTTCCAACACCACCCATACCAAATTATTAATTGATAAAATTGAACAAGTCATAAAAAGAATGAGATGGAAGGCGATGAGTTTCGATGGACAATTTTGTGCTGATTCTAATGACTACGTTGATATTAAATCTCGCAAATACCCACCTAGAGTTAAAGACACGATCAACTTCAAAATAGACCTAGTTAACTTGATAAATGAATTAAAATACCATAAGTACAACAACAATTTTCAATCCAAACTCTTTAACGACATTTCTAATGTTAAACACTGTAAAAATACTTTCGTTTTTTCCGACAAAATCAAAAATCTTTAGGTAGTTAATAACAATTCGTATATCCAACTATTAACAGATAACATCACTGAGACCATAAATTACACTTTACTAATCGACCCATTTGTAGACTAATCAACCCTGCTAAATCTGAAATTGGTCTTGCGAGTAAAAAAATCCTAAGAAATATAATACTTCAAAAAAGAATTATGACTGACTTATCCCAATGGTTAAATACATCCTCTGTTATTTCTTAATATACAAGGAAAAAATAAGTGTAGTTTTACCCAATTTGATATTGTTGATTTTTACCCCTCTATCACAGAATCCTTATCATATTTTCTAATTTAGAAAAAGAACTTTCATGCTAGAAAAAAACTACTTTTTGCTAATGAAGGTACTTTGCTTAAATGAAGCCCTGAAAACTCTTTTGATGTCGCGATGGGCTCATATGATAGCGCCGATGTGTGCCACTTAGTAGGATTATTCCTCCTCCACACCCTTAAAGAGAAATTTCCTTGCCATAACATCGGTTTATACCGAGATGACGGTTTGGCAGTTTCTCATACAACCTTGATAAATTCCGTAAAGACTTAATCAATATCTTTGCTAACCTAAACCTAAAAATTACTATAGATACGAATCTTACTAATACTAACTTCCTTGATATCAATCTTGACCTATTTACTGCTTCTTTTAAACCCTATCATAAACCTAATGAAAATTTAAGATATATACACAGAGTCTTGTCATCCCCCTATAGTCTTTAAAAATCTTATTCCTAACATTAGCCGTAGGATCTCTACCTTATCTTCGGCTATAGATATTTTTAACAAAGCTGCCCCCTATTATAGTAAGGCCTTCAATAGCAGCGGCTTCACCGAACAAATTAAATATTTACCTACTCCTCTTTCTAACACTAAACACAATAACAGGAAAAGAAAAATTATTTGGTTTACACCTCCCTTCTCTCTAACTGTTAAAACTAACGTAGGAAGAACATTTCCCAACCTTCTAGATAAACATTTTACTCCCTAATCATAGATATAATAAGATATTTAATAGAAATTTAGCTACTCTTGCCGCCCATCAATGAAAACTAAAATTACCAACTATAATGGTACTAGAGTAAATGCAAATGCAGCTGCAGGAAGCCGGAAGAATGGCCATTACAGGGCAAATGTAATATCAAATCCATTGTGTATGAGGCCAAATTGACACCGATGATTAATAACCAGCTAGCCAGAAGTGAGCGATATGTTGGCATGCCTCAGGACAGATTTGAAACCAAGTACTATACACATGTCGCTCCTTTCAAACAATCTGAAAAAAGAACAGAAACGGCGCTGGCAAATAAAGTGTGGGAGTTTAAAGACAAACATTTTTCATACTCTATTGATTGGTCTATTTTGGACCACTCAAGAGAATACCAAAAGGGCACAAAGAAATGTTCTTTGTGTACTACGGAAACATTCAGAATTCTCCAAAACTTGAAAACTCCCTCATCTTTATTTATATTTTTCATTTGATTTGAAAACTCCCTCATCTTTATTTATATTTTTCATTTGATTTATAAATCCCTCCTCTATTTTCTACCATATCTTTAACACATACACACTCACCACCTTCATCTTTTACCCAGATCACTTTTTAACTATATACACTTACTCTCTACCACAACTTTTACACCCCTTTTCTCCCTCACCTGTTCATCAAAATTTTTATAATATTTGGTCTCAGTTATACCCCCTTTGTCCTTACTTACCCACTAGGCATATTTGGATGTGGGCGCATATGCAGACAGGTTTATGTGTACATACACATATATGTGTATTTATACATATATATATATATGTGTGTGTATATATATATATGTGTATATATTTTGTATGTGTATATATATATATATGTATATATATATATTTATATATATGTGTGTGTGTGTATATATATTTATATATGTGTGTGTGTATATATATTTATATATGTATGTATAATTATATTATTTTTATAACAT
>OZ024743.1:340488906-340493906 GCA_964016885.1 Eledone cirrhosa
AACTGCATGCGGTTCATGAAGTATTGGATGTGTCTTTCCATTTCTGTTGGGTCGCACATGCGGGACACGTTCTTCATAACTCGTACCAAGTCTGCGATCAGAATATTAAACTTAGCACTACTGGACATTGCTGAGTCTTTGAGTATCAGGTATTTGGAGGCCATGGCTTTAGCATAGTGTGAGTGGAGAATTTGGGCTCTCTCGTCTATAGTGTTAAACCAGAGGTCCGTGTCTAATACAGGTAGTCTATTGTTAGGGTGTTTGGAAGGGTAGTCGATAGTTACAGTTATTCTTTGGTGTATGGAATTAGCTATCTGCTGGATGCTTTCCATTGTGCTACGTTCTAAATCAAACTTGTTAGTGCTTTCTTGTGGGGATGTTCTTATAACTATATTGATATCGTCTACATAACGAGAGAACATGATGAGGTCTATGGAGTTCTCGTCAAGAAGATCTTTAAGTCTCCTTTCCCACCATACCATAAAAAGGTTGGCAACGTCACCAGCTATGCTGAGGCCAATGGCTGCTCCCTCATTTTGGGTGTAGATCTTCTCGTTGAACTTGAATATGTGGCCCTTTAGGGTAGTTTTGATACTAGCCACTATTGCATGTGCGACAATTTTTCTTACCTGATCATTGTTTTGGGGGTCCGTATAGCTTTGGTCCACCCAATCCACCTTCCCATGGGAGTCTTTTTAGCAATTGAGGTTATGGTGGGTGGTCTACCTCTTATGGGTCTACTGGGGCAGAAACATCTAAGGTCATGGCTGTCTAGGTAGTCAGTGTCGTAGGTAAGTCTAAGTAGGAGGCCCAGTTCGTCTGTGTCGACGTCGCAGAACTCCACCTCACTCTCAATGATCATCTCCACACATTTTTCCCCAGCAAAATCAATGTTAATGGATAGGTACAGTGATACCACATCCATGCTGCCTATTATGCAGTTGGATAGGTTCCTGTTTTTGTTGCACTCACTGATTCTGCTGAGGAGGTCCTCTGTACTGTCACATACATCTGGTGACATCATGATTATGGGGCGTATAACCATTGAGAGGAATATACATATGTGTGTGTGTGTGTGTGTGTGTGTGTGTGTGTGTGTGTCTGTATATGTATATATATATAGAGAGATATATGTGTATGTGTACGAATGTATACGCATGTGTATATCTCTCTCTCTCTCTCTATATATATATACATATACATACATACACACACACACACACACACATAAACATACACACACACACACACACACACACACACATATATATATATATATATATATATATATATATATATATATACAAGTTAATATAAATTAATATATATGATGAAACAGAAATACCAACATATAAGTGTTTGTATTGTAAAAGACTAAGTTAGCTAGATTGAAAAATACTAATTATAATAATACAGTTTGTCTGTCTCGATTTAAAATAATAAATCATTAAAAATAAACGATATTGGCAAATGGCCGTAGTACTTAGACAAATTTAAATTTCAAAATCAAACCTGTTCCGTAGATAAGTTTAAACTTCAAAATCCAAATAAGTTTCGAGATGGAAAAGTGAAAGCTCTCTTCAGTAAGTACCCTGAACAATTGGTATGCTTCACTTCAAAATATTTAAAAAGACTGTTTAACGCACATGGTTTTCCAGCTTCTAGCTGCCGCATACTCGTTCTGCTAGAAATAACAGCCGTTTATATGGGGCTAAAGTTAGCTCTACATAAGGAGCAGTGATACTAAGAATAATGAGTTCTAAACTCAAGCAGTCCTTTACAATGAAATAGCTCAAAGAAAGAAGTATTTCTGAGCCGTGTAATACAAGTTAATATAAATTAATATATATGATGAAACAGAAATACCAACATATAAGTGTTTGTATTGTAAAAGACTAAGTTAGCTAGATTGAAAAATACTAATTATAATAATACAGTTTGTCTGTTTCGATTTAAAATAATAAATCAATAAAAACAAACGATATTATTTGGATTTTGAAGTTTAAACTTATCTACGGAACAGGTTTGATTTTGAAATTTAAATTTGTCTAAGTACCACGGCCATTTGCCAATATCGTTTGTTTTGATTGATTTATTGATTTTCTGCAGGAAGCCGGAAGAATGCCCATTACAGGGCAAATGTAATACCAAATCCATTGTGTATGAGGCCAAATTGATACCGATGATTAATAACCAGCTAGCCAGAAGTGAGCGATATGTTGGCATACCTCAGGACAGATTTGAAACCAGGTACCATGTACACGTGACTTCTTTCAAACAACCTGAAAAAAGAACAGCAACGGCGCTGGCAAATAAAGTGTGGGAGTTTAAAGACAAAAACATTCCATACTCTATTGATTGGTCTATTTTGGACCACTCAAGAGAATACCAAAAGGGCACAAAGAAATATTCTTTGTGTACTACGGAAACATTCAGAATTCTCCAAAACTTGAAAACCCGTCCCACTTGCCTCAACGCTAAGACCGAGATCTTTAGATGTTGTCCGCACCTGAAAATGCATCTACTTTTTAGCTGGATTAACACACCAACGATCACTCAACCACCGTGAGCTTCCTCTTTACATATCATGCCTTCTACTCACTACCAATATCATCACCTTATGAACACATACTTTCTACCAATATATACATTTAACTCCCTCATCTTTATTTATATTTTTCATTTGATTTATAAATCCCTCCTCTATTTTCTACCATATCTTTAACACATACACACTCACCACCTTCATCCTTTACCCAGATCACTTTTTAACTATAAACACTTACTCTCTACCACAACTTTTACACCCCCTTTCTCCCTTTTCTCCCTCACCTGTTCATCAAGATTTTTATAATATTTGGTCTCAGTATTACCCCCCTTGTCCTTACTTACCCACTAGGCATATTTGTATGTGGGCGCATATGCAGACGGGTTTATGTGTACATACACATATATGTGTATTTATACATATATATATATGTGTGTGTGTGTGTGTATATATATATGTGTATATCTTTCGTATGTATATATATATATATATATATATATATAACAATAGACTACCTGTATTAGACACGGAACTCTGGATTAACACTATAGACGAGAGAGCCCAAATTCTCCACTCACACTATGCTAAACCCATGGCCTCCAAATACCTGATACTCAAATCTAAGCAATGTCCAGTAGTGCTAAGTTTAATATTCTGATCGCAGATTTGGTACGAGTGATGAAGAATGTGTCCCGCATGTGCGACCCAACAGAAATGGAAAGACACATCCAACACTTCATGAACCGCATGCAGTTCTCTGGCTACAACCAAAGAGACAGAGTCAGAGTATACGAAGGAGCCATGGAGAAGTATAAGACCCTCATAGAACTGGACATGAAAGGAATTTGCCCATTATACAGGAGCAAATCATGGAATAGCTTAGATAGGGCTAGACATAAGATAGGGAAAATCACCTCATGGTACGACAACCAGAGATACCAAAGTGCCATGTTTGTGGACGCTACCCCTGGAGGGAAATTAGCTAACCAGTGTAGAAAGGCCCTGAGAAAGACCCACTTAAAGATTAAGGTGGTAGAAAAGGCAGGAACCACCATAAAATCCCCGATCAGCAAAACCTACCCTTTTAAGAAAACCCACTGTCCTAATAGGAAATGTATCATATGTAAGGTAAACCCCCGGATAAACTGTAAAACTAGAAATGTAGTCTATAGCATAAGATGTACAGAGGGTACTTGCAGAAACATGACAACAACATACATAGGCGAGACAGCTCGTAGCATAGGTGAAAGGATAGACCAACACTGGGGGGAACTAAAAGGACGAAAAAACGGTTCAGTACTATACGAACATGCCAGACAACAACACGAGGGTAACATAGACAACATAGAAATTAGAATATCTAAACATAGAAATGACCCAGCAGATAGGCAAATCAGAGAGGCCAGTGTAATAGAACTTAGAAGGCCAAGACTAAACAGAAAGAATGAATGGAATAACAACAACACCGAAACAAACAATACTGACCTAAGAGAAGTATAAATAAATAAATAAATAGATAAATAAATAAATAAATACATACACAAGCACAATAACAACAAATACATATAAACACACACTAGTAAAGAGAGAATACATAGAATACATAGAATACAATCACGAACACACATCAAACAAAACACTATACACACACGAAAACGCATGCGCAAAGAAGACAAAATAAAATAAACAAACAAATAAATAAATAAATATATAGACAGACTAAATAAAAATGGCGTAGACATACAATGTAACGGGAGGAAACAATAGCACCACTGACGATGTTGCAGATGTGCAACGAAAGAACTTTGATAAACTATATATATGTGTTTGTGTCTATATTGTATCTGTATTATTTTTGACCGTCGGTCAGTCAATTTCAACATTGAGGACCGAATAAATTAGATTACCGATATAAAAGACACAGTAGCGAAAAGCGAAAACCAACCAAACAGTGAGTGTGTTCTGTTATTAATTCTGGCAATATTACACAAATATGACCCTCCCGATATATATATATATATATATATATATATATATATATATATATTTATATATGTGTGTGTGTATATATATTTATGTATGTATGTATAATTATATTATTTTTATATAAACTCTTTATTTTGCGCATGGATCTCTGAGTATACCTTTTCATTTTTTGGTACCCCCTTTTATATTGCCACCTGCGAGGGTGTGTGCCTTTATCTTTATACACACACACGTGTATGTATGCATGCATGTGTTTGTGTGTGTATATATATATATATATATATATATATATATATATATATATATATATATATATATATATATATATTAGGTATAGGATTATCCTAGATGCAGTAATGGTTAATTACAACACTGGATAGAGTTGACGTACGGTGAGAGGTTACTCAACGAGTTATGGAAGAATTGTTGAAGAAACTTAATTCCTGATCCTTCTGTATTCCGGAGT
>OZ024743.1:340498906-340528906 GCA_964016885.1 Eledone cirrhosa
CTACATATAATTGACCATAGGAGAAGCATGGTTTTCCCAGATGAAGGCCAACCACTTTTACTGTTTGACCCTGAGCTTTGTTGCTGGTAATTGCGAAGCTTAGTCTCTCTGTTGCTCTAGTAACATTTTTTCTTCTGGAAAATCTGATCTTGCGGCCAGGCTGGCACTTTTTGGGTGGCATATCGGCAGTAGTCGTCTGTCCTTTCGTGAAATAAATACGTTTGTTTATATTTTGTTTTTGTGTATACAAAAATATCTGTACACAAATATATAATTATATATATATATATATATATATATATATATATATATATATATATATATATATATATATATATATATATATATATATATATATATATATATATATATATATATAATATATAGATATATAAATATATATATATTAAAATAACAGATTAAAATTTAAGCACAGAATCGCTGCTTTCACCCTTAACGGGATCTTCTGAAACTAAACAAATCAATCTGTGAACGCAGGAGTAAATATTTAGAAAAACGTTGCAACCGAAGGAATACAGGAAGACGATACTTTGGTTGGTGAAGACAGACAGATATTATAAGCGTGCGACGTTATAGCTAGGTATCTAATGCAGACAGCCAGACATACATATACATATTATAAGGCAGCGACGTTATAGCTATGTATCTATCTAAAAAGACAGACTAAGAAAGAGAGAGGAATGTCGTATAACCGGAAGTGTTGACAGTTGAAAATATTAAAGAAGTGAATATTTAAATAAACGATAAAATATCTTTAATCTTTTAACTAAATTTAGAAGAGAAAAATATCCTCACTTTCTTACTTGGAAAAAATTACATCTATGGTGCAAATTTGGTGGTGTTTGGCGAAAAGTTTGTTATATACATACGGCCGTCAGCTTTATAATATATATATATATATATATATATATATATATATATATATATATATATATATATAAATATATATATATATATATATGTATATATATATATGTGTGTGTGTTTATAGGTCCATTTATTAATATCTGCTGGTATGTGTAGTGTGTATATTGATATTTTACGCAAGTATATATGCATGTAGATATGATACATCAAATAAAATCGTAATGGATAGTCCAAGGAAAACTTGAACCGTTAAGGTATTTTTCTTGGTTATGTCAACATTTATAAAACACACTTCGTATTTTATCTGATGATAGCGTACCAAAATTTTGGTACCCTTGAAATATATATAATAGAATAAATATGGTTTTATAAATATAGTTTCCATTTATTTAATATCATTGAATATTATAATCCAGAAAACTGTCGAGTGCTCTGAATCAGTTATAAACATTCATATTTGTTGAATTACCAACAAATTGAATATCCCTTTTGCTTATATATATATATATATATATATATATATATATATATATAAAGATTTGAATGGATACAGTTTAGTTGAAAGGAATTTATTGACACGTGTTTCTATAACAGTTACATAACCTGAAAACGGCTGCTATCTACAAAGTTTTAGTTATGCAGACATTCAATATTTCAATGTTATTATTTACTGTCATTTCATCAGAATAATATTACTGAGGACCTATTTGGTTTTTATAGAGAATATTAGGAGGGAAGGGTGAAGTTGTTAGAAGAATAGTTGAGGGAATGGTTTTTTGATAGCAGTGAGAATTTTTGGTGGCAGTGAGTAATTAGATTCCCATCTGTTGTTTTGACATTTTTATAGAATATATTATTGGTTATTTTTCTAAATTTATAGAAGGATTAGAGACATACATATACACATGCATACATATATATATATATACACACATGTATTCATGTACATACATACGCGTTCATGTGTATACATTTTCATACTCAACTTATCTTTATATACACACGTATAGACACACACATATATACATACATACTCTAGTCTATGTGTACACATATACACATACATACACATCTATATATATATATATATATATACATATATATATATATATACATATATATAAGCACTTTAATACATGAATACACTTACATCTAACTATACACATGAAACATATATATATTTACTTATTTATATACATTTTCACATATATATACATACTTATGGACGTTTTTAGACACATTCATTATCGCATATTTGCACCTATTCTCATCAGCATATCTTTCCATTATTAGTGTGGTAATTTAAGGTTATTAATATATGTTGAGAAGAGATTGTTTTTATATTTTTCTAACTAGATTGAGGTTTATGTAGTTGGGGGGATGTCCCTCTTTTATGTAATATTCGGCTTGTAGTGGGAAAAAAAGGGGTTTTAGTTCTGCGACGGCAGAATAATGTTCGTTCAATTCTGTTATTCAGCAATTTCTTCTTGTGTGTGATTATGTAATAAATCTCAAGATTACACAATTTGCAGAAATTTTGGCTCCTGGAAAAGCTTTGGGTTTTAGCTAATTCCTCCCATTTTAGGGTAAACTTTTGATCGCTATCCCTGTTTACCCTAAAATGGGAGAAATTAGCTAAAACCCAAAGCTTTTCCAGGAGCCAAAATTTCTGCAAATTGTGTAATCTTGAGATTTATTACATAATCACACACAAGAAGAAATTGCTGAATAACAGAATTGAACGAACATTATTCTGCCGTCACAGAACTAAAACCCTTTTTTCCCACTACAAGCCGAATATTACATAAAAGAGGGACATCCCCCAACTATATAAACCTCAATCTAGTTAGAAAAATATAAAAACAATCTCTTCTCAACATATATTAATAACCTTAAATTACCACACTAATAATGGAAAGATATGCTGATGAGAATAGGTGCAAATATGCGATAATGAATGTGTCTAAAAACGTCCATAAGTATGTATATATATGTGAAAATGTATATAAATAAGTAAATATATATATGTTTGATGTGTATAGTTAGATGTAAGTGTATTCATGTATTAAAGTGCTTATATATATGTATATATATATATATATATATATATATATATATATATATATATATATATATATAGATGTGTATGTATGTGTATATGTGTAAACATAGACTAGAGTATGTATGTATATATGTGTGTGTCTATACGTGTGTATATAAAGATAAGTTGAGTATGAAAATGTATACACATGAACGCGTATGTATGTACATGAATACATGTGTGTATATATATATATGTATGCATGTGTATATGTATGTAAGTATGAATATGTGAATGTGAGTATATGTATTTTGTAGAGTTGTGCAAATATATTTGTGTGTGAATGCGTGGGTGAAAGGATACGTACACTTGAAAGAAAAATTTAAGTCTGAATGTTAATTAAGTGCAAACACAAAACCAACCACGCATATCTTTACTATCTCTAATCCTTCTATAAATTTAGAAAAATAACCAATAATATATTCTATAAAAATGTCAAAACAACAGATGGGAATCTAATTACTCACTGCCACCAAAAATTCTCACTGCTATCAAAAAACCACTCCCTCAACTATTCTTCTAACAACTTCACCCCGCCCTCCTAATATTCTCTATAAAAACCAAATAGGTCCTCAGTAATATTATTCTGATGAAATTACAGTAAATAATAACATTGAAATATTGAATGTCTGCATAACTAAAACTTTGTAGATAGCAGCCGTTTTCAGGTTATGTAACTGTTATAGAAACACGTGTCAATAAATTCCTTTCAACTAAACTGTATCCATTCAAATCTTTCTATTTTTCTCCGGATTACTTTTGGAACTACAACTGGAACCGTCGAGCAAACTCTACGTGAGCTGTCAATCTACTGTGTGTAATATTTATATTACAATACAACGGAAAATACTGTATATATATATATATATATATATATATATATATATATATATATATATATATATATATATAATATAAGATCAAACGATGGTTAAAAGAGATCCATGTATTTTATTATGCGCATTTCAAAAACAAATATCATCATGGGATGATATTTGTGTTCTCATCAGATAAAATAGGGAGACATGATATGAAGCTTAAAAAACACTTGCGAGCAGTGAAGTGTTAAATCAACATATGAAAAATAAAGTAAGATGGATATATGAGATTGGGAAAAAAAGGAGGAGGGGGGGAAGGAAAAGGTAAGGAAGAGGAAGAAAGAAAATAAAGGATGACTGGGGAGGAGTATAAGAAGGAAGGATGAGAGAGGAGGAGAAATGAGTGAGAGAGAGAGAGAGAGAGAGAGAGAGAGATAGCCTTTAATACTGAGAAACACTGTCTCACAGAGAAAATAAAAAAAACCGTAGTAAAATAATTAAAAAAAAATTTTGAAATTAAAAGTTAATGAGGTTTATGAATGGTGATGTTTATGATTAAAGAAAAAGGAATTAAGAATAGTATTTATTTAAGGTTTATATATTGAAGGGTTTAATAATATGTGCGAAAAGGAATTTATTAATATGTATTATTAAAATAAAAATATTAAGGATATAAGGTGAATGAAGAAGCGATTAAATGAATTATGGACTTAGAGGAATTAGTTAGGGTTTAAGTTTGTTTTTATGTATTGTAATATGAAAAAGTAAATAATAGGTTTAATACGAGCACGGAAGGAGAGAAGAAAGAAGAAAATTTAAGGAAGAAACATATAACGTCAAAATAATTTACGTTTACAAAATTTACTAATGGTAATATTAGTATGTATTAAAGAATATAAGTAAAATGCTATAGTGAGTAATAATTGTTTCTACGTTAGGCACAAGGCCAGCAATTACCCAGTGTATTACTGGTACTTTATTTTATCGACCCCGTAAGGATGAAAGGCAAAGTTAACCTCGGCGGGATTTGAACTCAGAATGGCAAGGGCCGTAACTCTATCCTGAGTAATAATATGAATTAAGAAGTAACTGAGAAGTAAAAGTTACAGATTAAAGATTAGAAATTAAAAAAGAAAAAAGGAAGAAAGTAAAAAGGATAAAAAAGAAGAAAAATAGGAGACCGCTAACGACATAGAATGAGTAAATTGTATAATATAATATACTGAAATAAGGTAGAAAGATGGGTATATTTGTAAAAGATATAAAAGCGTTTGAGAAAAGATTTTAAACTAATTAGGTATTGAGATATTAGCTGTATACTTTATGGAAAGTTCTATGGGATTTATGCAAGCAGAGCGAAAATAAATCCGTACGTCTATTTATTATAGAATTAAAATTAGAGATAATTTTTCGGCTAGGCAGAGATTACATGTTTTGGATAGGGAATAATTTCGGTAAGGAGAGGCGTTGCAAACCTTCCTCCAAGAGATGTTGTAGTTAATATTTCTGTCTTTTAAGGACCAAATGAGTTCTGAGAGTGCCGTGTTAGTTCTTTTAAGTTGGTATTTAAAAGACGAATTGTGATTATAAAATCTTGCTTTAAAGGAAGTGGAAGTGGAACCAAAATAGGTAAAAGAATTAGTACCAGTTATAACCTTACATTCATACACTAAATTTTTATCAAGATATTGGTTATTAAGAGGACATTTAGTTCTAACATGGCAATTACAATTACGATTAGAGAAATTACCAGAGTTACTAACAAGTGACCTAGTATTATTTATAGAAGGGATTGGATTGGAGAAGTTATTTACGATAGGAGCTAAAATTTCCTGATTTAGATTGGTGTTATGAACATTGGACAAAGTTACGTTTGACGTCGTATTTAAATTTACTGAATCTAGCCTAGAGTTAACATTGACGTCGGGTTTACTATTGCTATTATTATGACGCTCATTGTTGGATGGATATAATTTATTATTTAATATTTTATTATTATGTTTAGAGATAATGTTAGAGATGTTGGAAGTGGTGGAATAAGAGAATTTGATTGTATGTTTGTTAAATATCTTACTATAGATATGCGAGGGAGGGAAGCATTTATCTAAGGCCCTAAACATAGTTTAGAAATATTACTAGTAATAGATAGAGAAAAAGAAGCGTTGCACCAAATCATATTTTTGTATCTAGGTCTTTTATTTAAGTTATTGGAATGTTCATAACTAACCTTTTACTATAAGTCCTTCGATGATTGGTTTCTTTACTGTATTTAATTTTATCAGGATAACTGGCTTTGGAAAGCGCATTATTATAATAATTGGCATTAGCGTCGAAGATAACTTTATTAGAGGATAGATTTGAGATTCTTTTTTCAACATTACTGACTATAGCATTTTTAACGTTAGTGGGGTGGTTAGATTTAAAATTAACATAATTTAGATTCTCATTGTCTTTATGGTAAGGGTAATATAGGCCAGTGTCAAGATTAAGGGAAATATCCAGGAAGTTAACTAGTTTGACGTTGTTTTCAAATTCAATTTTTAGGTTATGGTGCTTAAATAGATCAAGTATATTATTCTTAATAATATTAAGTTTAACTATGTTACAGTTTAAGACAGTAAAAAGGGCATCGTCACGATAAATCCCACCGCGAAGTTGAAGAATTTTCCGATTTAAAGAATTCAAAATAAAGATACCAAACAAGTCCGTCAATTGCGCTGAATCCGACGAACCCATTGTGATATCAAAATTGTTGGAAGTATCAGCTCTAGTCCAATATTCGTTGTTGAATTCCAGGATAGTTTTTCTTGCGGTGAGAATGATGGAAAGTTCATCTGTGGTAATGTCAGAATATTTAAATGCGAAAGATAGAGCGTTGTTGAGGAGTGAAGGCGAAATAATAGTAACTGGCAATGTCAAACTGAATACATTTTTGTTTGTTTTTATTATTCAGGTCATTAAACCAGTTAATTACATCAGATGTACCAATCCATACATTTAAGTTAGAAATAGAGCAATTAGAACGAACCTGTGGGATAATTCTATCCAAGATGGATTTACTAACAACCCCCAGATCTGATTTAGAGGGGGCGATTAGTCTAACAGGCAATTCCGTTCGAAAGTTACTTTTATGATCCTTGAGATTTATCCTCGGAGTTCTTGGGAAGAATGGTTCGGTCTTTTTCTCGATGCCAAGTTTAGACATAATCTCAGAAGCTTCTAAGTTTATAGATTCCAGATTGTCAGGGTTTACGATAATTCTTCCTTAGTTCCTTAAGAATAAGGTTATAATACTTATCTTTATTAGTTTTGTCGGAATGGACTAAGACTTTTTTAGAGGAATTAAGGTCCGAAATCGTATTCCTGAGATTTATAAGGTGCTCCTGTCCCCTATAAGGGTTTCTCTTCTTGAATTTAAGACCTCTTATAATATTAGTTAATTCTTCCTCAAATTGCGGTAGATTTTTATTGAAAGGGGGATTTCTTCTAGAGTAAAATAAATGATCAATATTGTTACGTTCCTTAGTATAGAAATTTCCTTTTAAGCGCTGGTCGTGGAAAAGAGCGATCCATCTAAGCCTTCTCACAAAAGGGTCAGTTTTTTCAATCAGAAGTTTAGTGAACTCAGATTTACCAGGTATAGGAATGTCTTTAATTGAAGTTGTTATGTTATAGAAGAAAAATTACAGACCATCAAAGGTATCCGATATAAGAGTTAGCGCTCAAACAGTCAAGGAGCAAGTTAATGTAGGAGGTGAGTTTTATTGCAGCACAATAAAGCAATGCAAATATCGGATAAGTAGCACTCCACAGTTTATAGGACTAGAGTATAAATAATATAAGATCAAAAGATGGTTAAAAGAGTTCCATGTATTTTATATATATACAAATTTTTAATTTTTTAATTCTTTATTTTCCATGTATTTTATATATATATATATATATATATATATATATATATATATATATATATATATATATATATATATATATATATATATATACGATATTAATAAATGGAAACTATATTTATAAAACCATATTTATTTCATTATACATATTTCAAGGATACCAAGTTAAATTATGGTATGCCTTCATCAGACAAAATACAATATATATCAGTTTTACATAATTTAACTTGGTATCCTTGAAATATGTATAATGAAATAAATATGGTTTTATAAATATAGTTTCCATTTATTAATATCGTATATCTACTCCAAATACTTGTCGAGTGCTTTATATCAGTTATAAAAATATTTACTTGTTGTATCCCAACAATTTAAATAGAACTTTTGCATATATATATATATATATATATATATATATATATATATATATATATATAGAATTAGTATATCTACCAACATATATATACAGATGCACACCTATGCTAGCAAATATATAGGTTTTGTCTTAGTAAGTTTGTGTTTCAATGCAAGGGGATGCAGAACAATAATACGTCTTTCATATATATATATATATATATATATATATATATATACATACAATTTTTTCATTTTTTAATTCTTTATTTTCTTGTTTTTGTCTATCACTGCGTTCGTGGATACGTCGCGCGTCCGTGCGAACGTGCATTTATTTTAATTTTAATTTTAATTTTTATTTTAAAAATTTTCTTGCCTGGTTATTCAGCTACTGAACTGTATGGATGTGAATGTACGTGTGTGTATGTAATATGTGTATGTGTATATATGTCTGTGTGTAAATGTATTCATATACATGTGTGTGTGTGTGTGCATGTATATATATATGAATGTATGTGCAAAAGTTCTATTTAAAGTTGTTGGGATACAACAAGTAAATATTTTTATAACTGATATAAAGCACTCGACAAATTTTTGGAGTAGATATACGATATTAATAAATGGAAACTATAAATGGAAATATAGTTTCCATTTATTAATATCGTATATGAATGTATATATATATATATGTGTATGTATATATATAAATGTATATATATATACACACACACACACACACACATATATATATATATATGTATATATATATATATGTATGTGTGCGTGTATGTATGTATGTATATGTATATATATATAAATATGTGTATGTGTATGTGTACGTATGTATACCCATCTGTATATGTATGTATGTATGTATGTATGTATGTATGTATGTATGTATGTATGTATGTATGTATGCATGTATGTATATGTGTTTGTATATATATGTATGTGTACATGCACGTATGTGTATGTATATGAGTATAAGTATATGCATGGGTAGATGCTTACATATGTATGTGTATATTTATATATATACATATATATTTATTAATTTCCCCATTACATTACGTACGTTATTTTATTTTATATCAGCCTCGCTTTCAATTGACCTAGTCTTTGTTTTGAAATCTATATCTCACATCCGCTTTAAATAAATATTCATTCTGACGAAGATTTTAGACGTCTGTGTCAGTCGCCAGAGAAACGATTGTAATATGTCTAATAAATCTTATTCGTAGCACCACCGATTCTCCGTTTCTTATGTGATATATATATATATATATATATATATATATATATATATATATATATATATATATATATATATATATATATATATATATATATATATATATATACATATACTGTATATATATAAAAGTAAGTCCAAAGAATCATTAGAAAAAATATAATCAGTATTTCCTCTCCTAATCAGTATAAATCAACCACACAAAAAATCATTTAAACGAGGCTATAAGTTTAAAATGTACTTATGAAGAAATAATAGACAAATCATATAGCTTCTTTTCCGCGACGTACAGCTACATGATATTTACCTAACATTCCTACTACCCTGTAGAAATTGACTAGACATATAGTTAACTACACGTAATTAGGTACAAAATTGAAGTTAGAAGAAAAAATGTACATAAACCTTACCAGAATCTTCAATATCTCTACCACCCGGCGGTTTCGTTCCACGTTTTGGATAAATGCGGTCTTAGATAAATCCACGAGGCTCGGAGCTCATCAGGAGATACCTCAACTGGACTAAGATTTTTCTACCATGATCCCCGCCAGAAATGAATTCAAAATGGCCAAGAACCATCACGTGGCTATCAAGGCAGAAAGTTTGTCATTGGTGCCTGTCGGCGAGTAGACTGGTTGCTAGAAAGCGCAGCCGAATGATGCCTAAAGATTTACTCAACCTTACGGGAGTATATATTAAATTTAAAGGGTATATATATATATAAATTAGACAAAGTCATAGATACATATATATCTTTTTGCCAACCATTCACGGTGTGGCTGAATGAAGAATTAATTAAATAATTAATAATCAGAGCGATATATAAAAAAGTAAATCCAAAGAATCATTAGAAAAAATATATACAGTATTTCCTCTCCCAATCAGTATAAATCAACCACAGAAAAAAATCATTTAAACAAGGCTATAAGTTTAAAATGTACTTATGAAGAAATTGTTAATTATTTAATTAACTCTTCATTGAGCCACACCGTGAATGGTTGCCAAAAACATATATATATATATCTATGACTTTGTCTAATTTATATATATATACCCTTTAAATTTAATATATGTAAATAAATAAATATACATACATACATATATATATATATATATATATATATATATATATATATATATATATATATATATATATATATATATATATATATATATATAAACGGAAAAAATGAAACGAAATTTCATTTCCCACTCTCAGTACGGCTGTTACTTAAATATAAGTATGTACACGTACATACATATATGTATACAGACGTACAGTAGTATGTATATATATATACATACATGCACACATATATATATGTACGTATGGATTCACCGAACATTTATTATAATGCTCGGTGTGCTTGTAAACAAACATCCCGTATTAAGCCGTAGTGTCCAGCAACCATCGTTGCTCGTTTGTTCAACACTGACAAAGGAACGCTGTACTAGTTTCAAGCTTATTAGCTATCGTCAGCAACGTATACCTTCCTGCCAGATTGTTGAACGTATATTATTACCTTATGGACACTACGGCTTAATACGGGATGTTTGCTTACAAACATACCGAGCGTTATAATAAATGTTCGGTGAATCCATACGTACATATATATATGTGTGCATGTATGTATATATATATACATACTACTGTACTTCTGTATACATATATGTATGTACGTGTACATACTTATATATATATATATATATATATATATATATATATATATATATATATATATATATATATATATATATATTGTGTGTATTGAGCAATGAAAATGAAATAAAAGTCGATGATAGATTGGTAATTAGTTCATTGTTTAATTATCGTTTCAGAGGGTTGATTGATCATGGGAGATCGATATATAGACTAGTAGGTAATGTTTATGACGCTACCTGTTTCTAGTCACGAAATTCCTCATGTATTGCACTGTCTTCCTCAGAATCACACTACATGCTAATCGATATATCGATCCATCATGACCAATCAACCCCCCGAAACGATTGTAAGACAATGAAATTACTACCATGTTGGGTACAGTATTGTTAATGGTGTCTGCATTATTTATGTAACGTTTAAATGTATTTGGGTGTAGTTTCATGTATACATATATAAGCCTTTTGTGTCCAGGTTTGTATTCTTCCAAACTGAAAGGAAGTGGGATGATATATGGGGGCATACTCTGAAAATATTTCGTATTTAGACATTTCTCAGAGGATTTCAGGCCCTGCAATAGCCAAAGTTTTTCTGTTAAGCAAAGTAAACACCTCATTTTTCCTTTCAAATTAAGGCATGAAAAATACAGAATATTCCAGTTAATCATGTATGGGATCCCTTTGTGCTTCAGATATACACGATTTGACAGTGCTGTAGCCGTCCTCATTTCCTGGTGTTTGAATGATGCGATACGTGTGTAGTACCATTGTTTGAATCGGTCTTGTGTCATACCTGCATATCGTTCTCTACTCTCCGTGTGGATGGTTATAGTTGGTATGATAATGGCTTCATTACGACCGACTTGATTTTACATTTTTGTTGTAAAGGGAATTCTTCTTTTATCCTGCCTGAATATCTCGGGTTTACGTGAGATTAATTTCTATTTGTAATTTTTGCCTTCACGGACCACTGGACTAGCTGATCTTCACCGACTACCCATTGAAAACGTTCCTATACCTATGTATAGCAGGAACTTTCTATCTAATAACTCTAAGAATTTGTTTACCTATGTGAGTCTTTGCTATGGAGTAGGGGGGAAACACATTGTATTTCTTTACCTATTTTTACTTTGATTAATGGCGTCAGGTATTCAGTTAATGGTATCTACGAGTTTGTTCTAATTATCTGGGTGGACATATCTTATCAATACAGTTTGTGTATGTGGGAGTGGTGAGATTTATTATTTCTCATCTCGCATACATACGTATGCATGTATATATGAATATATGCCTGTCTGTCTTCATGAATATATAAATATGTCGGTCTCTATATATGTATATATAAATGTAAGTTGGCGGCAAAAACACATCTATTTACTCCTTTACGCTGACATTCACCATTACTGGCACATGCATATCTTACCACTTCGTAGATGCGCAAAGTGATTGTCAAGTGATGATTGCAATTTATTATAATGATACGCGCGCACGCGCACACACTCATGCTCGCGCGCAGAAATATGTATTAATAGCGAGGTGAGGGTGACAACAAGAAGAGAAAATGACTTTCTATATAAACAGCTAATTTACTATGATTCATACACTCGTAGTATCATTTCGCAAAGTTAGGTTACATAATTTCAATCGATGTTTGTCATGTATATCTAAGGCAAATTGCATACAAAATGTCTGAATAAAATTTGGTAAACAGTCTCGTGGGAAAGGGGGAAGAATAGAACATTAAGAATAGTGATTGGAACGTAACACAGGGATTAAGATAATTTACCCGTTGACTCTATCTGGAAAAAAGAATAAATATTTATGTTGTAGGTTTACATTAAGTGTGTGGAGAAGTCGAACATGAGATAAGATGGAAAAGGTGACAGGAGATTACGGAGGTGTTGTGTTCAAGGTAATAGAAGCTGTATGCAACATTTTCTTGATTATAGCGGGTACTTATAAATGCACACGCGTGTGTGTATTAGTAATTAACAATATAAAATAAACAGAGTGTAAAACACAAACAGGCAAATATAAATAAGTTAAAGGGTGATGTATTGAATGACGTGTGCAAAATTTCTCAAATAAATGAAATTTCCCTTTTAGATAGGGAAATAAAATGGAAAAATAGCGTTAATATTAGTAAACGTGAAGATAATTTTATGAATTTTAGCATGAAATTCAGAATTTTACATGCTTAAGGGAAATCCGATCAGCATTTTGCATCTTTCTCTCTCTCCATCTTTCTTTCTCTCACTCTCTGTCTGTCTGTCTGTCTCGGTTTCTAACATGACACAAGATCCTCTCATAGGAATTTAGACACCATCAACTAGCATGCGTGCGTGTGTGTTTAGGTATGGATGTTATTGTATGTGTGGATGTGTATGCTTTGCGTTTTATGTGTGCATATGCATATGTTGTGTATCTGTACATGTGTACATGCCGTTATTACATGCAGACGTTTTGGAATGTTTTACATATTTTCACTGTTCAATTAATGAATTGTACTTGTAATTTTCTAACTAGTCGTGTTCTTTCTGATTCTGCGAAGCCCAGCTTCTCAAGATTTATATTGAAGCAGTTACTAACATATCCCAGTGTCCCAATAATCACAAATATAAATCTGATGGCATAGTCAGGGTGGAGTATCTGCAGATTTATCATTAGTTCTCCATATATATTCTCCTTTTCGCTGATCTTTAATATTATATTGGCATCTGCTGGGCAGCTAACTTCCACTACTGTGCCTGCATTCTTTTTTCTATCCCATATCATTTTCTCTGGTCTTGAATTTCAATGGGGTTTTTACTGGAACATTCCACCAGTACTCTTTCATATTATGTATATGTATGTCTTCCACATTGCTGAAACTTTTAATGTGCTTATTATCGGGGCTATCTTTTCTACGGATTGCATTGTACAGTGTTTTGGCCACGACATCATGCCTCATAGGTAGAAAGTACCGTGATGACATCTTTGGACAACTGCTTATGACATGTTTGATGTCAATGTTAATTCTGCAGAGTCTGCCTTTGTTCTCACATTAGGTGTTTTGCCTGCATCCCTATCTCTCTTGTGAATCAGGTATTTTGTATTGATTTCCTATTCTTGGATTGCAAACGCGTATCCTTGAAAGTGGGAGCCAATATAGCGGTTGTTGTTCCAAGATAGAGTACTTTCTTTATCTATATTACTCTCACTCTGGAGCTTCCTGGTAACATGCCCATGCATGATTTTATGCTGATAAGCATGCAGGTTTTCATCCATGGATTCGCTATGGTACTGCTGGGTAATTTCCCTGGGTGGGAAGTTTTGGTTATCATTTAGACAGTATCTTTCCAGGTGTTACTTCCCAATTCTCGTGGTCTTATCTATCTCACGTAGACAGACCTGATCAATAGTTGGGCTCTTATGCTCGGACGTTCGTAGATGATGTCGGAGGGATATGATGCGACACTCAAATGCTGTCTGGACTGATGTTAGGTCTCTGCCTCCCTGCTTACGTTTCAAGTAGAGGTGGTCTATGTCACTGTTGATGTGGATGTTTCCGGTGTTGTTTAGGATTTTCGGGTTTTAACATCAATAGCTCGGATTTCGTCTATCGTCCAATAGCGTATTCCAAACGTTGGTGTTAGGACAGGCACAGCAAACACAATGTAAAACACTGTTTTATTGTGCGCAGAAATTTCAGATGACAATAATTTTCTTAATCGGGTGTGATATTTCTTGGTTACGTGTTCTTTGTTAAAGATAACATCATAGGATATATTCTCATCTATCCCTAGGCATCTGTAGCGGTCCTCGTCAGATATCGGTGAAACAGGCCATTGATAAAAATGTTGTTACATTGGCTAGATTGGCTTGTAGTTTTCTTCGCTTTACAATCAGATATGAACATTTATCCTGGCCAAACTCTATTCCTATATCCGTTGAGAACGTCATAACCAGGTCAAGATTTATCTTCATAACATTTATGTTCTTGGCATAGAGTTCATAGAGTTTCAAGTCATCCACAAAGAAACTATAGGTTAGGTTATTTCTTCCCTCACGTGAGTGAGGCAATTATGTATCCTCATTATATATTCACATTTCTTGAGCAGAAAGGACAAGGGAATTAACAACAGAATACAGAGTATCACAGCGAGACTATCTCCATGAAACATACCCCTGATATTTTATTTTATTAGTGAAAATAGAGTCCTCCTTCTATTCTTTTAACATTAGGATAGCTTCTATAATCCAAGAGTGGGGAACAAAATCAAATGCTTTCCCGTAGTCCAATCAGACTGTAACCATATTCCTCCTAGTTGTTGAACGTCTGACATCGTGGTTTTATAAATTAGGAGTTGTTCAGCAGACCCCCAAACAACTTTCTTCCCAGCTGCTTGCTCATCTGTGATGATGTTATTACTGTAGCAGTGGTCTTGGAGAAATAGTTTCAGACAGGCTGTATACATTATCTACGTTAGGTTCTGGCATGCAATGAGTCGGTATTTTTTTGCCAAATGGATGTCTTTCTTCTTGTTTGGCCAAGTGGGTGTGTTGTTTGTACTAATGCTAACCAGCCTGGTATATATGTCTCTCCCTTGAGAGCTTGCTGGTAGAAATTGATAAGATACAAACAAGAATATCAGTTTCTTGAACCAGCATCCGACAATCAAAATATGAAAACACCCTTCCTGGTGTTTTCTTATTTTGGAGTTTTTCTATCACAGTCTCAAGTGCATCATCATTTATTCTGTATATATTTGAAGGAATCTATGTCTTTCTGGGATGGCGCCTCAGTGACATTAATTACTTTGTCCTTCATATCTCTACAGCCTGATCTTTCGTTTCTTCTGAATCATTTATTATTTTCTACCTAGCATATTGAGTCCTTTTGTCAAGCTTAATAGTCTTTTACATCGTTTCGGAAGCGCCATCTGCCTTCTCTGCTTTACGCTCTTTACATTTCACTTTCCCTCTCTATCTATCTACCCCTATCTCTCTCTCTCTCTCTCTCTCTCTCTCTCTCTCTCTCTCTCTCTCTCTCTCTCTCTCTCTCTCTCTCTCTCTCTCTCTCTCTCTCTCTCTCTCTCTCTCTCTCTCTCTCTATATATATATATATATATATATTTAGCTCTGTCTAGTTTATATGTATATAAACTTTTAAATTTTATATACATCCGTAAGGTTGAGTAAAAATGTAGGCAGTATTAGGCTGTGCTTTCTAGCAACCAGCCTACTCGCCGACAGGCCCCTATCACAAACATTCTGACTTGACCACTGGCCGCGTGACAATTCTTAGCCATTTTGAATTCGTTTCTGGCGGGGATCATTTGAGAAAAATCTTTGTCCAATTGAGTTTATCTCCTGATGATTTCCAAACTCGTTGATTTATCCAAGATCGGATATATCCAAAAAGTGAATGAAATCCCCGAGGGTAGAGATAGATTTTGATGATTTTGGTATGTTTATGTACATTTTTTCTTCTAACTTTGATTTTGTACCTAATTATGTATGGTTAACTATATATCTAGTCAATTTCTAGAGGCTATCAGAAATACTAGGTAAATTTTCTGTGGCTGTGAATCGCGGATAAAAAGCTATGATTTAGTTATCTATTATTTCTTCATAAGTATATTTTAAACTTATAGCCTCATTTGAATGATTTTTTGTGTGGTTGATTATGCTGATTGGGAGAAGAAATATTGTATATATATAATATACATATATATTATAGACGAATCAGATCGAATGATTATGAAGTTCGCTACAGAATTATTAATTTCATGAGTCGGCTGTTCCATTGATCGAACAGCTGATACGCTCATCGTCTAAACCGACAGAGTTCCATTCACGCTTTCCACCTCATCCTCACTCTCAGTATTTATTGTACATATATATGTATGACATATATGATATACCCGTACCACCCACATACATGTATGTGTGCGTGTGCGTGTGTGCGTGTATATGTGTGTGTGTATGCATAATTAGTATAAACTTCACTAGTTAGCTCGATATTCGGACTTATGAAATTACCGATTATATGAAAGCAACATATGATATTATGAAAGAGTTATACTACATAAAACATGAAACAGGCAAGATTACATACTAATATATTTCTACATAAATATCTATACACTAGACACATTTTTAGCACACATAAATAGAAAGACATACAACACACCAGTATCAAAAGTCCAAGCATCTTTTCAGATATTGCACGCTCTATACATTGGTGTGTGTGTGTGTGTGTGGGGGGGGGGGGGGGGGGGCTCCGTCGATTCCGATGACGAGTATTCCAGTTGGTTCGATCAGTGGAAACAGCCTGCAGGTGGTCAATTGTTCCACAGACATGTGTACCCTTAATGTTGTCCCCAGGAATATCTGCTCGACACAGGCGTGCGACATGGCTGCCCCTTTTGTATTACAGGTACGACAATTTTTGCCAGCTATAAGGACAGGAGCAACTTGAACTTTAGTACTTTGACCAAGGACAGAACGCACCGCTCTTAATCGAATTAACATCCTAATCACTAAACCACGCCTCTTCACGCTATGTTCACTAAGCTAAAACTGTGGAATTGAAATAGAAGACCTCGTCGAAAAATAGATGAATATTATATAAGGAATAGCATATCAATTTGCTGTAACCTCCCATTTTTTCATAGGTTTTACTATGAATTTACAAAAACAAAAACAAAAAAAACAAACAAAAAGAATTGACAAAAGACCAAACAAACTAAAAACAAAATCTAACACGAAAACTCTAGATATTGCATATTTAGAAATATACTGTGTTTATGAAAAATATTTTGAAGGCCTTTCGCTATGAATTTTAAGGTTGTGACGATCGTCATATACCTAGCTTCAGCAAAAGCAAGGGGAAGTAATCGACGATGCCACCGTTTCTCACTTGTTAGTGGTTGTCAAGTCTACATATCTCCCCACTTTTTCTGAAGCTAAGCTAAGCCGGATTCTTATAGAACTCTGCTTATGTTTATGAGCTGTTTAAACTTATTAACATAGAGAGCGGTAGCCGGCCCAGAATAAATTAGAAAATTGTATTGGTGTTCCGAAATAGCGATATATATATATATGAATGTACGTATTGTATATTTAATAGTATACGGTATGTTTATGAAAACATTTTGAAGCCATTTCGGTATGAATTTTAAGGTTGTGACGACCGTCATATACCTAGCTTCAGCAAACGCAAGGGGAAGTAATCGAAAATGCCATATATATATCGCTATTTCGGAGCACAATACAAATTCATAATATAAAATATTAAGTTTTGAGATATTTTATTTTAATCCTTATTTCCTTTTACAGCAGATTACGAAACATCGTGAACATATTCTCCCTATTTATCTATATTCATTATCATCAAATCCCGCCGGGGTTAACTTTGTCTTTCATCCTTACGGGGGTCGATAAAATAAAGTACCAGTAATGCACTGGGTAATTGCTAGCCTCGTGCCAAAAGTAGAAACAATTATCATTGCATAAAGTTTTACCCATGATTGACATTAAGACCATTTTAGGTCTGGTCTCTCCATCAACCAGTGTAAGCATCCTAGGTTTCTCTTTCTCGGTATAATAAAACTTCAGATAGAGTTTAGAGAGATTACAAATAGATTAGGAGAGTTATTTCTGATTTTTATTATAAATTGGTTGGTATCATTTCTCTATCAATAATAGGTGTTGAGCTTATATTTGTGAAGCTCTGTAATTCAAATTTATTAGATGTTAACGATAGAGCCTCTCTGAGGTTGGTAGAAATAGCAGCTATGTTTCATTCAAATTACAACGTACTGTCTAGAAAAGGAATGATTCATTGGATCATATAGTCAGAGATATACAATGCTCAAATAGAAAGAAGGGATAGACATGGTTGGAATGTGTTTGATCATATGTCTGTTCACTTATTGGTTTTACTATGATGTTAATAATCTTGCTGTTATCCTAAACATAATCTTACAGAAATATAGGAAGTAAAAAAATGAAAGTGAGGCACACACACACACACACACACACACACACACACACACACGCGCGCGCGCGCACACACACACACACACACACACACACACACACACACACACACACACACACACACACACACACACACACACACACACACACACACACACACACACACACACACATACACACACACACACACACATATATATATATATATTTAATATAGAAATGGCTTCTACAGGACTAAAACTGTTTCATTCGGGAGAAATCATCAGGAAGACCTGATGATTTCTCCTGAATGAAACAGTTCTAGTCCTGTAGAAGCCATTTCTATATTAAATATTTATACTCTGCTATGTATTGAGTACCTTACTTACTGTGGTTACCCCCGATTGAACCCGGGATAAAATTATATATATACGAGGGGTCTTCAAAAAGTTCGTGGAAAAAGTACACAACTAAAAATCATATGCAGGGATTTTAATCTCAATTCACCTGTACGTTCTCGTACTAACCTGTCATAACATGTTCTAACATGAACCCTTAAATGCATGTCCCAAAGCTGTTGCACCGAGATCAGCAGCAAACAAGGGCAGACTTTTCGATGGAAATTTTGAACAAGTGGGATGAAAACCCTGAAGCGTTTTTGCAGAGAATTGTTTCCGGGGATGAAACGTGGCTCTACCAGTACGATCCCGATGACAAAACACAATCGAAGAAGTGGCTACCCAGGGGTGGAAGTGGGCCAGAGAAGGCAAAATTTGAGTGTTCAAGAGTGAGGGTCATAGCCTCTGTCTTCTGGGATGCAGAGAAGATTTTGCTGGTTGACTTCCTCGAGAACAAGAGAATAATTACAGCTGCATATTATAAAGGTGTTTTGAGAAAACTGACCAAGAAAATCACGGAAAACGCCTGGGAAAAATGCAGCGACGCGTCCATTTCCACCACGACAATGCGCCCGCTCACGGCGCTCGGCAACACTAGCTATGTTACGCGAATTTTGATGGGAAATCATATGACACCCATTTTACAGTCCCGATTTAGGCTCATTCGACTTCATTTTATTTCTAAACCTGAAAAAAAAAAAAAAATCATTGAAAGGTACACATTTTCCATCAATTGAAGATGTAAAAAAAAGCTGCTTTGACATGGTTTAAAACGCGTCCAGTTTTATACAGATGGACTTAAAGGCTGGTATCAAGGGTTGCAGAAATGTATTGATCTCGATGGAGCATATGTTGAAAAATAAAAATCATAACTTAAACCGTTTTCCAACTCTCCATTTTCCATAAACGTTTTGAAGCCCCCTCTTATATAGGGAGAGAAAGAAAGAAAAAAAGAAAGAAAAAAAGAGAGAGAGAGAGAGGGTGAGAGAGAGGAGAGAGATAATGATGAATGTCATTTGTTTATGAGGTAAAATGTAAAATATGGCCCAAAAATTCTCGTAGTTGTCACTCTCCACTTCAGTCTATTCTTAATTTAAATTAATTTTAATTCTCATCCATTTGCCTTTCTTCGGCCGAAATTATCATTAAGATAAATACTTTTATCTAACTGCATCGAATTTCGTAGTGTCAAACTCACTACTTGTTTTTCATGCAGCAGGCGTGCCTGGGTATTTTCATCGCGTCATTATTATAGCTTTAAGTTAAATAATAGTGTTTGTGAATTACATATATCTAGTGCAGGCGAAAGGATCCTTGCAGCTGTTTAGTCCCAGGTTAACCATGACCAAGCTGAGATATGGAAAAAGTGTTCTAGTTATGATCATACCTTATCACTCCCCGCCAGCAACAATATGTCTAGGACCACAGTATCCAATTTATTCTTTTCGTTTTTAAGGGGTGGGGGTGTAATCTGAGGAACATATGGTTTAAATATCTAGTAGGTAAACAATCGCGAAGAACCATCGAGTGTAGAAGAAACGATTCTTTTATTCTTAGATGTAATTATGTGAAGTATAAAACGTGCTTAAGATATTATATCTAATTTATTTATGTTTTGCTATTCCACTAATAGAATAATGTTTCTATTGATGTTTAACTCCTGTTTAGCTCGGACAGCACAACCGTTCGAAACTGTTCGAAAAATAATCATTAACCGTGTTATATTTCGAACATAGTGTATTGGAATTGAAGTAGATTCGACAGCTAACTTTAGTATGTCGAGCCACCACAAAGTGGCTCTTTCATTAACCCATGTATATGATAGTGATTAGTATGAATGTGTATATATATATATATTTTTTAATTAAGCTCTGTCACCTCCGATTGAATAGACCTATGATTAAAAGGTATTTCTGTCAAGATCATGTCTTATCGACTGATAGAAAGTAAGATAATGTACAAATGTATCTTAGACAGTATTTAATTGATACAGTCAACGCAAGTAGAGATTTAACAAGTCATAAATTGGTTAGATGAAATCTGATATCAAAATCAATAGTGAAGTAACAATTGGTCGCATTTGGGAATTTATCCTTTACATGCTATTACTTCATCTAAATGACATTTGGTCACGTTGAAATGTCAGTTAGATGCATCAGAAAATAAACTCCCCTACATTTACAAATTAGTTGAAATTATATACTTCTATTTCCATCTGTCCGTGTATAGATTCTACCATGCTGATTTTAATACTTATTAACCTGCCAACAGAAGACATGCAGGAGATACAGTTGCAAAGTAAAATCTCTTCAACAATCTCAACTTAACGTAAACAAACAAGTTTCATTCTTCTCATTGCTACTTGCTACTTATTAATTGCCATTAGAAACTTTTGAACATTTTAAAATTACATAAATTTATATATGTGCATATATATACACACACAAACACATACATATAGTTTTAAGTTAATACCTTTAATTGTTCAAAGTGTGAACCTACTACTACTACTACTACTACTACTTGATCATGTAGTTGTATCCTCCTCCTCTTCCTTCTCCTCCTCATCATCCTCAAAGCAGTAGTAATCGTAGTAGTGTTAGTAGCAGTAGTATGTTATTTGATATATTTCTGTTTTTACAGAGAGAAAGAGGGGGAGAGAGAAAGAGGGAGAGCAAGAGAGAAAGGGAAAGGGAGAGAGAGCAGGAGAAAGAGAAATAGAGAAGATATAGATATAGATATAGAGATTTAGTAACATAGATAGATAGAGAAAGAGATAGCGGGAGATATAGATAGATATATAAATAGTGAGAGGAAGATAGAGAGAGGGAGGGAGACAGAGAGAGAAAGAGCGAGAGAGAGAGAGACAGACAGAGAGGGAGAGAGAAAGAAAGAAATAGAGGATGAGGGGGAGACAGCGAAAGAGCTATTTTTTCGTTTCATAATTTTTCTTCAACCCGTTCATGGATTGCTCACTCTCATAATTGTTTCTACTTTAGGCAGAAGGCCAGCAATATCCCAGTGCATTACTGGTACTTTATTTTATCGACCCCGTAAGGATGAAAGGCAAAGTCAACCTCGGCGGGATTTGAACTCAGATCGTAAAGGGACGTAACTATGCTGGAAAGCATGGCGTCCGACCCTCTACCGATGTTAAACAACATGAACGAAGAAACTGCAACATATTCATGAATTATGTAATGACGTTGCTTTTTAATTCTCATGCGGACTGGTCGAACAGATTTATGATCAAAGACAGTATAGTTACGACTATCTTGTCTTTTTCAAGTATAATATATCGATTTTAAGACAGCAAGAAGAGATTTGAAAAAAGTAAAACTCTTGACTGCTATCTCTACTATCTAAAAATATATTATATAATTATTAATGTGTCTTTCCTTGGTTAAAATGTCAGTATATGATTTGGCTGTTATTTCTAGAAGATCCAGTGACCGCGTATAGGTACCATAACTGGTTGCCCGATGACAATGTTTCATTAATTATATAGTATTGTCACATCGAGGAAAGCAATGTAAACTGCGTATCAATATATTTACATCTATTAAGATGAATGGAAAATTCAATGATTATATATAAAGAAAAATCAGGATGAAGGATAGAAAAATCAATATTTGTCTTAGGAAAGAGACAGACGTAAAGCCCAAATCAATACAATACAATACAATACAATACAATATAGATATAATTAAGAGAAACTTCATGTTAAACAAGATTATGCATCACTATGTCTGTCTGTTTGTCTGTTTGTTTGTTTCTGCCTTTCTATGTATGTATTTATATATGTATGTATGTATGTATGTATGTATGTATGTATGTATGTATGTATGTATGTATGTATGTATGTATGCATGTATGCATGTATGCATGTTTGTATATATATGTATATAAATATATGTATATAAATATATGTATATATATATTAATATATATATATATATATATATATATATATATATATATATATATATATATATATATATATATATATATATATGTGTGTGTGTGTGTGTGTGTATATATATATATATATATACACACACACATATATATATATATATATATATATATATATATATATATATATATATATATATATATACATATACACATATATACATATACACATATAAGCAAGTATTGCACCAAGAAAAATATAGACTTCGGCAACAAAGGAAAGTAGGAATTTATTGGCTTTAACATATGTTTCTGTGTCTATTATAATCGTATACATATGCTGACTACAATATATATTGCTCAATCATATGCAATACTCAATTATTACACTGATAGTTCATTTTCTGAATACACGCTTTTCACTGGGAGGATCTAAATACACTCTCTCAATACGTCAGTTTGGCCATCTTAAAATGAATGTTGCATATTTTTTAACAAAAAAGTTCCAAAGAAAGGGGCAATAATTATTAGTGCTTATTTGGGTGTGTAGAAGGAGTGAAAATGTGAGGCTAGCGCTTTTATTCAAAATACGAGATGAAGGAAGCTAACTTATACTATGTCCATAGAATATTGGAATTGAGGTACTGTGTACATTAAGAAGCTACAAGAGTTAGAAGCAATACGGTAGAGATCTGTAAAGAGGAGTTGAGAGTGAGAAACAAGTGACGAGGCGCTTTTGGTGGCTTATTTGATGTTAATTCGAGAGCCTCTCCATATTTGAGAAGCCACAGCTAGGCAATTCAATCCAGGCATAAGGGTGGTATTGAAAAATATTGAGCCCAGATTGTACGACAGATAGAATAAACTATCGGAAAAAAGCATATGAGACAACACGAGAGAGAGATAGAGAGAGAGGGGTAGAGAAAGAGAGAGAGAAAGAGAGAGGGAGAGAAAGAAAAAGAGAGAGGGAGAGAAAGAAAGAGAGAAAGAGAGAGAGAGAGAGAGTGAGAGAGAGGAGAGAGAGAGAGAGAGAGAGAGAGAGAGAGAGAGAGAGAGAGAGAGAGAGAGAGAGAGAGCAAATAATTAATTAGTGGTTTTTTCTAATTTAACCGGCAATGTTCATGAGGTTAGTTAGTGAGCAGGAATATTTTGATATTCAAATATATAAATGAAAATAACTGTTTAATACGGTAACCCCACCAAAAAAGAAGAATGTAAAACAAAGTGAAGAAATGGTGATATGTATAGGAAAGAAACAAGAAATTTACTTCCTGTTTCCTTCGGTTGCAACGTTTTTCGAAATATTTACTTCTGCGCTCACAGATTGATTTTTTTTTTAGTTTCAGAAGATCCCGTTAAGGGTGAAAGCAGCGATTCTTTGCTTAAACTTTAATTTGTCATTTAAATAAATATTTGCTCTAGGGTTCTTATATTTTTCATATATATTTATTCTTATCGAGCCCTCTTTGGATTTTAGTCTTCACATTTATTATTATTACTATATATATATGAGTATTTCTTTAGAACTACTGGAGTAGCAACCTATAGATACCTCAGGCACTGATGGTGATTATCGCTAAATACTGATATTGGTTAGATTATCAATATTCGTATTATTGGGCACCCACTGATGAATTATAAGAGCCCACTTGAATATATATCTGTTGATTTTATACAAGCTCCTACATAAATTGGTATAATTTCACCAAAATTGTAGGAATCTTATAATGAAACGAGACGTCCGTCTGGGAAGAGATATATTCGATATGTCTCATATGAAATAATACAGCCAATTTTCCACACAATACATTTAGTTAGCACCCGGAACGTTTAATTAGGAATATACTCACTTATTTCCTAATGTTTGTTGAGTGAGTTGGAATTTGGCCGGAGTATCGCAAAAAAAGCTTTCTCCGATAATGTTTTTGTTCCCGTCTAAGTTTTAAGTATATATATATATATATATATATATATATATATATATATATATATATATATATATATATGTATATATATAGTTAAAACTTAGACGGGAACAAAAACAGAGAGGCAGTACAAATAAGAGTTTATTAGGTTCACGCTTTTGAGAGTGGGGGTGGGGTGGGGGTGGGGTGGTGAACGACATTTCGGGAATAAGCCCTTCATCGGGAGAAAAGTGGGTAGGAAGAGAGTTCCGAAGGTGTGTGGGAGGAGTGCTGGAAAGACATTTTGAAAAAAAAAGAGGGGGGGGGGAGGAAAAACGATTGAAGAAGTAGAAATAAAAATAAAAATAAACATAAAAATAAACAAATAGTGGAAGGGTGTGAGGCGTGCAGGGGTGGTGGCAGGTGGAGTTGGGAGAGAGAGGCAGGGGGTCTGAGCGGGGAGGGCTGACGGTGGCGTTTGTGTATGTGTGTAGGTGTACGTGTGTACGTGTGTATGTGAATGTGAGAGTTGGGGGAAGGACGAGGTTCCATGTTCAGGAAAAAGTGTGCGCGTGGGGTGGGGTGTAAGTCGGTGTGTGCGTGCGTGTGGATAGAGAGGGGTCAGAGAGGTGGGGGAGGGTGTGTGTGGATTCCGGAGGCTGAGTTGGTATATGTGGGGTGCGTTTGTGTTTATACGTGGTGTGGATGTAGGTGGCGTGGATCGAAAAGAAATGTGAGTGTTTGTTCGTGGGTAAGTTCCTAAGGTAGTTCCGTGGAGTGTGCGATGAGATGTTGGATATTTCTCATGTTATAGAGTGGATAGCTGGAACGATGACCGGTGGTGTGGAATCCGTTAGTTGTGGTGGTCGGAAGTGGAGAGATGTGGGGTGCGCGCGCAACAGGAAGTGGTCAGAGTGTCAACGCAGGTTGAAGAGATAGCAGTAGAGGAGGATGACAGGTGGAGAAATGGTCTGTTTGTGGTAAGGGGTGGGTGGGTGGTGAGTGAGTTTGTGGTCAAGGTTGCGGATGGTGGAGAGGGAGGAGCGGAGGGAGTTGCGCATTAGGAGGCGCGAGGATCGGGTGAGGATACGTTGGGTGGAGGGGAAGCGGAGGTGGAGGTGTGGAAGCGTAGTCGGAAGCCAAAGGGGATGAGGTGGAGGTGGAGGCAGTGGCTGAGGAAATGAATGTGGCTAGAATGCCGGGTTTTGGCGAAGAGAAGGTAGAAGAGCTGGAGGGCCAGCAGGGTGGGAGAAGGGCGTGAGGAAATGTTTGAGGCGGGTGTGGAGTTGGTGGAGAAAAGATTCAGGCTGGGCATGGTGGGCGTGGAATTAAAGCAGGGGGTGGGGTGGAAGAGGAGGGAAGTGTGTGATGCAGAGGGGTGGGGGTGGAACGAAGGTGTAAGTGCAAAAAGGATAGACAGAGACGGGGGAGGGAAAACCAAAACAAAATTATCGTAAGGAGGTGAAAGTATACACAAGAAATCATGGACAAAAATATCATAGACAAAAATCATAAACAGAAATAAACAAATGCAGTAAAATAATCAAGAAATAATGCAATAGAATAGGAAAAAATAAACAAGGAAAGAAAAGGTTTGTGGGAGAGTTTGGGATATATATATGTAAAAAGTAAACAGAAATAACAACACAATCGGTACAGAATATGGAAGGAATATGTTAGGTTAACGCTTGAAATAGCAGGAAGAGGGTTTTAATGTTTCGGACGCTAGTTCTTCATCAGAAGAAAGATTGAGAATTTAGAAAGATTGAAGAGACAGGCGGGAGTCTTTTTAGGAATATTTATTTATTTCCTTCACCGGTTTCACAGTTTTTATGCTTTTCAAAAGCATAAGAACTGTGAAACCGGTAAATTAAATAAGTAAATGTTCTTAAAAAGACTCCAATTGCAGTTTCGATTTCTTTTCCTTATACTTTCACCTGTGTAGGACATCTCCTTTTTTATTAAAGAAAAAACTCATTTTCTTATAAATAATAATATATGCCTTATCTTGACAACGGTCGATAAGTCAGTAACAACTGTCGGTAACTTCCCTTTGCTTCTGCTGGAACTCGCTAGGTGGTGCCCAACCACCACCTTTTAAAAAATCACAGCTAAATGCTTCTAAATGTTTATTCGTAAACATATACACACTTTACACACACATAAACACACACACACACATGCACACGCACACATACACACGCAAACACACACACACACGCGCGCGCACACACACACACACACACACACACACACACACACACACACACACACACACACACACACACACACACACACACACACACACACACACACACACACACACACATATGCATATATAAATATAAAGGAAGCTACAAACCCAGCTCCTTCCAATGCATAGAGAACTACCTTGATTTATGGTTTCCGCAGTCACGCAACTACACAGTTTATATATATATGTGTGTGTGTGTGTGTGTGTGTGTGTGTGTGTGTGTGTGTGTGTGTGTGTGTGTGTGTGTGTGTGTGCGCGTGTGTATAAGGGGTAGGAGCAAGTGTATAACAATAAAAAACAGAGAAAGAGGAAATGAAGTGAAAGTGAGTGAGCGTGATGGGGTGAGGAAAATTTAAGAAATAGAGTGGGGTTATCGGAGGATAAATGCATATTTATTATGTATAGGAGAAAGGAGCATACTTCAGTAATATGTATCCAATCTGGTAAATGAGTACATAAGATAAGTGGATTTGAAAATCACAATAAATTGGAACATAAGTGAGCAAAGATGAAAATAAGAAATTGTTTACAATAAAACCAAATAATGATTTTTACTTTAGGCACAAAACCTGTAGATTTGGGAAGGTGAAAGTCGATTATTTAAACACCAGTACTTTGCCTTTCATCCTTACGGGGTCGATAAAATAAAGTACCAGTAATGCACTGATTTAATTGCTGGCCTTTTGCCAAAAGTAGAAACAATTATATTTTATCGGAGGCTGCGAATTGGCAGAGTCGTTAAGACGCCGGATAGAATACTTTACGGTATTCGTTCTACCTCATTGCGCACTCTGAGTTCAAATCCCATTGGGTCAACTTTGCCTTTCACCCTTTCGAGGTCAATAAGAAAAGTACCAGTCCAGTATTGGGCTCGATTCTTTCTCTATAGAAAAAATCGGCTGTGTTCATACTTGGAGAGGGTTAGGCTCTGCCAGGTTTAAAAAGTGCCCTAGACATACCGTTTGACGCTGCTTCTACGACTCCATAAGGAATTATGGGATCGTTATACTTATCCTTATATATTTTATCGACCTCGGAAGGATGAAAGGCAAAGCAGAAAGTAGAAGGGCGTAACGAAATACTGAAATGCATTTCATCCGACGCTCTAACGATTCTGCCAAAAACTAAATAACAAAATACAATCCTATAAAGTGAAGTGGAAATATTCTCAATATTCAGTGGGCAAAATCAAGTCATTTTGAGCAGACCTATGATGAAGAATTATGGGTCATAATTATCTATCGTTTTATATATTAGAGTTGGCATTTTATAAGGTATTTCTCGTTTTTAAGACTGCAGGATGTGATTTGGCTGTTATTTCTTGCAAGTTCCTCCTTCCAAGTCCCTTTAATTATTGATTAATTTTGTTTGGATCTGACAGAGAACAACTATGATATAATTTATTCTGTTGTGACCGGAATCGTTGAATATAAGACTTTTACACGACAGAGGGTGAAATAATTATATAAAGAATTATTTAGATTGATGTATATATATAACTGAAGCCTTAGGAACACTACTCAAATCTACATTTCTTTTATGACGGCAGAATGTGGGAAGAATGTGGGAAGAGATTGGGAAGAGATTTGGTAGTAATTTCTATCACTTCGAGTGACCACACAGAGACTCATTTATTGAATGTTAGTTGTTAGAATTTTTAGAAATCGTTAAATGCAAAACTATAACGTGATAGTGGTTGAAATAATTATATGCAAAATTATTTAGAATGATTCTGAAGCGGAAACAAGGTTGTTTTTTAATTGAATAAATATTCCCTAATGTATTTAAAAATTAGCCGACGAGTGTGGTCAGAGTGATTGATTTCACCTAAAAGAATTTAACACCCAATTTTAAGTGACTACCCATCGGTAATGGAAGAGAAAAATCTACTGAAATACCAAAAGAAGTTCGCTTTGATTTGACAATCATGCTAATTATTTCAGTGACAAACAGAATAAATAATTGCGCTTCTTAAATTACTTTAACGGTTGCATATTCTGTTTTGTAGAGAATATTTTTGGAAAATGTAATTTTAATATATTCCAAAAATTTTAATTTCAGGAAACCAGCATAATGTAAATGAGAAATACAGGTGTGAAAACGAGAGTAAAGACAAAACAAAACAATACTTTTACCGTATATTCCATGATATATAAGACCACTTTTTAAAAAGAAACAAAAAGAATTCCAAAAAGGGTCTTATCATGAAATAATGTAAAACCGTAAAATGCTGTTATATTTCGTTTTATCTTACTCCCGTTTCCACTCCTTTATTTCCGACTTCCATTATACTAGCTTTCCTTATTTAAGGTATACTTAAATAATTCGGAAAGGTATTTGCAAAATAAAAGACAAAAACAAAAACAAACAAGAAATATTCAGAATTAACTTAGTAAAAAATTAAGTCACTTTGAAATTTAATCTAGAAAAGCTTGAATTATATATTTACTTTGTCGTAATTTTCACACCTTTTAATCTAAGGAATATTATATATTATGGATACACACATACATACCCTCCCACACACATAAGCATATCCCGATCATATTAATTCAGCCTACTACATCACCAAGTAAACGGA
>OZ024743.1:340531406-340553906 GCA_964016885.1 Eledone cirrhosa
CTTGGACGCCGCAGGATTCTCTTCCCAGCTCGAGCCAGTGGGGCTGGACTAAGAGGGTGGCAAAAGGCCAAACGCCATAACGATTTGCCAGTTCCGCGGTGGTAGGCCCCCTCATCTAGACTGCTACATTCTGTGACACTTTCTCCAGCGGCAACCTTGTGCATTTGGTGACTAACCCAGGCTTTGCTCCTTGTCAGGCCGAAGAAGGCACGCTATGAAAATATTGGTCGCTCTCCAATAAGTTTGTAGCAGTGGAGACAGCTGACGTTCTTGGCCACTGGGTTACATCCCTACTCACTACTATCGGGGCCGAGTTGGCTACTTGAAGGAGAGAGCCACACGAGTTGCAATAGCTATTCCAACGCGTCTCCCTCACCATCTTCTGGGGTAACGTTTTCTCCATTCTGTCTGCTGGGAACACGAGGTGACCTATACATGGGCTCCCAAACACAAGAGAATGCTCCTCCACCCCGCTTAGGCCCGTGACACTGTGGTAGCAATGCTGAGTTGTACTGTCACCTAATAAGTTTCCTTTTTATCTTATTGCTATTTGTATCCTTATTTTTACTTGTAGTGTTTTACTTTGCTGCGTCTGTTTGAAGACATTAGTGTTTAGATTGACTTATAAATAAATAAAAAGTAACATTATTCTCTAAAAAAGTTAACTACTAAGAACAAAGGTCAGACAGATTATTATATACACCACATATATATATATATATAAACACAGAGAGAGACACATATGAATGTATAGATACATATACACATTATTTTAAAAAATTGTTTCATTGTTTAACATCATATGTTAGACTGTAGTTTTGAATATTCAACGAGGTATATGAGGATATCTTTCCACCAAAACGGATAGAACTACTTCAATTAAATATTGACATCAACGCTTCATTAATTTTTAATTATATATATGGGTGGTGGGGCATTTAGTCAATAAATATATGTATATATTATATAAATGATAGAGATATTTTTGTGAGATAAAGTAATATATATGGCATCGCAGTCCACATTTTAACCACCCAACCTTCTTTTTAAGAGAGTATAATACTATTTTATAGGCTACTATTTCTAATAAAGCCAGAGCACACGCAGAATCTCCATGGCTGGCTCTCTGACAAAAAATGTTTCTTTAATTATATGATACTGTCATTGCTTCCATCGAGGGAAAAGCTATGTAAACCGTGTCTCAATTTATTTACATCTATTAGGATGAATGGAAAATTCAGTGGTAAATAACAATCAGGATGAAGGCTCGGAAAATCGATATTTGTACAGGAATGAGACAGATATTATGTGTTGGATAAGCGTAACAATATAATACAGTATAATTGTAAAGTGAAACTTCATATATATATATATATATATATATATATAGTAATAATAATACATTTGAAGACTAAAATCCAAAGAGGGCTCGATAAGGATAAATATGTATCAAATATATAAGAACCGTAGGGCAAATATTTATTTATTTTTAAGCCAGTATAGTACTATCTATTATATATATATTTATATATATATATATATATATACATATATATATATATATATATATATATAGTAATAATAATAATAATAATAATAATAATCTGTTATTTTAATAAATATATATATATATATATATATATATATATATATATATATATATATATATATATATATATATATATATATATATATATATATATACATATATATATATATATACATATATATATATATATACATATATACATATATATATATGTATATATATATATATATGTTAACACCATATGTAACACCATGTGTAACACCACATGTATATATATATATATATATAAACATATATATATATACATATATATATTGTTATATTTTGGGAGGGTCATGTTGCCAAAAAGAAACACACGCACCAGTTGCTTTCACTTCAATTTATTATGAATTAAATTTATAAATTTAGGAATTTATAAATTTCCGGTAGGTTGGTTGGTTCCACAACCAAACGATTGTTCATATATTGTCAAAGAATCTTGCTAAACAAATTCAGAAACGACATATATATATATATATATATATATATATATATATATATATATATCCAAAGTTAAGATACTGCTCCTTAATTGTAGAGCTAACTCTGTTGAAGGGAATTGACTGCTATTTCTAGTTGTCGAATACCTATTCACGCCACTGAAACGAAGCCGCTGTGCTGTGTACTATCAACACGTGGTAACGGCCAGTTTAAGATTTTGACTCGAAGTGTAAACATGGATCGCTTGATATTGTTCTTCCTTGTTGATAATCCAATAATATCCACTTTCCGTGACTTACCATCTGATTAATTGGTGAAATATATTTCTTTAATGAAATATATACAGGGAAGATTAATCATTAAAAGGTATATATTTTTGAAGTTCTAGTTAACTTTATTTATTTGTTACCTACTAGCCATGCGTGGTTACACGCTTGTAAAAATTATCTCCTGTGATTTTTCCTGTTTATATTTATTTATATATATGTTGATCAATTCCTAGTTATTATTATATATATACATATATATATATATACATATATATATATACATATATATATACATATATATATATACATATATATATATATATACATATATATATATATATGTATATATATATATATAAAGAATTAGTATATCTACCAACATATATATACAGATGTATACCTATGCTAGTAAATATATAGGTTTTGTCTTAGTAACTTTGTGATTCAATGCAAGGGGATGCAGAACAATTATATGAAAGACGTAAAATAAGAAAATTATAAAAATTTACTTACTTACTAAAATTTCACACCAACTAATTAGTTTCTGAAAGGGAATAAACATGATTTCCAGGCAAAGCGTGGACACAGGGAACTTATACAAAAATAATTCAGTGGATGGAAAAAAGCAAGCGAGGACTAGATTCCAGGACATTGAAAAAAATCACTGCCTACTTAGTCGGTGGCGAATTCAAAAGAATCAATCACGTGACATCGAGGTCAATCAGTGAGGAGTGAGGGTGCTAATAAGACAGTAGCCTGGCTATTACTATGAACCATAGCAGTAGTTTTGGCAAATTTTTGCTCAACAAAATAATTTGGAGTTAATTATAAAGAATTAGTACATCTACCAACATATATATACAGATGTATACCTATGCTAGCAAATATATAGGTTTTGTCTTAGTAACTTTGTGGTTCAATGCAAGGGGATGCAGAACAATTATATGAAAGACGTAAAATAAGAAAATTATAAAAATTTACTTACTGATTGACCTCGATGTCACATGATTGATTCTTTTAAATTCGCCACCGACTAAGTAGGCAGTGATTTTTTTCAATGTCCTGGAATCTAGTCCTCGCTTGCTTTTTTCCATCCACTGAATTATTTTTGTATAAGTTCCCTGTGTCCACGCTTTACCTGCGAACTTAGCTGAGAACAGATCTCCCTGATGACGAAAGGATATTTCTCCATGTTGTTCCAATCGGAAACCATGTTTATTCCCTTTCAGAAACTAATTAGTTGGAGTGAAATTTTAGTAAGTAAGTAAATTTTTATAATTTTCTTATTTTACGTCTTTCATATATATATATATATATATATATATATATATATATATGTATATATATATATACATATATATATATGTACATATATATATACATATATATATATACATATATATATGTATATATATATACATATATATATACATATATATATATATATACATATATATATATATATATATACATATACATATATATACATATATATATTTCGTTTCTGAATTTGTTTAGCAAGATTCTTTATCTGAAATCGTGTGTTGAAACCGATATTGTTATACTTTGGGAGGGTCATGTTGCCAATAAACCAGAAATTTATAAATTTGTAGATTTGTAAATTTATAAATTTATAAATATATAATAAATTGAAGTGAAAGCAACTGGTGCGTGTGTTTCTTATTGGCAACATGACCCTCCCAAAGTATAACAATACATATATATATACATATATATGCATATATATATATATATATATAGGAACCAGTAAGACCCCGACAGCTGAGCTCAAGCCGTTTCGACGGCTAATTCTCAGCCGTCGAAACGGCTTGAGCTCAGCTGTCGGGGTCTTACTGGTTCCTATTACCCACTCTACTACCTCAAGTATCGAGTACTTTGGTGCGTTATGGTCCACCTGGTTCCTTACCACATTTCCTTCGTTATATATATATATATATATATATATATATATATATATATATACATATATATATATATATATACATATATATATATATATATATATATATATATATATATATATATATATATGTATATATATATATATATATATATATATATATATATATATATATATATATATATATATATATATATATATATATATATATATATGTATATATATATATGTATATATATATATATATGTATATATGTATATATATATATATATGTATATATATATATATATATATATATATATATATATATATATATATATATGTATATATCTATACCTATATATATGTAGATATATTTATTAAAATAACAGATTAAAGTTTAAGCAAAGAATTGCTGCTTTCACCCTTAACGGGATCTTCTGAAACTAACAAAGTCAATCTGTAAACACAGAAGTGGATATTTCTAAAAACGTTGCAACCGGAGGAAGACAGGAAGACGAAACTTTGGTTCGTGGAAACGTTCCCTGGCAAAGAACGGGAAAAACTAATATAATACGTCATTAATAGGAGCGGTGAAAAACAATTACACGCAAAGACAGAACCACGTCTGGAGTCTAAAAGACAACCACACCCAATATAAGTTACACTGGGAGATCCTAGCTAGGGCTAGATCGTATAACGGAAATGAAAGACCCTGTGACCTCTACGCCGCTGAGGGCCTGGAAATACTCTACGCCACAGACCACATCTTAAACAAAAAATCTGAGGCAATTTCGGCTTGTAAACATAAATTGCACAAAACTTTCCTGTATTACAGCCCCACATTATACCTTAACGGATAGTAGGATCTATACGTGGATATTTTACCTCTTGATGTGGTAGTTAAGTATATGTTATGTTTATACCATTACTTATTTGCATAGATAAGTATATATTATCCGTATGTTTTGTGAAGGTACGTATACTTTCTCGTACGTATATTTGATTGTATATGTTATGGCGTATATTTTAATATATTCTGGTACATATGCTTTTGGTTATGTGTATACGGGAGTTTTGCGTCTGTGTGAGTATGCAGGTTCGTACGTATGTTGGGTGTGTGTATATGTGTACTTCCTGTTTTGGTTGACGTACTCTCCGAACATTTGTGTATTTACATGTAGATATGTGTGTGCGCTTGTTATATACGTATTTATTTATTTATATACGTTTATTTATTACTTATTTATTTGTATACACGCACACACACACACATGTTTATATGTGCGTGGTTTTGTATACCAATGGCGAGTGTTTTCGCGTATGCTTGTGTATGTACGTATTTGGATGCGTGTATGTATTTATTTAATTTCAATTACCTCTGTATTGTATTTTATTTACTTTATTCTTAACTCTGAAGCGGAGAATAATTCGGTTTCCTAGTTAGAATTTTAGTCTACGACTTCAGTTATACCATTTACGTGGTTTTGTCTTTGCGTGCAATTGTTCTCCACGCTTCACATATGACGTATTATCTCCGTTCATTGCCAGAGAACGTCTCTATGAACCACATAAGAGAACATTAGTCTACGACTTCTTTTATACAATAAACGTGGTTCTGTCTTTGCGTGTAATTGTTTTTCACCGCTCCTATTAATGACGTATTATATTCGATTTTTCCCGTTCTTTGCCAGGGAACGTTTCCACGAACCAAAGCATTGTCTTCCTGTCTTCCTCCGGTTGCAACGTTTTTTGAAATATCAACTTCTGCGTTTACAGATTGACTTTGTTAGTTTCAGAAGATCCCGTTAAGGGTGAAAGCAGCGATTCTTTGCTTAAACTTTAATCTGTTATTTTAATAAATATTTGCTCTACGGTTATTATATATTTGATATATATTTATCCTTATCGAGCCCTCTTTGGATTTTAGTCTTCAAATTTATTATTATTACTATATATATATATATATATATATATATATATATATATATATATATAAATGGAATAGAATGAAACGAAATTTCATTTCTCACTCTTAGTACGACACTTCTTAAATGTAAGTATGTATGTATACGTACATACATATATGTATACAGACGTACAGTAGCATGCATATATATATATATATATATATATATATATATATATATATATATATATATATATATATATATATATATATATATACATACAGGCACACATATATATATGCACGTATCAGTTTACCGAACATTTATTATAATGTTCGCTTTGTTCGTTTAAGTAAGTGCCGTACTAAGAGTGAGAAATGAAATTTCGTTTCATTCTATTCCATTTATCGTTTTCAGTGCGCCTGGCCGACTGAACTCACTCGATATGCAAATTAGGCTCCTCAGCCGTTAATTTTCATAAGGAAAGTATATACTTTCGAAACTTCAACCATCTGGCAGAAAGGTATACGGTGCTGACGATAGCTAACAAGCTTGAAACTAGTACATCGTTCCTGTGTCAGTGTTGAACAAAAAGGTGACGTGGTTGCCTGAACACTGTACGGCGTAAATCAGGCTGTCCGTTTGTTTACAAACGAACAAAGCGAACATTATAATAAATGTTCGGTAAACTGATACGTGCATATATATATGTGTGCCTGTATGTATATATATATATATATATATATATATATGCATGCTATTGTACGTCTGTATACATATATGTATGTACGTATACATACATACTTACATATATATATATATATATATATATATATTCACATATATGTGTATATATATATATATATATATATATTTATATATATATATATATATATATATATATATATATATATATATATATATATATATATATATATATATATATATATATATATATATATTAGAAAATGAGCGGTTTTTACAAAATGAAAAAACAACGAGATGTCCTACACGATTGAAAGTATAAGGAAAAAAGATGAAATCGAAAATGCCACTGGAGTCTTTTTAAAAATATTTATTTGGCTTCTTTACCGGTTTCGCAGTTCTTGTGCTTTTCAAAAGTAGAATTAAGATGAAGGGTTTGTGGTTTTTCTCGCTTCTGGTTGGAGTCCGAATGTTACTTCTGTTTTATATGGAAAAAAGTGGCTCGAAATGCTAGGTTTTTAGAAAAGTAATTTGTTTGGTTGATGACTGTCATGTGAATAAGTATAATAATTTCGCGCCAGTTCGCGTTACAAAGTTCTTATTATATTTGCCTTTAAAAAAAAAGGATGGGTCTCAGATTGTTTTTTTATATGAGTGAAATTTGGTTTGTTGATGCAGTCACGTGAATAAGCGCATCAACTTTCGCGCCAGTTTGTGTTTGAATTTCTTTTTACTTTAAAAAAGTGGCTCAAAGAGGTTTTGTTTATGAATGTAATTAGATTGGTTATAAATGAAATTATGACTGTCACGTGAACAAGTACATTAAATACCGCGCCCGTATTTTGGAATTTTTTTGTAGCCATTTAAGGAATTTTGTGCCAAACAAAAGATAATGGTCAAGAAAAAAGGGATGGGGAGAATTGTTCTGGTTCAGTGAGTATGGCTGATGTGCTGGGGTGTCAAAATTCAGACTTTCTATTGAAATAAAGAAAGTAGAGATATGTATTTTTATTTGTGTGTGTGTGTAGGAAGATGATTCTATTAGTAGAAATGGGGGAGGGAGCTGTGTGTGTGTATGTGTGTTATATATGTGTGTGGGAGCATGGTTAGCATGTTAAGATGGAGAGAAAAAATATATATTTTGTGTGTGTGTATGTGTGTGTAGGAAAATGATTCCGTTAGTAGAAATGGGGGAGGGAGTTATGTGTGTGTGTGTGGGGGGGTATGGTTAGCATGTTAAGGTATTAGAGTATTAACGTATGTTAAGGTTTATTTAGCTCTGGTTTTATTTTCGAATATAGGTGTTATGTGTGTATCTATGTATGTGTCTGTTTGGATGGTTTGCATGTTATGGTGTTAACATAATTGTATATTAAACTATATTTAATGCTGGTCTATATTTTTGAATAAACATATTTTCCTTATTTATTCGTATTTGTTCTGTTGTATTGTCAGCGCAAAGATAAAATGGGAAGACTTGGAATTTGGGTGTCTTATTACTTGCGCATATATCTAGATGTGCACTGAGTGGTATCTGTCTTATGGTAGGGTGTCGTAATTGTTGGCGATGAATTGTCATTCTGTTTCTGAGTGTGAGTTTAGTTTGTCCTATATAATCTTCATTGCATCTTTACATTTAATGGCATAAAGTAAATTTTTTGATGAGCAAGTGAAGTGATTTTTTACAACAAAATTTTGTCCTGATTGAAATGTATACGTGTTACCTTCAATGAGGTGAGTGCAGGTTCCACAATTAGAGCGACCACATTTTTTGACAGTTTGTTGTAGGTTTGTGGTAGGTAATTTGGCATTGGTGAGTAATGTTTTTTAGTGATTTCGGTTGTCTTTTGCTTTTGAATATTTTGTGTGTTTCAAGGCTTTTTTCATTCTTGGGCCTTGTTTCAATAGTGGGATTTTCTTGTGAATAATGTTGTAAGCTTCCGCATTTCTTGGGTTGTGTGTTGAGATATATGATAGAATATTGGACGTACCTTGAATTTGTTTCTGTTTTCGAAATTCATCAATGCCTATTTTCGAAATTCATCAATGCCCTTTCTATTCCATTATTTATTAGTAATGGTGGGTACTGTCTTTCGAGCAGAATTTCCTTTAATTCTTGAAGTCTTTTATTTCGCGTTTCATAATTGGAGAAAATTGTGCAAATTCTTCTTGCTAGCTTAAAAGGGATGTTCGTCTTCATGTGCTTTGGATGGTTGGAGGTGAATAGCAGGTATTGTTCGGAATCTGTTGTTTTGTAGTGTATGTCAGTTTCAATATTTGTGTCTTTTTTATGATTAAGATGTCCAGTATAGGAGTTGATCTTGGCTATATTCCATTGTGAATTGGATGTGGTTATTGATGCCGTTAATTAAATTTTTGAAATCATTTAGTTGGTCGAGTGTGTGAGACCAAAGAATAAGACACTCATCCAAATAACGTTTCCAATTCTCTGATAAATATTTTGTGGAAGTTCAATCCGTATTTTGATTTGGTGTGTTCATGTCTCTTGACTTCCAAGTATGCCATGTATAAGTTAGCATAAGTTGGAGCGACTTTTGTACCCATCGCAGTCCCCGATATTTTCTTGTAAGTACTGCCATCGAAATCAAAAAGTTGTTCTGTAAAATAAATTTTAATCTCTCGGTGATGAAGCTTTTTTCTATTCTGTCAGTTATCTCATTGGGATATTTCTCTAGCCAGAATCCTATTGCTTCTAGTCCGTATTTGTGTGGGATCGTTGTGTAGAGATTCACTACATCGAAAGACACAATAAAAGTATCGTTGACATGTTTGGGGAGGTGGTTTAAGAGGTCCAGATCGTCTCTTACAAGGCTTTGTATGTGTTTGTGAATTGGTTTTAGTAGTATGTCTATAAAATTGCTTAGTCTGTGTGGGCCCGCTAGAATTGGTCTTAATTTAAGGTCAGTGGGGTATTGTGTGTTCACGCAGGTTGAAGAGGATTCTTTACAGGCATCGTTAATTATTTTACACTTGTGGATCTTCGGAAGTCCGTAAAGGTTGCTGGCTTTGTATTCAAAATGTGTTAAATAATCGCGTTCCTCTTTAGTTATGTCTTCCTGGTATCGACAAATGAATGTGTTTAATGTGGTCATAGTTTTTTTTATTGCTGGTAGTTTTTTACTCTTTCATAGCAGTTAGTGTCTTGTAAGAGAGAGAACATAGAATTTTTATACTGTTCAGCATCCATAATGACGACAGTACTTCCCTTGTCCGCTTCCTTAATTACAGTCTCAGTATTGTTTTTTAGTTCATGGATAATCTCCCATTCCCTTCGATTCGTGTTGGGTTTGGGTTTAGGTTGCGGTAGTTCATGGTATGGGAAAGTTGTTATGTGGTCACAAAATGTGTCCAGAACTCTGTTTCTACCTTTTGTTGGGTTGTAGATGCTTTTATTCCGTACAATTGATAGGTCGTTATTCTCCTTGTCAAAAAATTCCTCTGTGAAACATAATTTTCTACAGAAGTGTGAGATATCGTCATTTATCTCATTGAGGTTAGATTATTGTGGTCTTGGTTGTAATTTCAGTCCTTTGGAGAGAATTTTAATTTGTTGTGCTGAGAAGTTTGTATTTGAAAGGTTGATTATTTTCGGTTTTTCAAAATCGGTTTGTGCCACCGGGTGTCGTGGGTCCTGTAGCCTTGGTCTAAAAAAATGATTTTTCTGAATTGTTTTTTCATGGGTATTATTATATCTAATGGCATTTCCCCTGTTGTTGTGTGGTCTTGTATAGAAATTTCGGACGTATTGAGGTTCGGCTTGTTGATGGTCCGGGTTGTAAATTTTGTTTCTTTGTGTGGGTTGTGATCTACGATTTTGGAACAGGTTATGTGTGGGTTGGGTCTACGGTTTTGGAATAGGTTTTGTGTGGTTTGTGATCTGCGGATCGAGTCCTGTCTTGTGTTGGGGGACATTCGGGTTTTTTAGTAGGGTTATAGTTTTGTCTATGGGTTCTGGGATTATCGTCATAGTTTTGCTGGGGTATGTTGGACGCTTTGTTACTTTTTTTTTGTTATTTGTTGTGTGAGTTTTAGTTTGTTTTAAAAATGGATTACCTGTATGTTGTTCATTTTTGAAATCCATTTCGTAGTTGTTGAACCAGGTGGCGTTTTTTTCCCATCGCTGGAGGGATGTTAGTTCTTCATCCTCACAATTTTCTTTCCAAAGTTTTAAGATTTTTTCATAGAGTAGGCCTTCAGAGTGCCTTGAGATTTCTGTGTCCATCTGTTGGTCGAGTGACTTAACTTTTTCTTCGTTGGAGTTGGCTCTTAACCGCAGCAGTTCTATTTCTATTTTAAACTTTTCTAAGGCCATCTTTTCCCTACGTTTTTGTTGGTTTTGTGGTTCATTCGGGATGGGTTTTATTTGGATTTTTTGGGGAGGATGATTGGAGTAGAGTTTAACTACTTTTCATATATATCTGCTTTGCCTTTATTTTTTAGGAGATTCCAAAAGGCGAATTTGCGGGCTGTGAGCTTTTGAGTCCATATATTGATTAGGGTGTTTTTCACTGAGTGGACATCTCGTAGATTGGGTTCTAATGGTTGTTCCAGCTTTGGGAGCATTGCTGTTTCAATGGTTTTGATTAATTTAGTTAATGCTGGAGTACTATTCGTCTCTTGGGTATTTTCTGCTTCTTCGTGGGGTCCTTTTTTATAGATATATATTTGGTCCACTTTGTTGGTCAAAATTGAAAGTTTGGAGGAAATCTCTTTGAGTTCATTTAAGATATCCTGGTTCAGTGGGTTGTCGCTTTGTTGAGACTTTGGTGGAATTTTAGGTCTTCGTGTGGTGGGTGTGAATTAGAAAATGAGGTATTTTACAAAATGAAAAAAAAAACGAGATGTCTTACACGAGTGAAAGTATAAGGAAAAAAGATGAAATCGAAAATGCAACTGGAGTCTTTTTAAAAATATTTATTTGGTTCCTTTACCGGTTTCGCAGTTCTTATGCTTTTCGAAAGTAGAATTGAGATGGAAGGTTTGTGGTTTTTCTCGCATCGGGTTGGTGTTCGAATGTTACTTCTGTTTTATATTGAAAAAAGTGGCTCGAAATGCTAGGTTTTATGTGTGTGTATATGTATACACACACACACACACACACACACACACACACACACACACACACATATATATATATGAAACAATGGTGCATCTATGATGTAGGATTGTTGCGAAACTGTACAGTCGGGACATTGAAGAAAAAAATAGTTATATATATGTGTCTATTACTTCTTCTTACTTTATAATTTGTTATATATATATAGTATAAAAAAACGTAAAATCAGTGATGCATCTGGACTCAGTTTATTGCGTGTTACAATTGTTTCGCCGGCAGGTAGCTCGAGAGATGACCGTAGAATCAGCCAGATCCATACAATGATCATGTCTCGAGTTACCTGCTGGCGAAACAATTGTAACACGCAATAAACATTTCAGATGCATCACTGATTTTTCGTTTTTTTATACTATTCACACTCTGCCTTGTATGAATATTTAGTGCTAATTTTGGCATACCGCTTATGGAAGCACCATAGCTACCATTATACACACGTATATATATATATATATATATATATATATATATATATATATATATATATATATTTATACAGGGTGTTCCAAAGATGTATACACACTTCAACAGCATTCTAATAAATATTGCCTGTACAGGTAATCAAAGTATGCATACATTTCTTTGGAACATCCTGAAATTCTGTTATAACGAAATTCACGGGGTATAAAAAAATTCGTTGTAACGAAAAATTAAAGTTTTCGCTCCGACATAGCATACCGTATATCTAATGATATACCTTGTATTTACGAAGAAACATTTTGAAAGCCTTTTAGGTATGAATATTGAAAAGCTGACGAGTAGCGCCGTCTAGCAGTTTCCAGTTAAAGTAGAGGGGGACAACTGCTAACGCGTTTCTGGCTGTCATCAGGACGGTGCTTCCTTTGCTCTCTGCTGGAATTTGAAACAGTTCAAAATATATAGTTATTTTTTGCCTATGTAGATGGCCGATTAGCCTCCTTTGCATGTGGGGCTGTACAAGCTGGCTCAGCTTGAAAGTAGAATTTAAGTTTTCGCTCCGACATAGCTGTCTACATATAAGTATGTGAATTTCGTATATCTAATGATATACGGTATGTTTAAGAATAAACATTTGGAAAGCCTTCTGGCTATGAATATTAAAAAGCTGACGGCTAGCACCACTTAGCGGATTCCAGTTGAAGTAGAGGGGGACAACTGCTAACGCGTTTCAAGCTCTGTCCGTCATCAGGACAGTGCTCTCCCTTCACTCTGCAGGAATTTGAAACAGGCGAAAATAAATAGTTTTTTCGCCTTATAGTTGGGCTGATTAGTCTCATTTGCATGTGGGGCTGTACAAGTCGACCCAGCTTCAGAGTAGAATTAAAGTTTTCGCTCCGACATAGCTGTGTACATATGTATAGCTAACTGAGATATAAAACAAGAAATAGAAAGAAAGTATGTGAATTTTGTATTATATATGGTATGTTTACGTATGCACATTTGGAAAGCGATCTAGCTTTGAATATTGAAAAGTTGATTCCAGTAGTTATCCCCCGCTACTTCTACTGGAATCCGCTATATATGTTTGCCAAAAGTATATGGATAAGGAATAGAGGGAACGATACAATGCAATGAAAATATTAGTTTAACACTAGATATCTTAACGTCAATGCAATGAAAATATTAGTTTAACACTAGATGTCTTAACGTCTCGGACGTTAATGCTTCATCAGAAGCTAACTGAGATATAAATCAAGAAAGAAAGATAGACGAGAGTAAGGAGAAAAAGCACGTGTATGTTTTGACAGTCATAAATGTGTATATATATATATATATATATATATATATATACAGTAAACGTATATTAATATAAAACTCAATTGTAGAGATACAAATTACAGATGGGTCTATCCTTTGGCTTCGGGTGTCAAAGAAGTATTGATATGAACCCTTTCAATAATTTTAGTTCATGAGGAGGTGTCTCGGATAAAAGTGTTTATTCAATTCCAATTTGAAAACTTATTGTCAATTCCTTATCATCATTAACTTGCGAGTCTCCACTTTCGTATGTTGTAACATAATTGACTGTTGAGCATTAGTGCATCTTTATCTATTGTTGAGGTGATTAACCTTCTTGAAATTTTATGTATTGCTTCTTCACTTGCGACATCAATAGATTTACCATATATTTCTCCTGTTATATTGCCTTGTACAACCATATAGTAAATAATTTCTATACAACACACATTAAACATTACACTATTTCATCACTAGAATTTCATTACCAACTTCACAAGCCATGTCAAAATATCACCTTCACTCACTGTTCCGATGTTGCCAATGGATTATATGCATTTCCAAAGAAATGTCTGCAAGTTGCATGACTCGAATCGATGGTAACAACACTTCAGCTTCTTGAAATCAGATTCGCTATTTGATGCCAGTTACGTTTAAGACGAATTTTACCTTCAAATGGTGTCATTCCGTCTCCAACTGATTCGGTTGGATCCCCTAGCGAGACCAGACGATCTCATGGATGTTATTCAACCATCTTGCTCGAGGTCTAACCCTGGGTCTCCTGCCGGTTGGTTTTGCCCGTAAAAATCTGTCCAGCAATTCTTTCCTGAGGCATTCTAACCACATGTTTATAGTATCGGAGCTGTGATCTCTCAATTTGAGAAGTAGTGGCTCTATCCGGACTAACTATCTAATCTTCGAGCTACGCACCCTATAAAGAAAGTTACTCCATAGACCATTCGGAGGAACCCCATTTCGGCCGCTTGTATTCGCGATCGTATTCTTTCGGTCAGTATCCAAGATGCATGACCATAGGTAAGGGCTGCCACTGAAATTTAGTTGGCCCCTTGAAATTTAACAATAATATTTTAAGATAGAAGTATTCAGATTTCTTAGAACCCTGGAACCGCAAAGTCTTATCAAAAGCATAATGATATGAGTGCTAGATTATAGAAGGCCTCACGCCCGCACATCTACTAGGTTCCAGAGAAACCACGCTTTTATCTGTCTACTATTTTAATTAATAGCTTCTTATGCTTGTTTTCAATTTCCTTAATACCTAATGCTTATACTGATCAACAATTAACGAAACCGTATGCACTTTACTCTATTTCCAAATAAACTAACAACCATACCATTTCCTCGGATTTGTCATGTATTTTGTATCCTACAAGTCACCATATTTCCCCAGGAGCCGAAATGTGTCTGACAATTAAATAATATGAGACATAATTGTGCGTAATTCTTCAGTCTTTATTAATTTCATCAATTTTGTCGTTTACACAATATTGATATGATAGTTAAAATTGTCTTAAGTTTTTTTATCTGAGGGACAGTCAAATGTATTGTCAAATGTATTATTTTCAATTTTCACAGTGGTGATATTATTCTATACATAGGATATCCACCAACATTTGATTTAGATGCTTCTAGGGAAGCGTTTACTACAATTATTATGCTCAATGCATTCTGCATTAAGATATAGATTGCTACTGGGACCGTAAATAAAGCATTTCTTACGGTTTTGTTAATTGTTGGCTCAGTATATGCATTAGGTATTTAAGCGTACACTAATTCATTTAATTTGCCTGAGTCTTCAAATTTATTTTTATTGTTGGAGATGATCAGAATTTGAGAAGGAGGTAATCTTCGTTTCTGGAAATCGATAGAATAGTAATATCCCTTATAATTTTCCAAAATATTGTATTCCAGGATATTCTTCAATAAATCTGTCAATTTTATCATTTTAAACACTCTTGTCACGATATCAGGTCTGTCTGAAAGGAATTGTCTAAGAAAGAGATTATCTCTAATTTCATATCGCGAACTGCTGTATGTCATAATGATAAAGAAATCTGGCTTTCCAGATTATTTCACCATAGTAATGGAATCATATTAGCGCACTCGCTTGTTCCTTGAGGATATTTGAAATTATGATGGAAAAATAAATATATATCCTATTTGGGTTCTTGCAACACCGGTAAAAGTGGCTACATGAACTGAAAGTGCTTAATATTTCTCAATTCTGAAACGACTTTGTTGATATTCCATATAACTCAAACTATTTGCCTCAAATTGAAGCCAAGAGTCGCAACCCATTGCTGAAATAACATTTTACTATGCAGAAATGGGTTGTATTCTTCTTTTATTGCTGCTTGTGCAAACCTGAATTGCAATGTATTACTATTGATACATCTATAGTGATTAATTAATTCAGGTTTGATTTTCAAACGTAGCTGCCTCGTTGGTTCTTCATAGGAATAAGAGAAAATGTTAGTCATTGGGTCAAGATAACGTCTCAGTATGTTCAGATATAGTACCAGTGGCTATTTCTGAGTCAACCATGCAAAATTGGGCATGTTGTAGAAATTCTCCTACAATATGATACATATTGCTGGAGCAATGAGATTTGGTCATCAGAGTGAAAACAATACGGTTCAAGACATGAAGCATTAAATATCCGACCTCCCTGTAAAGCAAATGAAAGTACTGAGTTAGTTGTTCTAGGGTTGGGTTTGAAGTGTTTATAATTGGGATTCCTTGGGTTGCTCATGATATCATAGATATATAGAAGCGTTTGCTTTTGGCGAGGAAATAGAATTTTATCTTAAGTGACAGCAGTTATTGCATTTACCACCCAAGAAAGATCTGATAAAAGTTTGACACTACAAAATTGGCAAGAAAAAAAACTATGAATAACTAAAACTGAATAAAAATATTCATAAATTCCACAATATTTTATAATTTTGCGTTCTTTATTATAGCGCTTTGTCTCTTTTTAAGCCTTTTCGTTTTATTCATGAGATATTTTATCATTTTCTCATATTTTTCATCATCTAAGATTGTGTCTTGTTTTTCTTGCATTTTTACAGCTAAGTCACGGATTCACATCGGTCATTGACTTCTTGAGTAATAACATTCATCTGAGAACTTATTCGCCTATTTGATTCAATTATTGGATGTTCAAAATGTCCGAATTGTGTATTCTTTTAGCTTTTCTTTGTCGTACTCTTTTCCTATTCTCCCTTTTCCTGGGCGAGTTGCCGCCGCTTTTTATTCAAATTTTTCCTGTGTGTAATCACATGGAATGAGGAATGAAGGTTGTAAGGGACGAAAGCAAAGAGAAAAATATAACAGACACATCTTCTTATCTGACGGATTATATAATAAAAAATCAAAAGCAAATTTCGGAGACATAGATATCAGTTTTAAGGAAAATAATTACTTATGCTTACTTGACAATCCAATAAAGAATTAATTCTACTTAACAAGCAGCAATAGCGAATTGGGAATAGAGCATCAGAGTCTTTAGAGCGATTTAAGTGTTTTTATATATTTCTTCTGACTTTATACACTCTGAGTTCAAATCTCGTCGAAGTCAGTTTGCTTTTCATCCTTTGGAAGTCGATAAAATTAAGTACGGATCTAGGAAGAAGGATTGGCGTAATATTAGAATGCTAGAGGAGATGCCTTGCAGTGAAACTATTTCAGCTCTATGTGTTCTGAGATGAAATTCTGCAGCCTATCACCAGATAAATCCGGGTCGTTTGGGATCCGGCAAACACTATGAGTTGAAAAATTCTTAAGCTAAGTTCTTCAGTTTATTACTCTCAACACAAACTCTTTAACTGGCATTCGAACTATATTTCAACAAGCGACAATAATGTATATTTATTAATTTGTAATCATAAACAAATATTTAATAGAAATCCTGTACGAATAAATAAATAAATCATGATGGTTGTGTAGTTTTCTGCTGATTGTTGTCAGCTATCTTATCGTTTTATACACATATATTCACACAAACACATGCACGCATACATGTATATAGTCTGTCTTAACTCATTTAAGGATCGTTATGTCGGTGTTTATCGCGGTTTCATGGCGTGAAGCGACTAGGAGTATAAGACTCCTCACTGGAAAGGAGGCCAGTCCATCGCAGGGTTAAACCCCCAGCTTTTGCTGGTATTCATTTTCAGCTGGGACTCATTTTCAGTATACTGAAGCAACGTGAAATGAGGTGTTTTTCTTAAGAACACAACCCGCAACCTAGCCCAGGAATCGAGCCCACGACATTATGACCATATGTTCAACACCCTTACTACTAGGCCGCGCGCCTCCACACGCATACATGCATACACACAAACTATTTTTTTTATTGGTTTAAGGCTTTGGACTGTTGTGATGCTGGGACATTATGAGGTTAATAAACAGTTTGTTATTTATTATATATATTACTTATTTTATCAAAGTGTCAAGACTTAGGCTGCTAGTTTTAGGAGATTGAATGACCATATCGACGCTGTATGTTACAGTCTCTTTCTGAATGATATTTCTCTAATATCTTGAACGTACGACCTACAAGTATTAACCCCATTAACTGATTATATATTCAACTCTGAAACTAGTGTGGCTAATTACTGAAAGCCAATATCAATTTTTAATTGATTAATTAAGAAAATAACAATGAACTGTTTCAATAAAGTATATTTTCACGAGATATGCATATTGTTGGTGACTCATTGATTTTTTACACAAATATGTTACATTCATTCCTTTTCTGGCTTCTCAATTTCGACTGCGGACATGCTGGGGCACCGCCATTATAGGTTTAAGTCGGTTATACCAAAGCCTGCCTTTTCTCTGGTAATTTGATTTCATATAAGACCTACGTGCATATAAGGAATATGAAGAAAGTAATCGTTTGAGTAATTATGGGTAAGCTTCTAATGGTAAAACGTAACTCAACTTCGTGTAAAAGAACTATTTTGGATAAAAACTTCGGTAATATATCAATCTATTTAGAGATGAAAAACAAGTCAACATTTATGTATAGGATGATAACTTGGACAGAACGAGACACATATGAACGCATGCCCACATTTTATCTTTTTATATTGGCGGAATCAATAAGCTACGCTTTGTGAAACATGATCAGCTTTTAGATAAACACAGACTACACATAAGGACACAGGCACACATACAAAGACACACATATACATACACACAGTCACACATACACACATACACATATACACACACACGCATACACACACATACTCATAGATACATTCACACACAAATACATATACAGGCACACCGACACACAGAAACAGACATACACAGTCATATTTTCACATACACACAAATACACTCACAGACGCACACAGAGACGTTTGCACACAATCGTGCATACACACAATATACACATGACCGATTTTCATACAGTAGCTGTCTACCATATTTCGCTAATACGTTATTAGTCAAACCATGACTATGGCAGAAGAGTGAAAATAAACGGTAGCATTTTTCAGTGGACCACACTGGCATTTGTATATTTAGGAAAATGACTTATGATGCACTGGATAAAAAACATTACACCAATAAAACCACTGAACCTGTATACTGTCTACTGCATTGGCTCTCAATTTAAACTTTCCTGCATCAGCACTTAATTTTAAATTTACTGCATTAGCACTTATCTTTTAATTAATGTTTGAATAAATGTATGCTTGATTTTCGCGCTTATTTAGTCGACCATAAGTGAGTAATGAGTGATTAAAAGATTTCGTGGACACAACAGAAAAATGTATTAAGAAACACTTGCCTAAGGTGATTAAACAAATCATCTTTCTTCTGTTATGAAAAATATTGCATATGATATTAACTGGTTCAGTAGTTCGTATACTAAGCTTTTAAATAAATTCTTGCAGTTCGATATAGTTGAGTTCTTTCTTTCTATAACAAATATCTTCTCTAAAATAGTTTAGTATTTAGCAGCAACATATTTATTAGAGAAAAGTGGTGCATTGGCAGAGTTAGAACTTCGACGGGGCTCTCGTTGAGGCCAGCTATGTCTTTCTTCCTTTCGGAATCGATAAATAAAGCACCTATTCAGTACTGGGGTCGATTCCTTCTCCTCCTCCACACTCTCCTGGAGGAAATCGCATTTGGTTGTAGAGGGACGGGCTCCGACAGGTTTAAAGTGTCCAAGACACGACGTATGACGGCATCCCTACGAGTCCATTAGGAGTTGTGGGATTACAGAAATCATTAGATCTGACTATGGAAAAATACTACCCTCTACAGAAAGATTTAACGAGGACACTATATACATATATAAGAAGAAACCTCAACCACCACAGCCATTATAAAAAGATTAGTAGAAGGAAGAGTAATTAACCTATCCATTGACAGGGATTTTTCCACCGTTCTGCTTTCCATTACAAAGCAGTAATATCAAGAAGATGCTTTAAAGAAAAACATGGAATGGACCTTCGTTGGTTTCAACGATTAATGTTCCATTCGTTCGATAAATGAAACGGCCAGTACAGGAAATTAACGTGCAAGTGGCTGAAGATTCCACAGACATGTGTACCATTAACGTAATTCTCTGGGAGAATTCCCATCCCTTCAATTTTACCCACAAGAAGCCACACAGAATTATTCAGTTACAACCGTTTCCACCTTATTATTCTTTTCGTCTCATATTCTCCGAAATTAGTTAGAAAAGATTCGTTCTCTGAAGGGTGGGGACTAAAAAAGGAAAAGTGTTCATTTACTTCTGTTAGAGAATCCGTATCATTCATAAAGAAGACAAAACGAATATTCTTCCATCAATTATAAAATAAGTTTTCTTTTGTTGATATATAAAACAAACAAATCATTATTTGAGTAAACAAGCAAACTCCTCTCAGATCAATGACATTTCACATTTTATATAATTTATATCTCTTTGGACAACAATGATGAGGAGAAGAAAATAAGCGGTTTTCAGACAATAACTTAAATAAATTCCAAATATACTGCTTTTGTAATTTTTTTAGTCCTTCTTAGTCTTTTGACTGGGGAATGCAGCTGCACCAGCTTCAAGTGTTGTAGTAAATTATATCGACTAAACTTGTTTGTCGATCAAAGTTGACTTTGGGTCAAATGTCTGCAACAAAATGATATGATCATAACGTCAAAACCTTGCATAAATTAATGTATATATATATATAATATATACTCTTATGTTTGGGGATGGCCATGTTGCCAAAATATCTAATAAAAACAGAAGCACTATTCGATTTTCACTTCAGCTTTATCATTAGTTATTAGTTGGCTCGACAAAGTTCTTTCGCCACACATTCTGTGACCTCCTCAACGACTACTTTTTTGTATCTGCACCTTCTCTTCTTTTTGCTCTTATTTTTTTTTTATAAAACTCCCTTTTGTATTTCTGTGGCAAGTTTCCTGTCCGCACATGCGTTTGCGTCAGCTCCTGTGTAGTCTGTTTGTGTTTGACATGTATATGTGTGTTTGCGTGCGTGTGTGAATTTGTATATTTATCTGTCTGTGTCTTCCTATGATTTTTATTTGCATCGTACACTGTCATCAGTCATTAGTTTGTTGGGTGGGGGTGTTATTATTCCACCTTCTGCCGAATTAAGAAACACCATGTCGTTTGCAAATTCCTGCCGATTGATTTTACACCTGCCAATCATGGTACGAATTCCAACCCGGCTGCACATATCAATCCTATTCATGTAATTAATGAACAGGTGAGGTGACAGTACACACCCCTGGCGAAGTCCGACTCACACATTGAATGGTTTCGATTTCTCAACATTTATCCGAACACAAATACTCGGGCATTCATATAGAGACATCAGGTGCAGCAAGAAGCTGACCATTGATTCCATACTCCTGCACAACCTTCCACAGCAGGTCCCAAGGAACGGATATTTGCCTTTTCAACCAGGTATATGTTGTAGACAGGAGAACTGCACAGACAATTACACTAAGGCAAGCCGACAGATTTCCAAACTCAAATTTAGCGTATGTAAATGCGTTACTGGATAAACCACAATTGTTTTACCTCCTATAAATCATATGACAATCAGAAGTACGAGAGGCAGTCACTTAACCACAAATGAACGGATAACACAGACATACTTTCTCTCACACACACGTGCGCACACACAGAGATACACTCACACACAAACACACAGAGACACACTAACGCACACACACACACACACACACACACACACACACACACACACACACACACACACACACACACACACACACACACACTCACATACATAGATACAGTCACACTCATACATTCTACTTGTCATATATAGAATGTGAGACTACTTTGATGTATACACTTAATTCAGAATGCTCAACTTCAAGCATTTTCATCGCTCCCATTTGTTGACACACATAACCAGCGTGTAATTCTATTATCTCCCATTTCCATTTATACTTGATTATTCTAGCCAAACCAAACGTTGTTTTCTCCAAGCTGGCATACAGTCAAATCTCATCGCAGTCTCTATAGTTGTTAAAAAAAAGGGGAAATGAATATCCTCTCTTGTTTGCTTCAACATTCGAAAAGGAGCTTCATTATTGACATTTCGGGGATAGTATCAGTCGATTGAAGTTTTTCCATGCGCTATTTCTAGAGTGTTAGACTCTAATTTTTGTGTATGTATGTATGTATGTATGTATGTATGTATGTATGTATGTATGTATGTATGTATGTATGTATGTATGTATATATGTATGTATGTATGTATGTATGTATGAGATGACCCCTTAGCCTTTGTCAAGGCAGAATTCTAGG
>OZ024743.1:340558906-340676406 GCA_964016885.1 Eledone cirrhosa
ACACATATACATACATATACACATATATATACATATACATACATATATGTATGTATATATATATATATATATATATATATACATACATATACATACATATACATACATATACATACATATATATATATAAGGCGGGTAAAATTCCCGAGATCCATGGACGAGTTCTCTCCAGCGGCCTCTGTCCCTCATTATCGCTGCCATGTCCTGCGTCTCCAACAGACCAGTGTCTGTCCTTAGGGCATCAACATACGTTAACCTTGGTCTTCCTCTTCTAGTGTGTCCATGTATACACTGAGGATGAAAAACTCAGAGCTCTATGGGAGCATCCCAAAAGTCAGCTCAAAAGTGACACAGAGGAGACTGAGGTTAGCTGGACATGCTCACCGACATCCAGAGTTGACATATATATATATATATATATATATATATATATATATATATATATATATATATATATATATATATATAAAACACTCATTTGTGATAAATAGACAGAGACGGGCCGAAGGACATAAAAATATGTAAATATAGATAAATAGTTATACGGAAATTTCGAAGCGCCGAGAGATTATGAATTTCACAAAAAATCGAGTAAAAACGATTTTCTAAGTTATTTATAACAACCAACTGTATTTACAGTTATTTTTCTGCAGCTGAATATCGCTACATTTTCTAAGAAAATTCATAATCTTCGAAAGTTCAAACTATCCACACCATGTTCTTCACATCCCGAACTGTTTGATTTAGCTTCTAAGTTAGACAGTAACTGCTGTTAAAGGCTGTTAGGCTCAATGGTTAGAGCAGGAAACCGGTATCTGAAGGATATGAAGTTTGATTCTCCATAGTGACCAGAGTCATTTGTTTTCTTTTCTAAAAAGTGTCTTTACCCGATTTTCTCAGCTATTTTTAGCAACCAACTGTATTTACAGTTATTTGTCTGTCATTGAGTTTCCAACATGTTCTATGAACCACATACAAATATATATATCAACCGGATATATTCAAGACATTAGAAAAAGAAAAGAAATGTTTCACCTTCAATGGAGGGATGAATCAAAAAGAAGAAAAAAATATATTAGAGTATATAAATTTCCTCTCTGATTAATGTCGGCAGCTCATTCTTTCGTAATACAAAATAAAATTCAATCAACTATATATAGAGATATCTGTTATACTCTCATCGTTTTCTCAATGTCTCTGTATCTCTATTTTTCTCTTTCTATCAGTAAGTTTGGTTCTACAGTTGTACGGATTCTCTAGTGTGCAGGCAGTAGTCAAAGAGATTGCCTCAACCTCAAATAAGTTTCGATAGTGTTTTAATTATATTTGTATTACTGCATTGCTTTATAGATATTCTTACAATGTATGAAAGAAAGAAATGCTAAATGCTTTAAGGTTTGAAATATTTATTTGAAATATGCCCTTCCATTTTAAAAAATTCATTTGTTTTCGATGCATTAACATTTAATGGTTTCTAATTTAATGCACAACCTTCAACCTTAATATAATTTAATGCACAGCCTTCAGCCACAGTATATATTAATAAAATAACTTCCACTTTTATACTATGCATTGAATCTACAAAATAGCGTTTGTATTTGAAGTGAATAAGTATTTCTATCTTTTTGTAATTGTAATCGAATCGTTGTCCTTAATAAATAGAAACTGAAACATCATCCTACGAATAGGTACCAATGTATTGGCAGTTATAGACACATATGCATATATATATATATATATATATATATATATATATATATATATATATATATATATATATATATATATAACAGTTATAGACACATACGCAAACACACACACACACACACATACACACACACATATATATATATATATATATATTGTTGTTCTTCACGAGAGTCATGCTGCCAATAAGAAAACGTACATTGCTTTCGTTTCACTACAGTTTTATTATTATTTATCAAGTAACTATCCAACAGTTGATTAAACAACCAATAGTCTATTTATGGAATTGCCAAAGCCCCTTCATTACACGTGATTTTATCAATGAGGAAAAGAGGAAATAATCTGGAAGCAAGGTCGGGACGGAGCGGAGACACTGAGGGCAAGTCGTCACAGTTCACTGGATTAGCCTCTTAGTATTAAGTATTCATTTTTCCGTCATCAATACAAAACCAACATACACCCCCCCCCCCACACACATACACACACACGTATATATATATATATATATGTAAATATATATGTTAAGATCTTAAGAAAAAAGACACTCACACATACACGCACGCCCACATACACACAGACTCATACACACAGATATAATATGCCTTATACCATCCATTAATAGTTGAAATTTAATAAGATGTATATATTGGCGTCGTGACTGAAACTAAGTCACTATATTCGAAAATAAAATAAAAAGAAACCTTGCTCACTCACACGTTTGCTATATGTTAATGAAATAATATGATATAAGAAAAGAACGTTTCCAATGTATAATCGCACATACATACACACACGCATACATTAACCACACACACACACAAAAACACGCACACATACACCCCCCCCCACACATATACATATATATATATGTGTGTGCGTGCGTGTATGTATCATAACATGGATTAATCTTCAGTACATTAGTATATTCACTTACTTGTATTCCCTTCAATTTCTCGATATTAATATTGCATTATCTTACTACTGGTGTCTACTTTCTGGACACAATGTCGCATATTTAGAAAGTCTGTAGCATTATTTGTACAATACTACCGTGCAGTATTATGTTGAAATATTTATTAAATAGCTGGATGAAAAATTCAATATAATATGAAGGGGGTCACTGACATTAAAGAAAGATTTAAGAAAGAGGAGAAAATAATTAACTTCTTGGATTGCTGAACTTGTTTTACCATTCTCGTATTCCAGAACAAATTGTAGGAAGATTATTTATTGTGTGCTCTAAGTGGCGGGAATGGCCATAAATGCTATATTGCTTTACTGTTCACTTCTTTTCTCGAGGCCCTGTAGTTGACGACATGTAGGCTATAGCTTGAATATTACGTTTCTCTTAATCTATTGAGAGCTTCCTACTGCGCATGTAATTCTACTTGTGTCAGCGTTCACCCAAGAACATAGGCCGCCCATTCATTACGATAACAGACAGATCACCCAGTTTGTGTATGCCCTCATTAGAGACAACTTATCGTATCGTTTTAAAACGCAATATAGATAAACGTTTGCAGGTTTTGCGCAGAAATTTATCCGAGCCAACGATGATACCTTTATGTGCTCACTCGATTCGCTAGGGATAGAAGCTAAATTATCTTCATTAATTTTAGCCATGGTCGACAAGTCCCTTATGTTATTTATGTAAAAAACAATTTCAATTTGAAAGGACACTAGTTCGACTTATTGGTGTATTTATTGAATGTATTCTATAAATAACAGTGAAAATCACTCACTCTAAAAACACTATCATTTTTAAGAAGAACGCAACATTTGATAATGGATTAGTATAAAAATAGAATGTCATCCAAAACAAAATTCATAAGAATTTCGCATGTGTGCATGACTATACACTGAATGTGTTTCAGTATTTCTGTACTGTATATTACACCATATAACTTTATCGTATACTTCGGTTGCTTAGTGCTTAAGTTAATATATATCTTAATTAACTATCAACATGAGCACAAATAATATGCAACTGTGTACTTTCATTTCGAGATATTACTATGAGTGATACGGTATATAGACCCCTCGGTGTTTTTGATGATTTATATACCTTCTAGCTTCGAACATCGATTAAAGATGTTTATCATATTTTCAAGTTTTAGTATTTACATGCCTATACTAAAAATGTGTGAATCTATATACATATTTACGCAGTTTCGGTTACCTCTATACTGTAGATATACAGATCTAATTTGATCATATATATATATATATATATATATAGTAGGTCGAATTCGCTTGCACACCGCTAAAGATTCGATTTTACTAAGCCTCCAATTATATTATTTTCTGCTAGATTTAATAATTAACTAATTAATTTAATTAGACAATTCTGTTGATTGGTTAATTATTTGTGTTTGCTTAATAACATCTGGTCGAGAGCTTATTCTGAATATTAGCGGAAATTATAATATTTCCTTTGTCTAACACTTTGAATGACCCGCCAAAAACCGGGGGTTATTTCCCTTGTTGGAAATAACACGTGACAACTAAATGTTCGATTCGCTGATGCTAACTACAACATTTAGTATTTCGCCCCGTTCTTTGGTAGAACGAAATCCCGTTGATGAAATGAATCCTCTGTTTGATCATGAATACCACGAGCTTGCCAATTACGTAAGTCTCATATTTGATTTCGGATTCATAGAAACACTTTAAACGTATAACGTTTGATTTGTCCAGGTGTATTTTTTCTCAACCTGTTAGTTCTTTCGTTACTTTGGTATTGTGTGTTAGATTTTGCCTACCACAATGTTCAATTTGTCAAGCTATTTAAACGTATGTTATTACTCTAAGGACCTACCTTGTCGAGTGTTTTGCTAACTCATTCATAAAGTAGGTAGAATTTGCTTGCTCACCGTCAAAGATTCGATTTTACTAAGCCTCCAATTATATATATATATATGTATATATAGAGTGAGAGAGAGAGATAAAGAGCGAGCGAGAATAGAAGAGGAAACACAGGTAAGCATTAAAAAAAGAATTCTATCCAGGTATTTACGACCGTTTCATTGGTAAGCGCAACCTTATATCGCTATATTGCAAATAGCAGCCACTCGATAATAACTGTTATTCACCTCCAAATTTTCAAAATAATGAATAAGTTACTTGTAAAAGGTTCTTAATATATTTCTTAAAAAACATTTTTTTGGAATAGTATTTACTATATAGAGAGAGAGGAAAGGGGAGAATAATTAGGAAGTAGAGAGACAAACGGGGATGGATGGAGGGGTAAAGATGGAAGGATTCGTCGATCAGTTTGATTCGTAGACTTGATGTCGTCAATTTACTGTGTAGGGAGTTAAACGTTTATAGTGGGAGAGAGAGAGAGAGAGAGAGAGAGAGAGAGAGAGAGAGAGAGAGGAGGGGGGGGGGAGAGATAGAGAGATAAATATATATATATAAAAAAGAGGGAAGAGAAAAAAAGAAGAAAAGAAAAGAGAACAAAAAAAGGGGAGAGAAGAAAAGAAGAAAATGAAAAAAGAGAAAAGGAATGAAGGAGGAGAGAGGGACGTAAGTATTGGTTACTGTGGGTAATTAAAGGGGTTAGATTCAATAAGAGGGTAGAAAGTCTAAGAATATGCAGTTTGTCAGGTTGTAGTACGAGGTTAAGGGTTCGATTTGCACTTGTAGTGCGAACACTTTTCTTTAAGTCTATGGTTGCAATAAATTGATCTTTCTATTTTATTGTTGAGTAACTTATTCTTCGAACTCAAAATGTGAAACAGTTCAAGGTCACATAACCGACAGCTTCTCATACCACTCGGATATTCATGCGCGTTCGATAGTTTCTTCCACTTCAGGGTGTATTGATGGTTCCCTCAGTTTTTAAAAAATATATTAAGAACCTTTTACAAGTAACTTATTCGTTATTTTGAAAATTTGGAGGTGAATAACAGTTATTATCGAGTGGCTGCTATTTGCAGTATAGCAATATAAGGTTGCGTTTACCAATGACACGGTCGTAAATACCTAGATAAAATCCTTTTTTTAATGCTTACCTGTGTTTTCTCTTTTATTCTTTATACTCCAAGATTGAATGTGATTTACCACATTCTTGCAAACTTATGGAGTGGTCCCTAACCGTGCGTTGGAAACCGTCCAAGAAAGTGGCTACCTTAACTACGAACTGTATTACAATAAGCAATTTTCTGCTTCCCTAACTATATATATATATATATATATATATATATATGTATATATATATGTATATGCGTATATATATATATATGACATATTATATATATATATATATATATATATATATATATATATATATATATATATATATATATATATATATATGTTTCATAACTTCTGGTTGAGTGCTTAATTCGGTTTAGTCTAAAGGAATTTCATTCCTTTGTCTCAAATTTGAATCCACCGCCAAAGCGGGGGTTACCTCCCTTGGAGAAAACCACGTGTCTATAGCGAAATTCACTGCTAGAACATACCCACAGAGGCTAAAGAACACAAGACTTGCTGAAGAAGTAAATCCTTTGTTCTGCCGCCAAAAACCATTAACTTTCAGACGCCTGCAAGCGGAATTTGTCGATCTTGGATTTGCAGAAACCTAGCGCTGATATTGTGTGCTGTATGTGATGCATATCGTGTGCTATACGATATGTATTGTATATTCCATTCAGTCCCAGCGTTTTGTCCAGGTCAGTCTAATATCTTCTCCTGAGTCCTGTATTTTAGTTGCTGTGGTAATGCGGCTGGATTGCCGATCGCTATATTTGATTTGCTAAGCTGTCTAAACGTATTGTTATTACTCTGGGGTACTATCCCCACCCGAGTGCTAAAGCTACATACCAAATTTGCATTCGTTAGCTTGGCCGCACACTAAGGCTTCGTTAATGCTGTACTAAAATTTGTATATATATATATATATAATAAATGTAACCTGAGTTTTTCGAACATTAATAATTGTTTCTACTTTAGGCACAAGGCCAGCAATTATCCAGTGCATTACTGGTACTTTATTTTATCGACCCCGTAAGGATGAAAGGCAAAGTCAACCTCGGCGGGATTTGAACTCAGATCGTAAAGGGACATAACTATGCTGGAAAGCATGACGTCCGACCCTCCACCGATACTACCAATCCAAACATTAATAATAATATTTGATTCGTTTGCAATTATGCAAACAGCTTCTTTTATAAGCCATGTCAATAGAATGAGCTCCTCATTCCCTCTCCTGTGTTGACATGCAAACAGAACTGCAGACACTAATGTTTCTGGGTGATTACCCTTCATCAGTGTAGTTTACTGCTTACCTGCCAACTGTCATAGCTTGTGAAAATATATGATATTTTCTGAAATATACAGTGGCTGATCGGCCTGATTTGAATATTAGCAGATTGGCTGATCAGCCAGCTCTGCATTTTAGCAGACTCACTGATTTGCATGCCAACACAAGAGCGAGAGAATGAGGGGCTCATTGTACTGATATAGCTTAAAAAGAGGCTGTTTGCTTAATTGCAAACGAATCGAATATTATTATCAATATTCGAAAATCTAGTTGTTTTATATATATATATATATATATATATATATATATATATATATATATATATATATATATATATGAAATATAAGAATCAAAGAACTGTTCAAAACATTTTTGTGCTTACAACTGTTTCCTCCAAACCGAGGTTTGGATTCTTCGGAGCAATTTATTAATGAATGAACAGTTATATGACCTCCTTTTTACCCAAGAGACATACAGATACATATGCAAATATTGTGGGTCAACATTCATTACAGCAATTAGAGTGGCAGTACACATTTAGAGATTACATTCATATTAAAAGGTACAGTCAAAAATACAGGTTAAAATACAACATGAAAATAAGCGGTTATATAGTGCAAATGGTATATGTGTGGCAAGCACGTGCGTCTTGTTTATATAGTGTGGCATAAAACTGCTCTGTAAATCATCTGATGTTTTTACATTGAGCTACTTAACTTACTGGTAATAAGGTAGTAATATATTACTGCCTACCACTATTTAGGGTTAGTATAAAAAAATATATATAACTGCAAAAGGTTTTTGTATTTACATAACCATAAATAGTATAATTAATACTATATATATATATATAGTATTATCCGTAGTGTTGTAATATGAATATTATACACAGTAGATGGACAGCTCACGTAGGGTTTGCTCGACGGTTCCAGTTGTAGTTTCAAAAGTAATCCGGAGAAAATAGAAGGATTTAAATGGATACAGTTCAGTAAAAGGAATTTATTGGCACGTGTTTCAATAACAGTTATATGACCTGAAAACAGCTGCTATCTACAAAGTTTTAACTATGCAGACACTCAATATTTCAATGTTATTTTCAACTACCATTTCATCAGAATAATATCATTGAGAACTTGTTTGGTTTTTATAGAGAATATTAAGAGGGAGGAGTGAAGTTGTTAGAAGAATAGTAAAGGGAGTGGATAGAAATGTTTGATAGCAGTGGGTAATTAGATTCCCATCTGTTATTTTGTTAGTTGAGTTTGACATTTTTATGACATTTTTAAAGAATATTCATTATTTGGCGTTGGCTGTATTGGTTATTTTTCTAAATCTATAGAAGGATTAGAGATAGTAAAGATATGCATGGTTGGTTTTGTGTTTGCATTAATTCACATACAGACTTAAATTTTTCTTTCAAGTGTACGTATCCGTTCGCCCACACATAAATATATGCGTATATATACTTATATTTAAAAAAAAACACATTAACACTCACACACATATATGTACACCTCTACAAATACATACACTCACATACACATACTTACATGCTCATACTTACATACATATATACCTGTACACACATATATATATATATATACATATATATATGTGTACATACATACGCATTCATGTATATACACTTTTATACTCTACTTATCTTCATATACACACATATAGACACACACATATATACATACATACTCTTGTCCATGTGTATATATATATATATAAATACACATATACATGAATACACATACATTTAATTATACACATCAAACATATATATATATATATATATATATATATATACACTCACCCACTTATTTACTTATTTATATACATTTTCACATATATATATTCATATGGTTGCTTTTAGACACATTCATTATAACATATTCGCACCTATTCTCATCAGCATATTTATCCATTATTAGTGTGATAATTTAAGGTTAATAATAGTACATATATATGTTGAGAAGAGATTGTTTTTATATTTTTCTAACTTGATTGAGGATTTGTAAGTTGGGAGGATGTCCCTCGTTTATGTAATATTCTGCTTGTAGTGGGAAAAAAGGGTTTTAGTTCAGTGACGGCAGAATAATGTTCGTTCAATTCTGTTATTAAGCAATTTCTTCTTGTGTGTGATTTTGTAATAAATCTCAAGATTACATAATTTGCAGAAATTTTGGCTCCTGGAAAATCTTTGGGTTTTAGCTAATTTCTCCCATTTTGGGGTAAACTTTTGATCGCTATCCCTGAGCGTCCAAGCTTTTTCTGCTAAAGTTGTTACATTTCTTTGGCTCTGGTGTTTTATTGAGTAAGAATGCCTATATAATCGACATTTAAACGATGTTGCCGTTGATCCCACGTAATACCACTCGTTACCTCCGGATTCAATGGTACACTTATAGATGATATTTTTTCAAGGCAGTTATTGCCAAGGGGGCATACACCAATAAACCAACAAACAAAACTAATAGAAAGCGATGCAAAGAGTACTTATGGTATAACCCTGAATACAATAGTTCCATTAGTACAAATTTACCAGTACTCTTCTTTAAAATAGTTAGGAAACATTTTCCTACATCACACAAATACCACAAAATCCTAAACCCTACCACTATAAGACTGTCATACTCTACAGCGTTAAACCTTGAACAACACATAAAAAAGATTAATACTAGAAGGTTAAACGAAAACACTAAAAACTTAAGTACAAAGAGCACAAAAAAAACAGTAGACAATACACTACAGAACATAAATAAACCACACCTAAGTTCGTCCGCAATACTACTCCAGAGTGAACCTAACTACAAAACCAACGTACACAACTGTAACTGCACCTATCCTGACAATTGCCCCCTTGGCAATAACTGCCTTGAAAAAAATATCATCTATAAGTGTACCATTGAATCCGGAGGCAACGAGTGGTATTACGTGGGATCAACGGCATCATCGTTTAAATCTCGATTATATAGGCATTCTTACTCAATAAAACACCAGAGCCAAAGAAATGTAACAACTTTAGCAGAAAAAGCTTGGACGCTCAGGGATAGCGATCAAAAGTTTACCCCAAAATGGGAGAAATTAGCTAAAACCCAAAGCTTTTCCAGGAGCCAAAATTTCTGCAAATTATGTAATCTTGAGATTTATTACAAAATCACACACAAGAAGAAATTGCTTAATAACAGAATTGAACGAACATTATTCTGCCGTCACCGAACTAAAACCCTTTTTTCCCACTACAAGCAGAATATTACATAAACGAGGGACATCCTCCCAACTATACAAATCCTCAATCTAGTTAGAAAAATATAAAAACAATCTCTTCTCAACATATATATGTACTATTAATAACCTTAAATTATCACACTAATAATGGATAAATATGCTGATGAGAATAGGTGCGAATATGCTATAATGAATGTGTCTAAAAGCGACCATATGAATGTATATATGTGAAAATGTATATAAATAAGTAAATAAGTGGGTGAGTGTATATATATATATATATATATATATATATATATATATATATATATATATATGTTTGATGTGTATAATTAAATGTATGTGTATTCATGTATATGTGTATTTATATATATATATATATATATACACATGGACAAGAGTATGTATGTATATATGTGTGTGTCTATATGTGTGTATATGAAGATAAGTAGAGTATAAAAGTGTATATACATGAATGCGTATGTATGTACACATATATATATATGTATATATATATATATATATGTGTACAGGTATATATGTATGTAAGTATGAGCATGTAAGTATGTGTATGTGAGTGTATGTATTTGTAGAGGTGTACATATATGTATGTGTGTGAGTGTGTATGTGTTTTTTTTTAAATATAAGTATCTATACGCATATATTTATGTGTGGGCGAACGGACACGTACACTTGAAAGAAAAATTTAAGTCTGTATGTGAATTAAGTGCAAACACAAAACGAACCATGCATATCTTTACTATCTCTAATCCTTCTATAGATTTAGAAAAATAACCAATACAGCCAACCCCAAACAATGAATATTCTTTAAAAATGTCATAAAAATGTCAAACTCAACTAACAAAATAACAGATGGGAATCTAATTACCCACTGCTATCAAACATTTCTATCCACTCCCTTAACTATTCTTCTAACAACTTCACTCCTCCCTCTTAATATTCTCTATAAAAACCAAACAAGCTCTCAATGATATTATTCTGATGAAATGGTAGTTGAAAATAACATTGAAATATTGAGTGTCTGCATAGTTAAAACTTTGTAGATAGCAGCTGTTTTCAGGTTATATAACTGTTATTGAAACACGTGTTAATAAATTCCTTTTACTGAACTGTATCCATCTAAATCCTTCTATATATATATATATATATATATATATATGTAGATAAATCTACCAAAAGTTTACGGTAGTGTCCAATCCGTATGAAGAACTCAATGTAATTCCGGATATCATGGAAAGAAGAGATGCATTCAAAAATCACTTTCGGTGAAAGATAAACGGAATACAGAGTCAAGATAAAATATTAAAAAAATAATGAATAAAACAATGAAACAGTTCCTTATATTAAACAGTTCCTTATATTAAACAAAAAAAATATAAGGAACTGTTTCATTGTTTTATTCATTATTTTTTTAATATTTTATATATATATATATATATATATATATATATATATATATTATATATATATATATATATATACTTATGTTTAAATACATATGTGTTTCTTCTGACTTTGTTCTAACTCCCTTACGGTTGAGTAAAATAAGGCTGTAACTAACTGCTTCTCTATCAATGAACTTACTGGCCACCAGTCAACCCATCACAACACTTCTATCTTGACCGCTAGCAACGTGATAATTTTCACCCCTTTTGAATTTGTCCCTTGATAAACGTGAAGCCTCAACGATTAGATATTTCCATAAAGTACAAACGAAACTGTCGACTGTCGGATCAACTTACATTTTAAACTTAGCTCCGTTTAATTGATTATTTATTTAGTTCAATTCTCCGGACTGCCTGTTCTTCAAACTTATAATTTTATATATAATATATATAAAATTATATATATATATACGAGCTGAGCTACCCAGTGATACTCGGGTATTTTATGAAAGTTACAATATATTTGGCACACATTACAAAATATTTGACCATTCAAATATGATTGCTGAATTTTAACCAAAGTAGGAATTATAGCAGAATATTTATTGCCGTTTGGTCAAAGTAAATCATCTAGATAAACATATTAGTTTTTTCCAGTGGTGATCTTTTGAATACTGCTCCCTTTTACAGTCAGCATATATAATGCTTTACTCATAGATGAATCATTAGGTATGTTGTCAGTGAAAAGGGCATGACCAAAAAAATACATATAGATTTTATTATGTATCCTTTTCTTTTTTTTTTTTTTTTTTTTGCTCAATCTGAACCTCTGAAATTCAAACAATATGTAAAGACTGTTTTAAAAACCATAAATAATATAAGAAAATAAATTTAGCATTGGTTTATGATTGAATGAAGCATTTACTTACACATTACTGTAATTCGGGGAAAGTGTATTTAAATTTGTACACTCTAGCTTTCACCAATCTTTGCCTCTATGGCAGTAGGATCTTGTTTGAGGGAGATTTGTTTTCTATTTCTATTAGCTATACCAGCAGGTATAGTGGCTCACATGACATACATAGATACATACACACACATGTATGTGTGTAAGACAGTTGTTTATGATTTGAAATGGATTTTGCTAATATTTCTAGTATATCGAGTTATCACATAGAAACGTTCCTTTTTGCTTCATACATATATACATACCTGAGAAAGTAAGGTGGGATTTGAAGGAAATTTGGTTGCTATTTCTATCCAACAAAGTCCTCACTTATACTACTTTATATAGCAGATGTACCCGGAAATGTCTGCATATTCTTCCAAAGCAACACCATGCAGTAAATTTGCGGCTTCAGAATTCCTTGCAAACTACATGACTAAGGAATTAGGATCTGTGTGTATTGTCATTGAATGAGGAAATACGACATTGCTCATTCCAAAGCCTCTGGATAAACAACATACTTGGTTTTGCCCTGTGGTGTCACAATGAAGAGACAATCAGGGTTCCCAAACCTTGTTGTGCCAACATAGAGTTGACCATGCGAAAAGACAGGATATGCCAGATTCAACCCAACGACTTTCACTGATTGCCCTTGAGATTTATTAATGGTCATGGCAAAACTGAGCCTGGTCGGAAATTGAAGTCTTTGAAATTCAAATGGCAAATCAGTTGGCTTCAGAGATATTCTATGAATGAAACAATTGTCACCAGCAAATTTTCTTGACATGATTGCAATTTCTAGAACATTGGACATCATATGTTTGATGATGAGACTTGTGCCATTACAAAGTTTTGGAGGATCCAGATTGCGAAGTAGCATAACCGATGGTCCAAGCTTCAGTATCAGGTTGTGTGGAGGAATTCCCACTTGTTCAAAAATTCAGTTGGATAGTTTACAACCTGGTCGTGAGAAGTGATTGTGTCAACTGATTTGTAGCATATTTTCTCTCCCGGTAACATCTCCAGCAGCCTTCTGTTGATTTCTTTCACAACAACATTTTTAGGTGCTAAGATTGCTCGTTCACAGAGCCATTTCGGATCACATTGCCTGGTCTGAATGTTTGGAAACACTCTGGCAATCAGTTCTTGTTATGTGTCAATGATATGGCCAAATGACAACTGAATATGGTCATTGGAGTCCTTTTCAAGAAGTCCATTTCCCAATTTATGTAGTTGGATGGCAAACTCACTGACACCTTCGTCACCCGTTAAGTGCATTCGCATGTTGGTTGTAAGGCTCAGCAGCTGAAAGTGGGGCCAGAGATAGGATGTTTTCAGACAGGCATTGACCTGATCAGCTCAAGTCTCTCTAAGAATTACAGGCAGAGTTTGTCCGAAATCAGCAGCAAGAACCATTATCACTCCTCCCATTATGCAACTATTTTATCTCAGATCCCTTATCGTCCGGTCCAAAGCTTCAATTGCTCCTTTATGGCTCATAGTAGCTTCATCCAAAATTATCATCTTGCATGTTTGCAGAAGCTTGCCCTTGGGTGAGTTCTTCTTGATGTTGCAAAAAAGATTGTTCATGCCGTTTGAGATCTATGGGCAACTTAAACATGAGGTGTGCAGTTCTTCATCCATTCAGAAGTGTTGCTGCAATGCCACTTGAAGCCACAGCAAGGGAAATATGTTGCTTTTCGCGAACCTTTGCAAGCAGGAGGTTTATGAGGAATGTCTTGTCTGTACCAGCAGGAGCATCGATGAAGAAAAGTCCTCCCCTGTCATTTGGAATGTTTTCGATGATGTTGTGGTAGGCGTATTTCTGGTCATCCATCAATCGAGGTTCATTTTCATCCACAAACTTACGCAATGCTTGAATATCGTAGTTTGTCTCCTGAAAAATGTCTTGTGCTACCTCCATTTCTTCATCTGGCTCTGACATCTCGCAGTTAGCTAATGTGCTATTCATTTCCTGAACTCAATGGGACAGGTCACAGAGAGCTTGATTATACATCCTGCGGGTACATTCCATATACATATTGCCATGATGTCTTCGGGCTAGGTGTAGATAGTCGTCCGACATATTGTTTTTGTACTCTTGCCAGAGTAGATGAGCTTCATCAATTCCACATGCTGTAAGCATAATAGCAAATAATTGTCTTATTTGACTGGTTACTTGAGTGATTGCTGCTTCTTCTAGGCACTTCCAGTGTCCATTGTCATGCAGGAGTCCATGCTGTTTACATGCTTCTTGGTATGTTGCACACTCCCTTCCTCTGAAGCACCTAAGCACCTACTGGTCCTCTTGAACAGTATGCAGAAGTAGCCGTAAATAAAAACATTCTCTGTTGTTGGGATGGACATTGTAAACACGCCAAATAGCATCACTTGACTTGACTTCATGGTCTAGGTGTAGTATGTTGGGACTTCAGCATATAGGAGGGATCGAGCAAATTCATCATTCTGGCAGAGTTTAAAGAAAGCAGTTAGTGTAGTGTCATGTGATGCTTGTGACAACTGATGAGCAGTGATCTCAGTGAAGTACACTCTCTGTCCATTTTCCAGATGGACTGCGGGGTTGACCACTGTTGGGTGGCGTTGATGGATATCAAATCCAAAGATTCGCCAGAAAGCTTCATTGCTGGAGATGTATCGTCCTGTTTGATACCGTTTGACCTCATCCAGCCACCATCGTTGAGTTCCTTGTCAGTAATAAAGGTAGCCACGTTACTGCCCTTGTTGATATATTTTGTGACATATAGGATTGCTTTGACGGAGCTGCAATGCTCAACATTGATATCAGCTTTTAAAAGTTTACACAACAATTTGTTGTGTGGGATGACCCACTGATTGTTTATGGTCAGCTCTTCTCCTCGAACTGTTAGGCTTGCAGTATTGCCTCCATGTTCTGGTCTGCGCCTACGATAAAGGGGGTATCCATTATTGTCAGTCCGAGTTTCCCAAATAAATGCTCTAGGGCAATGTTTGCTGCATTTTTGATCTTTCATGCAGGGAGAGGCTGGATTGATGACTCCACATAGACCATGAATGAGTTTGGACTTGATGGTTTCAAAGAGCTCTGGATCACCACCTTTATCAGGCAACTCTGCTGAAATGATCTTATCAACATCACCTGGTCTTATCTTCTCCTTGCACCAGATTAGTGTGTGAGAGTGAGGAAGACCTCTCTTCTGCCACTCAATAGTGGTCATCCAAGTACTAAGCTCACCAAAGATTCTTCCTTCTTTTAGGAGCCAGATGAGTTTTTTTTGCTTTTCATGGAAAACCCAAGCAATGAAGTCATGTCGATCCTTTGGTTTTTGATTTTGAAATAATTCATTTGATATTTCTTACCAGTTTGAATTGCATGTAAATGTAATGAAGATATCTGGCCGACCAAATTTTCTGACATAGGCCATTGCATCTTGCGTACGTTCATGCATGTAATGTGGTCCTCCCGTGAAGCTTGATGGTAGTATGACTGGCTGGCCAATATTTTGTGGGTCAACATCAGAATTGATGGCATCTCTAAGGTGGATGTAGTTATCTGCCCTCAACTTAGTTTGATTCCTTCGCAGAAAACCCAATCTTTCTGTTTCAATTTTGGCATACATGTCCACCATGAACTGGCTGGTTACTTCTTTGAATTGCAGAAATTGGTTGAAGTGATCACGTACCATGAAATTATAAGCATAGGATTCTTTGAAGCTGATTGATCGGCCAGTTTCTTGTCCCGTTCCTGGGCTGATCTGCCGTAGCTGAAAATGATATCCATCTTGACCATTCCAAAATATGAGCGGATATTGGCGTGAATCATAGGCTCTATGAGTTTCACAAATTCACTCCAAATGTCAACTTTGTTTTTGCAAAACAATGTCACGTCGTTCATGCTGTTTATCAACCATTATGATTGCAACTTCATCAGTGACTGGTGCATTGAATCTGCGTTCATGTTCTGAATCTGGGCGTTTGTCTGCCCTAATGATGATTTTACGATCTCTGGTTTTGTTCATATGCTCCAGTGCATATTTAAATACACTGACATACATCTGATGTTGGTGAAGCATTTCTTGTAACTTTATGACTGCAAACGTGATCACTTCAATCAATATGAAGAAATGCAATCCACCATGGACATTGGTACATCTTTGTTGTGCCTGTGTTTCATTTCCTCCCATGAAGTAAACCTGCACAAATTTGTGAGGCTCCTGTGAAAGTAGCAGAACGCCACCAATTAAGTGGTAACACTGTCCCTGAATTTTATAAGTTGTACAGAACCTAAATTCAATCACATTCCTATCAACCCAAAAGATGTCATTTCAAAAGCAGAATTATATTTTATAATGTATTTATTGAAGTGTCGTGCTTCTGGTGTATGCTGAAGGAGCATATATATATTTCGTTTCTGAATTTGTTTAGCAAGATTCTTTATCTGAAATCGTGTGTTGAAATCGATATTGTTATACTTTGGGAGGGTCATGTTGCCAATAAGAAACACACGCACCATGTGCTTTCACTTCAATTTAATATAATAAATTTATAATAAATTTATAAATTTATAAATTTCTGGTTGGTTGGTTGGTTCCACAACCAGATAGTTGTTTATACATAGTCATAGTTCTTTCGTCACACACTCTGTGACCTCTTCAGTGACTGGGGATTCCTTTCTTTGTTTCTGTGCCTCTCCTTTGTTCTGTCCTACACCATTTTGTTTCTGTGTGTGTGTTGTGTGCTTAGTCTGCGCATGCGCCACATCCGGATGTCTGTGTGTGTTTATGTTCATTTATTTATTTGTTTATTTACATGTTACTGGTTGGTTGTTTGTTCTATGTGTGTGTGTGTTTTCATTTTGTCCTTAATTGTAAGTTGTGATGTTGCTGTTCCACTCATATTTAACAAAATGGCGTAGGACAGAACAAAGGAGAGGCACAGAAACAAAGAAAGGAATCCCCAGTCACTGAAGAGGTCACAGAGTGTGTGACGAAAGAACTATGACTATGTATAAACAACTATCTGGTTGTGGAACCAACCAACCAACCAGAAATTTATAAATTTATGAATTTATTATAAATTTATTATAATAAATTGAAGTGAAAGCAACTGGTGCGTGTGTTTCTTATTGGCAACATGACCCTCCCAAAGTATAACAATATATATATATATATATATATATATATATATATATATATATATATATACAATATTAAATAAATGGAAAACTATATTTATAAAACCATATTTATTTCATTATATATATTTCGGGGATATCATATTAACAATATGCTATGCCTTCATCAGACAAAATACAATATAAACAGTTTTATAGATAAATATATTCGACATACCGTAATAAACATCAACTTCATTTGAAGAGGTTTACTCTAGCAGTCAAATGAAGTTGATGTTTATTACGGTATGTCGAATATATTTATCTATAAAACTGTTTATATTGTATTTTGTCTGATGAAGGCATAGCATATTGTTAATATGATATCCCCGAAATATATATAATGAAATAAATATGGTTTTATAAATATAGTTTTCCATTTATTTAATATTGTAAATATACTCCAAATATTTGTCGAGTGCTTTTATATCAGTTATAAATATTTACTAGTTGTAACCCAACAATTTTAAATATAACTTTACATGTATATATATATATATATATTTATTAAAATAACAGATTAAAGTTTAAGCAAAGAATCGCTGCTTTCACCCTTAACGGGATCTTCTGAAACTAACAAAGTCAATCTGTAAACGCAGAACTGGATATTTCAAAAAACGTTGCAACCGGAGGAAGACAGGAAGACGATACTTTGGTTCGTGGTAACGTTCGCTCGCAAAGAACGGGAAAAAACGAATAATACGTCATTAATAGGAGCGGTTAAAAACAATTACGCGCAAAGACAGAACCACGTTTATGGTATAAAAGAGGTCGTAGACTAATGTTCTCTTAGGCGGTGCATAGAGACGTTCTCTGGCAATGAACGAAAAAACGAAGATAATAAGTCATATGTGGAGCGTGGAGAACAATAGCACGCAAAGACAAAACCACGTAAATGGTATAGCAGAAGTCGTAGACTAAAATTCTAACTAGGAGACCAAATGAATCTCCGCTACAGAGTTAAGAACAAAGTAAATAAATACAATACAGAAGTAATAGAAACAAATAAATACATACACGCAAACAGATACGTACATACACAAGCATACGCAAAACCTTACCATAGGTATACAAAACCTCGCACATACAAATATGTGTGTGTGTGTATGCTTGTGTACAAATAAATAAATAATTATATAAACGTATATAAGTAAATAGATACGTATATAACAAGCGCACACACATACCTACATATAAATAGCTGAATGTTCGGAGACGTAAGTCAACTAAAACAAGAAGTACACATATACACCCACCCACCATACGTACGAACCTGCATACTCACGCAGACGCAAAACTCCCGTATACACATAGCCAAACCCTAAATACCAGAATATGTAAAAATTATACGCCATAACAGTCAAATATACGTACGAGAAGGTATACATACCTTCACAAAACATACGGGTAATATATACTTACCTATGCAAATAAGTAAAGGAATAAACAAAACATATACTTAGCTACCACGTCAAGACGTAAAATATCCACGTATAGATCGTGCTATCCGTTAGGGTATAACGTGGGGCTGTAATACAGGAAAGTTTTGTGCAATTTTGTTTAAGATGTGGTCTGTGGCGTAGAGTATTTCCAGGGCAGAGGTCACATGGTCTTTTATTTCCGTTATACGATCTAGCCCTAGCTAGGATCTCCCAGTGTAACTTATATTGGGTGTGGTTGTCTTTTAGACTCCAGATATAAGCTGAAAGTGACGTCATATTCCTTCTTAGAAGGTAACGAAAAGAATGGGTATGCATGTAAAGACGCTGCTTGAAACTATTGGCGGTTAACCCTATGTAGGCCCTACGAGACGTGGGTGTTACAACCTTACAATTGTAGACAATGTTACTAGAGAGGCATTTCCCGGATAGGGGGCAATCAGCCCGATTCCTACAATTAGAGTTAGTACTAACTACAGGGTTGCACCTGTTCCTACGGCTAGGTAGTTTAGCTAAATTTGAAGCTGTGATGTTATGTGCAAGGTTAGGAGCCGTAGAGTAAGAAATTTTAATAGTATTTCTATTAAAAATTTTACTATATTTATGTGTAGGGGGAAAATGCTTCGTAATAAGGGAAAGAAATATCTTAGCTAATGGTGTGGCCACCTCCATATTATATGGTGGGTTAAACCAACAAATGCGACGGGATCTATTTCTTCTAGGTCTATTTTCGTACTCAGTATATGCTACCTTATCGACAAATCCACTTCGAGCAAGAGCTTCATTGTAATAAGTGGAATGGTCGTTGAAAATGCGCTCGTTGGTGGAAAGACGGGAAAGCCTCAACGAAACGTTTCTTACCAGGTTCTTGGTTATGCTGGTAGGATGGTTGGAATGCTTACTTATGTAATTAAGCGTATCATTCGGCTTTCTATACGGGTAATACAACCCATTCAATAAATTGAGGGTAACGTCGAGGTAATTAACGACCGAGACATTGGCCTCAACCTGTATAGAGAGGTTGAAGCCTTTAAAGAAGGCTGTGAGTTCTTTTCTGAACCTGTCGCAAGCACGAGGTCCGCACTTAGTCATGGTCAAAAGACCATCGTCACGGTACAAACCACCGCCCGCGTTGGGGAATTCGTCCTTGATAGAGAAAAGATGGAAAAGGCCAATAAGATCAGTAACCTCCGCAGAGTCACTGGCGCCCATACTCACGTTCTTATATATTTGATATATATTTTCCTTATCGAGCCCTCTTTGGATTTTAGTCTTCAATTTTATTATTATTACTATATATATATATATATATATATATATATATATATATATATATATATATATATATTTTTTTATATATATATATATATATATATATATATATATATGAATGTATGTATATTAATGTGTCTGTGTGTGTATGTTTTTGTGTATAATAGTATATGTGAACATATATATGTGATTCACGGATGTACGTTGTGTCCTTGAGCCAGGCTCTTTATTTCACATTTTTTCAAACCACCTCAGCTGGAGAAAAATGCGTTGTTGTACTTCAAAGGATCTGCATTTTCACACACACACACACACACACACACACACACACACACACACACACACACACACACACACACACACACACACACACACACACACACACACACATACACACACACACACACACACACACACACACACATACATACACACACACACTGTCACGCTGTTGGGTAGATTCATCTAAAGCATTAACTTCAGATAAACCACCATGAAAAAAAATTAACTGAACTTCATCACTCGAAAGGTTTCATTTAAATAATTTCTCCCACCAATAGCAGAATGTTGTGGAACACCATCTTCTTGGAGCCGCATTTTCTACTTTGGCAAAAGTATGACATCGAAATTATGGTTAGAAGATGAATGTAACATAGGAATACATATTCCTCGTTACATTGCTTTAAAATATATTTGACAAATATTTGACGTTTATCAAATAAGAGTTATGGAAGGGATATTTTGTAAAATATGGCACTGGCACAAGAATTATAGCCGGCATATTTGGTAAAAGACATTAAAACAATTATGGCAGGTATATTTGGAAACAGATGTCATAAGAACTATGGCTGAGATATTTGGTAAAAGATTATAAAAGATAACATATTATATCTGGGATATTTGAGTAAAAGAAATTAACGTATCTGACACAACATGTGTGTTCTAATATGCGTATACTAAATTGAATACACAGCTTTCGACCATTCTGTATATATTAGAAGCTTAATCGTAACTCTGAATACACTCACACATGCACGGAAACACCACACACACACACACACGTATACAGATAGAGAGAGAGAGAGAGAGAGAGAGAGAGAGAGAGAGAGAGAGAGAGAGAGAGAGAGAGAGAGAGAGATAGAGAGATAGATAGAGAGAGAGAGAGAGAGAGAGAGAGAGAGAGAGAGAGAGAGAGAGAGACATACACGCACACACATACAAATATATATATAACACAAAGATTCCCACCGTTGTAATACTGGAGGATTAGTTCGCGATGATCTCCACAAAACTATGCATGTACACATACGAAATCGCATGTGTAGCTACACACGTACATATTTGCACACATTAATATAAATACTTGCATCTCTCTCTATATATATGTACATACATAATGACCGATACAGTTAAGTAAATGCGCTTGCTCATACATTTATCCATGCAACATCATAATTGTACATATACACACCCAGCACACACGTAATTATATGTGCATGTGTAGTCGCGCATTATGTGTAAATTACGAATATGTAAATAGATGGATTCCCCAAAAAGCATAAATCTATGAATATAAAACACCCTGAGCGTGGAATCACTATAAATATATAAAAATATAAAACATATGAAAGTTTTATTTAACAAATGTTTAAAAATTGGCTTAAACTTATAAAATCATTATGCATAAATACATAAATTTATGAATATTAGTTGGATGATATTTGGATGAAGGTTGTATAATCATAAATAACCAGTAAATCATGGAATTATGACAAGATCAGGGAAACTTAGAAACATAAAAATATAGTCAAAAAACCATGAATGTAGATGATACTATGTGGTTGTTTGCAAATATGCATAACCATATATGCTTGGGCATGTGGAACCATTTATAAATCCGATCATATTCGTATGCATTCATATAGATATACATGCATATACATGCGCATATTCCCATTTACACACATATATATATATATATATAAATACACATTCTCCCTCATCTACACACATCGATGTATTCACACATACATACGTACATACACAGATACGCATATATATATATATATATTTATATATAAATAAATAAATAATATAATTATCAAAGTTGTGTTCAAATCATTTAATAGCTGACAATCGTTTCTTCCAAACTCTCGTTTGGAATCATCAGAGCAGTATCAATGTTTGCACATATAATTAACCTCCTATTCAACTGAACAATAATATAGATACATATAAATTGATGTTGTGAGCAACAGTTTCGTATTTACAGGGTGGAATGGATGTGCCATATATTTTACTAGAATTGTACAATAATTGTACAAACATTCAAGTTCAAATTCAAATTAAAATTAAAACTAAAATTAAATTAAAATCAAAAGCACGGAGTGCAAACATTGATAATGCTCCGATGATTCCAAACGAGAGTTTGGAAGAAACGATTGTCAGCTATGAGAAATTGATTGAACACAACTTTGATAATTGTATAATTTATTTATTTACCTGCTCTGTAAAACAACTGATGTTCATACATTAAGCTATTTCTCTTACTGGTAATAAGTTAATTAAGAAATTACTGACCTTCCTGTTTATAGTTGTTTATACTATATACATAACTATAAATAGTATTATTATTATTATATTTAGGGCGGTGGATTGGCAGTATCGGTAGAGGGTCGGACGCCATGCTTTCCAGTATAGTTACGTTCCTTTACGATCTGACTTCAAATCCCGCCGAGGTTGACTTTGCCTTTCATCCTTACGGGGTCGATAAAATAAAGGACCAGAAAGCACTGGGTATTTGCTGGTCTTGTGCCTAAAGTAGAAACAATTATTATTATATTTATATATATATATATATATATACATATATACATATATATATAAATATATATATTTATATATACACACACACACACACACACATATATATATATACAAATAAGTATAAAAGAGAAAACACAGGTAAGCATTAAGAGAAGGATTTTATCCAGGTATTTACGACCGTTTCATTGGTAAGTGCAACCTTATATTGCTATACTGCAAATAGCAGCCACTCAATTATAATTGTTGTTCACAGTCCAAATTTTCAAAATAGTAAGTTACTCTTGAAATAATACTTAATATATAGAGAAAAACATTTATTTGGAATTGTATTTACTAGTATAGAGAGAGAGGAATCGGGAGGTGAGGGGACAGAGGGAATAGTATAGAGAGAGAGGAAGGGGGAAGAGGTAGGAAGTAGAATGACAAACTGAGATAGAGGGAGGGGTAGAGGTGGAAGGATTCTTTGGTCAGTTTTGATAGCAGACTTCATGTCATGGAGTGTAGTGAGTTAAAGAGAATTAAATTGATCATAGTGGGAGGGATGGATAGAGAGGGAGAGAGAGAGGGGTGGGGGAGATATAAAGAGATAAATATATATATATATATACATATATATATATATATATCTAAGGCGGGTAAAATTCCCGAGATCCATGGACGAGTTCTCTCCAGCGGTCTCTGTCCCTCATTACCGCTGCCATGTCCTGCATACCCAACAGACCAGTGTCTGTCCTTAGGGCATCAACATACGTTAACCTTGGTCTTCCTCTTCTAGTGTGTCCATGTAGGGGCTCCCAAAGGAGTACTGAGTGCAATGTCAACTCTGGATGTCGGTGAGCATGTCCAGCCAACCTCAGTCTCCTCTGTGTCACTTTTGAGCTGACTTTTGGGATGCTCCCATACAGCTCTGAGTTTTTCATCCTCAGTGTATACTGATTAATGTTCAGAGCCATCCTCAGCATTCTCGTGTAGCACCCATCCACCATCTGAGTGAGTTTCTTGGTCAGTGTCCAAGTCTCAGACCCATACAGCAGCTCAGACTCCACTACAGCAATCAAGAGGCGGATTTTCAGGTCTCTACGAAGGTCCGACTTCCACACCGATCTCAAGCTGTGACACGCCGCCCAGGCCTTGCTCTTCCTCTCAACCACATCATCTTCCGTATTCCCAATCTTTGCTCCCAAATACAGGAAGTCCTCAACCAATTCCAGCGGCGGGAAAATGTATATATATATATATATATATATATATATATATATATATATATATATAAAATAAAGATAAAGATAATAATGACAAAAATAAAAGCACAGAAGGGGGAGAGAAAGAAGAAAAGAAAAGATAGCCAAGAAGGGGAGGGAAGGAAGGAAGAAAACGAAGAAATAGGAGAGGAATGAGGGAGAAGAGGGGGATATATGTATTGGTTTTGTGGGTAATTAAAGGGTTTAGATACAAGAGGTTATAAAGTCTAAGTATATGCAGTTTGTCAGTTAGTAGTAGAGGTTAAGGGTTCGATTTGTAGTGCGAAAACTTCTCTTTGAGTATATGGCTACAATAAATTGATCTCTCGATTTTATTGTTGAGTAACCTATTCTTCGAACTTAAGATGTGGAACAGCTCAAGGTTGCATAATCGACAGCTTCTCGTACCACTCCGATATGGGAGTGCGTTCGATAATTTTTTCCACTTCAGGGTGTATTGATGGTTACTTTCCCTCGGTTGCCAGGTCTTGTTTGCAAGGGTAGTTACATAACGGTGTGGGAATGTTTCATTGCGTAACGGTGTGTATACCAACGGGCTTTAAATGTATTCCCAGTCGCTCCGATGTAATACCATTTCTGGTTGTCTGATTCCACTGTGCATTGGTAAATAATGTAACTACCCTTGCAAACAAGACCTGGCAACTGAGGGAAAGTAACCATCAATACACCCTGAAGTGGAAAAAAATTATCGAACGCACCTCCATATCGGAGTGGTATGAGAAGCTGTCGATTATGCGACCTTGAGCTGTTCCACATCTTAAGTTCGAAGAATAGGTTACTCAACAATAAAATCGAGAGATCAATTTATTGTAACCATAGACTCAAAGAGAAGTTTTCGCACTACAAATCGAACCCTTAACCTCTTACTACCAACTGACAAACTGCATATACTTAGACTTTATACTCTCTTGTATCTAAACCCTTTAATTACCCACAAAACCAATACATATATCCCCCTCTTCTCCCTCATTCCTCTTCTATTTCTTCGTTTTCTTCCTTCCTTCCCTCCCCTTCTTGACTATCTTTTCTTTTCTTCTTTCTCACCCCCTTCTGTGCTTTTATTTTTGTCATTATTATCTTTATCTTTATTTTATATATATATATATATATATATATATATATATATATATATATATATATATATATATATCTTTATATCTCCCCCCTCTCTCTCTCTCCCTCTCTATCCATCCCTCCCACTATGATCAAATTAATTCTCTTTAACTCACTACATTCCATGACATGAAGTCTGCTATGAAAACTGACCAAAGAATCCTTCCACCTCTACCCCTCCCTCCATCTAAGTTTGTCATTCTACTTCCTACCTCTTCTCCCTTCCACTCTCTCTATATACTATTCCGTCTGTCCCCTCACCTCCTAATTCCTCTCTCTCTATACTAGTAAATACAATTCCAAATAAATGTTTTTCTCTATATATTAAGAATTATTTCAAGAGTAACTTACTATTTTGAAAATTTGGACTGTGAACAACAATTATAATTGAGTGGCTGCTATTTGCAGTAGAGCAATATAAGGTTGCACTTACCAATGAAACGGTCGTAAATACCTGGATAAAATCCTTCTCTTAATGCTTACCTGTGTTTTCTCTTTTATACTTTATACTCTAAGATTGAACGGAATTCTTACAAATTTGTGGAGTTACCCCTAACCGTACGTTGAAACCATCCATCAAACCGGCTTTCTTAACCAAAAACTGGATCACAATAAGCAATCTTTTGCTTCTCTAACTATATATACAAATATACATATTTATATATATATATATGAAAGAAATATTGTTATATTTGGGGAGGGTTGGTTTTCGCTTCCGTATACTTTATACCTCTATAGTTAATTTATCTGGCAATCAATGTTTATCATGAATTGACCATCAGTTAAAATATAGATATAGTTACCTACTTTACCTTAGGTGTTTGTCTCGTATAGTCCTATCTCCTGCCGAGAAGCCTTAGGATTATCTATTAAAAAAAAAAATTTTTTAAAGGCGAAACAGATTGCATCTGTAATCTGTCTAGGAAATTAATAGTTATTGAAACGGTTTGTACATTTTAATTCATTTTTTATCTTGTCTTATACGTTTGTTTCATAGATTATATTCGTCATACCAAGGTGGTCTTTCAACCCTCGTAATTTTAAACACACATTTTACTGTGTTTATTTCTATATATGATATAAATACATATATATATCTATATAATCTCTCATGAGAAACTATATATATATATATATTTATATCTATATTTTTAACTGTTGGCGAATCAATGATAAACATTGATTGCCAGCATGTGCCGTTACCCACTGTCTCACTACTCTATATTTACTATTGTATTTTGGTGGTAAAGGCTGTACCTCACATAATATCGAATCTATGAGATTTTGATATTTATTTTGAGAACAATACCTTAATGTTGGATGAGCAGACGGTTACCACTGGTTTGAACAGGGAGAGGTGAGAGAATTCTGGCCGGATACGGCCGGTTTAAATGCTAAAGTGTTAAAGACGCGTTATTTTAATACTAGACATAGCGTTATCCAATGTTCCTTTGAAAATAAGGTAAAGTGATTTGAAGAAACGTTATTGAAATTGGATGCACCGTTACACAATCTTTAAAGATATTATCTCAAAATCGAAGTGTTCGGGTAGATAGAATACCTTGATGTCTGACAGCAGCATCCAGAGGGACGGACGAGTACACTATTTGTAACCTCAATCTTACGTCTGACGCCAGGACATTTTCAGCCCCACTTTGGTATCTACTTCTGCGTGCAAGCTAAAAGAGAGAGGGACTTGATGCTAAGGGAGGATGTAGGTATTGCCAAGCATTTCTCAGTTCCACCGAAATGGTATAATGGGCACACTAAACGTTTAGAGCGGCACCTCAACGACTGGTTGCTGCAGTTTCGGGAACTGATTGATTGGTTTTTGGTATTATTGCTTAGAAACGTATGATAATATCATTGTCTAAGTTCTTAATGATACATACTAGAGTATTTCAATGTATATTAGGCATTCGGTGGGTTTTCTGAAAGAGTGGTAGTGGTTAATGACTTCGTTTAGTGTAATGTTTTGGCTTTTGTCTACTGTCATTTACAGATTTATTTTTTTAATTTGACGATTAAGTATTCTATAAAATTCTTTATTTGATGACTCTTCATTGCTTTATATAATGAGCCCATCGTCACGAAATACGCCGTAATGTGAGTTTCAGAATTTTTTGTGTGGCTTTCTTAATATTTAACAGTCTATCGTCTCATAGATATTGTTTCTACTTTTTGGCACATGGCCAGCAATTAACCAGTACATTACTGGTACTTTCAGGCGTTTTTAACTTGAAAGCCTCGGCAACGAGAAGTAAAGATTTTCTGGCGCGAATGATAACCTTGATTACTTAGCAAGTAATAGGGATGCAGTTTCTTAGCGAAAATTAATTATTTTAAAAGTAAATACTTAGATACTGATACTAGAACTGATACCAAATTTGAAAAAAAATTGTATAGGTATTTGTTGCTAATGCTGGTGGAAACTTTAATGATCAATGTAATGTTTTCAATAAGATTATACTCATTGCGTCTTTGATGCCTACATTTATTTTATCTTGAAGTAGTTTGCTTATTCTACCACGGGCGCTCATATTCTATTAATTTCGGTCTTTAGATGTCTGCAAATGTGGTCATTGAAGTGATTTTATTTGTAATATTCGAGCAATGTATGATGTATGACGAGTACTAGGCTTTCCAATATATATATATATATATATATATATATATATATATATATATATATATATATATATAAATATATATAAATATATGCATATATATATATATGTATATATATATATGTGTTTATAGATCAACATTAAAATATAAAAGAAATCACGATAATTTTAAATTCTCATATTGGCATAATCACACATATTTGGTACAAGGGAATACTGCTTAAATGATAATTTATTTTATTGACTATAGAAGAATAAAAGCCAAATACATCTCAGAGGAAAACGAAGATTCATGAATATATTAAAACCAAACACGAACTCTTTCTAATAAGCCATATAATCAATAATTATTATAAAAGTATATTAATAATAAAGACAAGTGTTATCGTTGTATAAATCTGGCATATTTAAAAGTTTTGTTTCTCACAGAAACTGAGATATTACACTTATGAAGTGAAAAGCTAATTAATGCTTTGATAAAAATAGACTCCCCCTCTAAATTGCAGCCAATTGATATTCTTACTTAGAATAACGATCGAATTCAATTAAGATCTAAATATTTAATATAAAATATTTCTTTGAAATTATGTAGACCATAAACGAAATTACTTGGTCAGAAAAGCACTTGTTAAAATATAAGAACATATAATCTCAATCAATAAAATTAAAATGAGTAGCACGCTAATGTGTAAATGGTTTGTACCAGGTTGTCTCAATGGTGAGATATATCATCGAAGGTAAAACAAAATATTAATATTTATTTAACAAATATACTTACACGCATACACAACTCTCTCTCTTTCTCTGTATATATATATATATATATATATATATATATATTTATTTAAAAGAATAGAGATGTAACACACAAGTTATGATATATTGGTAAACGGAAAAGAAAATGCTGACAAATTGTTCACAGTGAAAAATAGTTTAATTAGGAATAACTGAGAATTAGTAATAGTATTGGTTAGTATTCAGTTTTGGTTTTAAGTTTTACCGGTTGCGCATTTCTAATGCTTTTCAAAAATAATTTTGAGATAGAGCGTCGGTGATGTTTGCTCTAATCTGATTAGTTTTGGAAATTCTACCTATTTTTATGTTAAAAAAGTGGCTCCAGCGGTATTAAAATAAGTTTTGCGCCAATTCGTGTTGCAAAAATTCTTGTGGTCAAAACAATTTTGATTGGTCGGAAGAGGTCATGTGAATGTTAAAAATTGATTTTGCGCCAAATGTAGGTTTGTATCGGCTGATTGAGAAGTCACTGAAAAATAAGTCTTTCAAAACAAATGTGTGTGTGTGTGTAGTAGTAGTAAAGAGGTTCGTTGTTGTGATAATGGTCAGCAGGGATGTGTGTGCGAACCGCAGCCTGTTGACAGTTCAAATGCCTATTAACACAAGTGTGTGTGTGTGTGTGTGTGTGTGTGTATGTGTATGTGTGTGTGTATGTGTGTGTGTGTAGCAGAGTAATTCGTGGTAGAGGGATGGTCAGTAGGAATGTGTCTGTAAATGTGTGGGGGATATTTTAACATGTTAAAAGATATTTTTCAGCTCTTGTCTTATACGGAGAAGTGTGTGTGTGTGTGTGTGTATATGTCTCTTTGTATGTTAATGTACGCGTGTGTATGTGTGTGTGTGTGTGTGTATAAGTGCGTGTGTGCGCATACACGTGTTTGCGTATGTGTGAGAATGTGTGTGTGTGTGGGGGTGGGTGGACCAGTAATTATTTTTGTGGTACTGGTGAAATGGTGTACATTATTCGATATTTTCAGTAAAATCGATTCTCTCAATAGAACATCAAAAACCTTAATAATAAAAGGTGTGAAATGATATATAGTATTGACATAATACCAAGGTGTGTGTGAGTGTGTCCAGATTGTACGTACTGCAAGGGGAATCCATTAGGCCTTGCCGTATTGGATACCTGTGCACAAATATGTATCTGGAGTGTGTCCAGAACTTGTATACCTGTGCACAAATTGTATACTTGTTTACAAATTGTACACAAGTATCTGGAGTGTGTCCAGAAATTGTATACCTGTGTACAAATATGTATCTGGAGTGTGTCCAGATTGTACGTACTTCAAGGGGAATCCACTAGGCCTTGCCGTATTGGAATACGTGTGTACAAATATGTATGTGCCCATCAGTGTGCAATGCATGTGTGCGTTTATGTAGGTGTGTGTGTCGGCAGGTTTATATCTATAGACATCAAAAGGTATGCAAATTTGTGTATATTTGTGTTGCACCATAGAACATGTGTTTACGTATGTCATTGTGTTTATATGTGGGTAGAGATGTATGCTGATGTAGGTGTGTATGTTGTGGGTTCGTCTTAGGGAGAAGTGTTTAGACAGGGTCCGTATTTGTTAATAAAGTAAGATTCCTTGCTGATGCGCTGGGTGTGGGTGGCATTATCTTTAAATTTGTAGAGGGGAAAGATTCTGAATTTGGGATGATTTTGGGCGGCACAGGTATCAATATGTTCACTCAGTGGTATTTTCCTGTATTCCCGTATTTTAATTTGGGATCTATGGACAGTCATGCGTTGGCGGAGGCTGTTTTTGGTCTGGCCTATGTATTGTTCTCGACAACCTGAGCAAGTTAATACATATATTAGATTTTCTGATGCGCATGAGAAATTGTGTTTTACTATAAAACGTTGTCCTTCTTTGAAATAGAATTCCGAACCCTCTATTAGGTTGATGCATATGCCACAGTTGGGTCTATCGCATTTTTTTACTGTGGGTTTCGTTGTTGTGGTTTGCAGTACTTTGGCATGTGTTAGGATGTTTTTCATTGACTTAGATTGTCTTTTGCTCTTTATGATATCGTGTGTTCGTAGGATTTGGTTCATTCTATGGTCCTTTTTCAACACAGGGATGTTCTGGAGGATGGTATCAAAGGCCTCATTGTTGAGGGGGTTGTGTGTGGAGATGTATGGAAGAGCTTTTAGTTTCGGTTGATTTATTTTAGGGTGTCTAAGGTCCTGGGTACTGAGTTTTAGGGCACGTTGCATTCCATTGTCAATTAGTGATGCAGGGTAGTCCCTGCCTATGAGTGTGTCATTTATTTCTTGTAGTCGTAAGTAGCAGGTGTTTTTATTGGAGACTATAGTACAGATTCTCTTGGCTAAGTTGGAGGGAATATTAATTTTAACGTGTCTAGGGTGGCAAGAGTTGAAAGGAAGATATTGCTTGGAGTCTGTGGACTTGTAGTATATGTCTGTTCTATTTTTTTGTTATGAATCTTAATGAGGATGTCGAGGAAGGGGAGTTGTTGATGGCTGTATTCCATCGTGAAGTTAATATTCGTGTTGAACCCATTTATAAGGGTGTGAAATTCTTTAAGTTTATCGATGTTTTCGTGCCAAAGGATGAATATGTCATCTAGATATCGCTTCCAGTTCCTTTCTATGTGTACGTGGAGAGTGTTTCCAAATTTGTTTAGGACTTTAGTGTAGAGGGTGATTTCCAGGTATCCCATGACTAGGTTGGCATAAGTGGGGGCTGTTTTCGTTCCCATAGCGGTCCCAGATTTCTGCCTGTAGGGTTTGTTATTGAAAACGAAGTAATTGTTCTCCAAGATAAATATGAGTCCCTCTATCACGAGTTCTTTTTTGATGCGTTGTGGGAGTTCATTGTTGTAATTATCCAGCCAGAATTGGATAGCTTCTATTCCTAGGTTGTGGGGGATGTTGGAGTATAGGTTGACTATATCGAACGTCACTAGTAGGGTTTGTTCAGAAAGGGGCATATTAGGGAGGTGATTGAGCATATCTAGGTCGTCCCTTATATAGCTTTTGATGTGTTTGAGAAAAGGCTTAAGAAGGGTATCAATGAAGTTGCTAAGGCGGTGGGTTTCGCAATCGGGGCCTGCTATTATAGGTCTTAATTTGAGATCATTGGGTGAGGGGACATTGATGACTATGTCTGTGGATTCCTTGCATGCCTTACTTATTAATTCGCTTTTATGTACTTTAGGCATACCGTAGAAAAGGCTGGATTTACTTGTGAAGTCTGTGATGAAGCTGAATTCCTTGTTAGTGAGTCCTTCTTTGTATTGGTTGATCAGAGTTTTTAGGTTTCTCATAATTTTCTGTTGATTGTAGTGTTCAGCCTTTTCGTAGTATGTTTCGTTTTCCAAAGTGGAGAGCGCTAAGTTGATATAGAATTCTGTCTCCATTAGGACTACTGTACTCCCTTTAACAGCCTCTTTAATTGTAATGGTTCTGTCGGTTTTTAATCTATTTAATTCTTCCCATTCTTTCTTGTTGAGGTTTGGCTTGTGTTTTTGTCTGTGCAAGTGTTGGTAAGGGAAGTTTTTGATGTGTTCACAGAATTCGTCCAGGATTTTACTACTACCTTTTGATGGGGTGTAATTGCTTCTATTTCTGGCTAATGATCATCCTCATTGTACTGGTCGAATAGTTCTTCACTGAGTCGTAACTTTCTACAGAAGTCTGTGATGTCTTCCTTCATTTCGTAGTAGTTAGGACGTAGTGGGGTCAGTGTGAATTTAAGACCTTTGGAGAGTAAGTTGATAAGGTTGGGTGTTGGTTCTGCACTAGTTAGATTGATAATTGTTATTACTATCGGTTTCTCTTCCCTGTCTTGTGTTATTTTGCTTGCCTGTATCTGTGTGCTGTGTCTAAAAAATGGTTGGGGTAGAGGGGTTGTCTGCTGATGTTAAGTGGTCTCCTGTGTTTGTTATATTCCTTGTTGCTGTAAAATGTGGTTCAGGTTGGTGGTTGTAGATTGAATGGGTGTTCCTGTACTGCGAGTATGGGTGTGTGTTTCTATGTGCCATGTTGGATTGTGGTGTTATAGGTGGCCTACGTTGTTGGTTGTATCGTCTGGTGTGGGTTTGTTGTGTATTGTACACTTATATACACACACATACACACGCGTACATTAACATACAAAGACACACACACACACACACACACACACAGACACACACACACACACACACACACACACACACACACACACACACACACACACACACTTATCCGTATAAGACAAGAGCTGAAAAGTATCTTTTAACATGTTAAAATATCCCCCAAAAACTTAGACACATTCCTACTGACCATCCCTCTACCACGAATTACTCTGCTACACACACACACACACACACACACACACACACACACACACACACACACACACACACACACACACACACACACACACACACACACACACACACACACACACATAAAAATATTAATATTTATTTAACAAATATTCTTACATACACAAACATATATGCATACTCATACACATGTGCGCACACACAGAACTCTCTTTCTCTGTATATATTTATATATATATATATATATATATATATATATATATATATAATATATATTCATACATATATATATCTATACACACACGTACATGTATATCTATACATACAAGCATATACACATATATCTATACATACACACATACACAATCACATATGTAGCGTAATAGATTCAGTATCTTTAGCTCTATGTTTGGTTATTCTGTTACGCTCATACAATTTGTCAATCGTTTGAAGAATACGAATTGTGAACACAGAGTTACAAATCAAGGAGCTTCAGCCTATAGTAATAATAATAATTGTTTTTACTTTAGGCACAAGACCAGCAATTACCCAGTGCATTACTGGTACTTTATTTTATCGACCATAAGAAGGGTTAATATCAAGAAAAGCATTATGACGGCACAATAATTGTTTCTACTTTAGGCACAGGGCCAGCAATTTGGGGGAGGGGAAAGCCGATTAAATCGACCCCAGTGCGTTACTTGTGCTTTATTTTATAGAACCCGTAAGGGTGAAAGGCAAAGTTAACCTCGGCGGGATTTGAACTCAGATCACAAAGGGCCGTAACTCTATGCTACTAAGCATGGCATCCGATCCTCTACCGATACTGCCAATCCACCGCCCTAATAATAATAATAATAATAATAATAATAATTGTTTTACTTTAGGCACAAGACCAGCAATTCAAAGGGGAGGGGACAGTCGATTAAATCGGCCTCAGTGCATTACTGGTGCTTTATTTTATCGACCCCGTAAGTATGAAAGGCAAAGCTAAACTCAGAACGTAAAGGGACGTAACTATATGTAGCAAAGCATATTGTCCGACGCTCTACCGATGCTGCCAATCCACAATAATGATTATTTATTAAAAACAAGGGTTAACATCAAGAAAAACACTAGGACGACACAGGACAAAAACAAAGAATGTTTGCGTTTAAACAGATTTAACAATAGTGAAAAAGAGAGGTAACAATAAAAAATAAACAAAGGGAATTCCTCAATAGCGGAAGACGTTCGAGGGCTGCTCGTAGAAACCCCCATAAAACTACGGGTGCCCTGATCTCTAGGGCAAGGGTCTTTCCCAGTTGTCCTCCTCCAATCTACAGGTGCACACTCAAAAGTGAGCCCATTCACTCAGGCCATACTCGCCTCTTTCACTCACCTTACAACAAACTGCTTGAAAGGCAGTACTTCCTTCTCTACCCTAATTTTTCTCTTGAAGTGAAATCTGAAAATGTTCATCAGGGTTTCGTTGAAGAAAAGAGTGCTAGTGTTCAACCCTTTCAAACGTATCTACCACACAACCTCTTTTGCCACGGCCACCAGACAGAGAAAAAAGAGCCTGCCCTTCCTGGGTAAAGGTCGATCTCCACAATGGACTCAGCTAGTAGCCAGATTCGTCCTACACGCGTCAGCAGGTGTTTGACATAAAACCACAGGTTAGCAATGCTCGGACACTGAACGATTGCGTACAGGATGTTTTCGTTGCCCTAAGAACATCTCGAACAGACCCAGCTAACGGCACTTTCATGCCTGTAGAGTTTATCCTGAATTGGCAAAGTTCCCCGGTAGCACTGCCCGGCCAAGGAATATCTGGAAATTATCCTTGGGCCCTGGACCGAAAGTCCTCCCGAAAGGAGTAGCTAGTTGATTTTCGTTGATTTTCCAAGCAGGTCATCGTTTTTCCCCGCCCCAACCCTCTATAGAATCCCATGGTAGAGTTTCCACCGATCGTACAGCCCGATTAGTAGAAGGCTGTGAGCGTTTGAATACATTCCAGTTTCCAAGCGCTCCCTCTCGATATTCGCTTAACTCATGACTAGAGCTCCATTAAGGAGACGAGCTGGGAAAACATTTGTTTATTGAACGGAAACTACACCGGTTCACCATTAAAGAAAATGTGAAGATGTGGGAAATCTGCCCTTCTGCCGCCAGTTGTAGGAGATGTCTACCAAGAAGTTACCGAAAACGTCTGGTATATAAACGTAAAGTTCGTAAGGGCAGATCATCCAAACCAGGCGATTCAGCACTCATGCAGTTAGTCATTGCCTCCCGTATTTCTGCGACCGTTATTGGCTTTTCGCAACACTTCGCCTCCATCATTGAGAGACGAGGCAGGTCATCGATGTAGGCAGTTAAGTCCATCTCACGATCCGGCCATCAGCTGTTTCTGAACAGTTAGGCGAAGTGCTGTTGAAAGGTGCATAAATCAGTTTGGGATCGACTAACATGCACCCGTCGTGTTGCATGCACCAAAGATTGGATTGTAGCTTTGTTGCCACGCCGCACCTCCGCCACTCGGGCCCATTGAACAGTTTTCATCTCCTCGTGTCTAAGAGCATGTGCCTGACCACGCAGCCTTCGTACTTAGCATTGAAGAGTTGATACAGAGCTAATCTCGCGCCAGAACCCGATTCTTTTCTAGTTTTTAAACTAGTTTTTTTTTCTATTGCTCAGCTTTTACTAAACCTTATCGATTCTCCTCTAAATGCCCCTCTCAGGGCGTACCACCACTTGCTGATGATTGCCCCCTCCCATTCCGTCAACGCCCGCTTAACTAATTCACCAATCCGGTCTCTGTATGCTTTACGTACCGGGAATGTGGCGTTCATTTTTCAGTAAACCGGGTCCTTGCTTATGGAGCCTATCTAGACCTAAAGTCATATCACAAATGTTTGGTCTATGTATTCGACTAGATTCAACGAGGAAAACCTACGCTATCCTTGTCGACATCCCTACAGAATATTCTATTTAGATATGATCTGGGTGATCCGATGCACTAGTGTATGTCCACATTGGCATATTTGGGAAATCCAGTAGGTACCTGTCAGACTGTTGGAAGCGTCTGAGCAGGTTTGTAAGGCTTTTACACCATCCTCCCCTACCCACAGTCACAGCGAGCATCTAAGATACCGTTCCAGTCGCCCACTAACACGAAAGAGCGGGACGTTCTTAGAAAAGTCTCCAGGTGCCTGAAGGAATCAGTTCGTCCTGCCCCTGTTGGAGAATAGACGGCGACAATACTCAAGGCTTGTCCTTCTCTGCTGGTCACGTCCAGCAGCACAGATTTACCTTCTCAGGCCATGGAGATGGTCAGTATTGCAAGATCCAGGCCTTTCCGAAACAACACATAAACTTCACTTCCAGATCCCGCATGGCTTGGAGATGCGTACACGCCGAAAATGGATGCGAAGGTTCGTGCGTCGGAAACTCTGGTCTTGCTGATGGCAACTACATCTATGTCCAGTGATCCGAGGTCGTTGAGCAGGTGACTCTGCTTCCAAGACGACCCCAGGTCACGTGTATTTACACTGCCTATCTTGAGTGTGGCCATTTGCAATGAAGAGGAAGAAAAAGTGGAAACGAAAATAAATTATCCCTTTTACAGGGGACCACAGTGTACTTCTTTGCAAAGGTCTCGCTTTTGAAGAATACCGAGATGATCCAAAACGGCTTGGTCCATGGCACGTGCTGGATGTGCGGCATTAAACTCATCAGAGTTGCCCCATGGGGGCAGCTCTGAAGGGTTTCTCTAGCTTATTACACAAACGATTACTAATACCCACTCTCTCTATCCACACACACACACGTATGTAGTGGTATCGTTTACATGAAGCATTGTGGAATATGAAAAAAAATAGTTATAAATATTTAGGCAACAATGCTAGGAAAGAGAGAAAGAGACGAAAATAATTGACAAAAACAATGGAATCGCAATGTTATCTGGGAAATATTTCATACCTCCTAATGTTACAGTTACGATGGGACATGTTAAAGAACTTCCGGAAAAGTGGCGTATACTTCCATTGTTTTTGAGTCTATTGCAATGATATAGGCTTCCTAAAACAAATTGACTCTTTCATACATATATATATATATATATACGATATATTAACAAATGGAAACTATATTTATAAAACCATATTTATTTCATTATACATATTTCAAGGACACCAAGTTAAATTATGGTGTGCTTTCATCAGATAAAATATAATATAGATCAGTTTTATAAATAAATATTGACATACCCTTAAAGAATGCGACCATTTCTGTTGAAAGCTCCCGGATAGTGGGGTTATACATTTATTTATTCTATTATGCAAATTAGTGTCGGATATGTTTAAATCACAGTAGATTTTAAAAAAGCCGTTGGGGTATGGAGAAAGGGAAAGAAAAGAAAGAAAAAAAAGAGAATAAAGAGCAAACTCTAAGAGGAAAATAAGAAAACAAGAAAAAGAGAAAGAGAAAGAGAAGAAAAAAGAGAAAGAGAAAGAGAAAGCTCTAAGTGATAGGTTGTTGTATTAGCGTAACTTTTAAGATGAAGTGAAAAAATAAATATTTATTGGATGAGTAAAGAAGAGTAAATAAGCGTGAATAGAAAATAAATAAATAATAATAACTGGAGAATTTTAACCAGTGTTTAAATATGATTAAATTATCAATTAAATTATCAATTATTATGTTTAAATATGATTTAATTATCAATTAAATTATTGAGATCTATACATTAAAATTGAGATCTATATATTATTAAAAAATCTATATATTATTAAAACTATATATTATTAAAATATCTATATATTATTAAAAAATATATTCATATATATACATACGCACACATATCTATATATACATATAAATATATATACATACCTACACATACATACATATACATACATACAATAAATGACTTTTTATGTTTAAGATATAGGAATTTTTCTAAACTTATAGATTTTTCGGAGAAACTGGAGAAAAAACCGGAGAAAATCATTTCTATGTAATAGCAAAACAGCGTGAAGAAAATTAAGTTATTTACTTATATTAAATGTTATAAATGTTAAGATAATAAAGGAAATTTAAGATTATACAAACCTTATGTTATTATACAAACCTTATATTATTTAATAAATTTATAAATTTTATATCTAATAAATCCACCTGTTATTTAATTGTGACTGTTATTATATAAGTTTGTTTATCATAAACCGTAAGAAATCCCTTATAACCGAGTGCATTCGAATTGTATGCATATATATATATATATATATACACAACCCCCACATAGATACACATATACATATATACACATACCGGTAGACATGCATCATACATATATATATATATATATATATTAGAAAGATCGAGTATCGAAAAATCGGCGCACGAGTTCACGATAAACGAGATTCGATATGAGCGGCAGAGGGCTCAATAATTCAGATGAATCAGAGCTATAACTATCGTTAAAATACCGTCACATATAGAACAAGTCTACAATCAACCATACGATTTAAAATCGATAGAGGAAGATTCGGGACAAACAGATAAAAAATATCAATAAAACAATACGTCAATAATTTAAATGAATGTAAAATCATACCCGGACCCACTAGACAGGTATTAAATCTAGCTTCATGGGTTTCTGTAAATCCTTAGACTGTACTCTATCAGCTCACATATAAATATAAAAGCCTACTAGAGTAAGCGGAACGGAGTTTTACTTTCTCAACGAGTTTTTTCCTGGCGGCAGAGGAGCCAACTACCAGTGAAAAACGCACATGGCATTAGACAAGGGAGATGACCCCTATATCCGCGAAAACAATTCGAGTGAATGTGGAAATACACATATCGAATTAGAGTGCTCAATAGACATGTTAAAATAAAACAAAAGCTATTCATCACTCAATAGAATCGACAAAAAATGAGCAATAAAATTAACTGGTGGATAGCTATGTCCAGAGCTAAATATATTAGAAAGATCGAGTATCGAAAAATCGGCGCACGAGTTCACGATAAACGAGATTCGATATGAGCGGCAGAGGGCTCAATAATTCAGATGAATCAGAGCTATAACTATCGTTAAAATACCGTCACATATAGAACAAGTCTACAATCAACCATACGATTTAAAATCGATAGAGGAAGATTCGGGACAAACAGATAAAAAATATCAATAAAACAATACGTCAATAATTTAAATGAATGTAAAATCATACCCGGACCCACTAGACAGGTATTAAATCTAGCTTCATGGGTTTCTGTAAATCCTTAGACTGTACTCTATCAGCTCACATATAAATATAAAAGCCTACTAGAGTAAGCGGAACGGAGTTTTACTTTCTCAACGAGTTTTTTCCTGGCGGCAGAGGAGCCAACTACCAGTGAAAAACGCACATGGCATTAGACAAGGGAGATGACCCCTATATCCGCGAAAACAATTCGAGTGAATGTGGAAATACACATATCGAATATATATATATATATATATATATATATATAGAGAGAGAGAGATAAATATAAAGTACATAGTATATAATAGTACAAAGTATATAATAGGAAATATATTCTTACAATTATAAGCAATATTACTTTAAAGCAATATAATTTAAAAAAAAATATTACAAAATATTTTAAGATATAATTTTAAAATAAGAATATGTCTAAAAAATTCAGTATAATAATTTAAATTTTTTATATATTTTTTTATATATAATATTTAACTCTCAGTATGTTTAACTTAATTTTTATAACCATATGGGAAATTTTCAAAGGAAAAGAAAGAGAAACTTTCAAAAGAGAAACTTTCAAAGAAAATATTTTCCCCTTTTATGAAAAATTTTCTAGGAAAATTCTTTTTTATATTTGAGAGTTTTAAGCAGTTAAATGAAGGAATCTAATGATTTATCGATAGGTTCAATATATTAATAGAATTAATTATATATTACATTTTAAATTTATATTTAAACGTTGAGTTCAATCTATATCTGCAGCAACTGAAGAGATTGCTCCTACGTTCACGGAATTTTTGCTTTTTAATATAAAGAATATTTCCTCTATACAAAGATCACAATTTTCTGAAGAGGAGTTAAAAGGAGTAGCTTTTGAAATAATATTCCAAAGTAACGAATATTTAACGTTCTTTAATTTAAGATCCCATAATAAGCTAGTTAGAGAAGTTGAAGATTTTTTGTTTAAATGAGTTTTTATGGTTATTAAAACGAGATTTTATGGTTATTAAAACGAGATTTAAAATACGTGGAAGTAGATCCTACATAATTAAATGAATTTAAATTAGTTTATACATTACAATTATATACTATATTTTTAGCTAAGCAATTGTTATTTAACGGACAGTTAGATTTATTTCTCCAGTTACATTTATCAAATTGGATATTGTTGGGGTTATTAGTGGCATTTTGGTTAGGTTTTAAATTTCGATTATTAATTCTATTAATATTCTGCGATAAATTTTTGGTGGATGAATAAGTTAATTTTATAGTATGTCTATTAAATATTGAGTAATATCTATGTGTTCCAGGGAAGCATTTGTCAAGAGCTTTAAAGAATAGTTTAGCAATAGGAGTTTTAATATTTAATGAGAAAGGAGGAGCGAACCATAATATATTCCTAGTTCTATTTCTTTTTTTGTTTTCCGAATTATTGTAAGGTTTTCTATTATAGTTGTTAAAACTGTTAAGATGATGGTTAGTTGTTATATTATTATTATCAATATATTCTATTTCTATATCCAGCTCTACCTAACGCTTCGTTGTAATAATGTGCTTTACCATCAAATATATTCTTATTAGCTGAAATTCTAGAAATGCGTTGCTGTACAGAATTCACTATAGTATTTTTAACGGATCTGGGGTGATTAGAGTTAAAATTAACGTAGTTTAAGTTCTCGTTTAGTTTGTGAAATGAATAATGAAGACATGTGTTAAGGTTTAATGTTACATCTAGAAAATTAACTATTTTATGGTTATTCTCTATTTCTACTTTTAGATTAAGGTAATTAAAAAATTGTATAATTTCTTTTCTTTTCCTATTTAATTCAGTTATTATTTTCGATAAGTAATATCATGTCGTCACGATATAAACCTCCGGTCATCTCAGGTATTTTTCTATGTAGAGAATTATTTATAAAAAGGCCCACAAGATCCGTTACCTGAACGGAATCGAATGATCACATAGTGATATCGAAATTGTTATTTCTATCTGCTCTAGTCCAGACTTGGTTGTTAAATTCTATTAATGTTTTCCGTGCCGTTAAGATAATGTGCATTTCATTACTAGTTAAGTCTGTATGTTTAAATGCATATGTTAGTGCTTTATTAAGTAGATTAGGAGTGATGGATGAGTAATAATTAGCAATATCCAATTGAATAAACTTATTATAGTTATATTTAATTTCCTTAAACCATTCGATAACTTCATTAGTTCCTTTCCATAATTTTAAATAAGATAATTCCTTAATTTGTGGTATTATTCTGTCTAAAATATTCTTGCTAAGTATGCCAAGGTCCGATTTAGATGGTGCAATTAATCTGACTGGTAATTCAGTTTCAAAGTTCCCTTTGTGGTCCTTCATATTAATTTTAGGTTTCCTTGGCATGAAGGGTTGTGTCTTATTTTCAATGCCTAATTCATGCATTATATAAGAGTCATCTGTATTCAATTTTTCAAGGTCGTCATTAGTTGTTATTTTGTATTTCTTCCTTAATTCCTTTAATATAAGATCGTTAAATCTACTGTGATTTAAACATATCCGACACTAATTTGCATAATAGAATAAATAAACTTATAACCCCACTATCCGGGAGCTTCCAACAGAAATGGTCGCATTGTTTAAGGGTATGTCAATATTTATTTATAAAACTGATCTTTATTATATTTTATCTGATGAAAGCACACCATAATTTAACTTGGTGTCCTTGAAATATGTATAATGAAATAAATATGGTTTTATAAATATAGTTTCCATTTGTTAATATATCGTATTTTTACACCAGTAATTTGTTGAGTGCTTTATATCAGTTATAAAAATATTTGCTTGTCGTATCCCAACAATTTAAATAGAACTTCTACACATATATATATATATACGGTTGATTCTATTTATTTATTTTATTCTATATTTCATATTTTATATTTTATTTGTAATACTACTGTGCATTATATTTACTGTCTGGCGCTTACTCACTCATCCATATACATGTCTGTCTACCAACCTTGTAATTATAAGTAATTATATATTATATTATATTAATTTATTTTATATAATATATTATATTATATTGTATTTTTTATTGTAATATTGATCCTTATTACTTACCGTTAATTATATGTAACATTATGATATGTTAAACTTTATATATCATGTAAGATGTTTGTACTTTTGTACCATCAACATTTTTTTGATGTATTGTACAATTTATTTTTCCTCACCTACTCTGTAACCCAGTATGAATTGATTTGTTAATTTGAGTACCTTTATATTGTTTATTATAAATGTTAGTATATTGTATATTGTAAATGTTAATATATATTATTATTATATTATTATTGTGACATCTATATTGTTTGTGCAAATTAACCGGAGATTATCTATCCTATTATATTGTATTATATAGTATATAACTGTATTATTTATTATTTATTATATGTGCTACTTATAATTATATCATATTATTACCACATGTATATTGGGTAGATGTATTAGTATTATTATTATTATTATTTTCATTCCTATCATGCTTATTTTTATATTCAAACACTTAATAAGGTTTAATTTGTGCAGTTGAGGATGGATGTGTGTATTGTTGTATGTGTATGTGTGTGTACGTGTGCGCACATATATACATATGCATATTGTACCTTTTGATTTTTATTGTAATTTTAATGTTGGTAAAGATATATTATATTATATTATATTACATTGTATTATATATAATTCCTGCTCTATATAACCATCTTTGTTTAGCTCTAGGTTGTTTTGCTTTGGACTATATTTGTAATATGGTTCTTAATGTTATATACATCCTTAGTAATTTTTATTATATATTTTTATTATTTTTATTATATATTTTTGCAATACTTTAGTGTATGTACACTCCATATTCTTCGGAGCTTCCGGCTTGTATCTGCCGATATTACTTCTTGTTGTTTTAATTGCCCTGATGAGTCCTTAATAGGACGAAACATTGTCGGCTAATAAAGACTTTTGATGTATTGAAGGCTTCTTTGTTTTACTCTCTTAATTTTTCGGCTCTGTTTAACTACATTGAGCTATACCTTTTACTGTCATTTCTATAATACGAAGAGGGTGTTTAACTCCAACACACTCCAGTATTTTAACCCTTATATATATATATATATATAAATAAATGTAAACTGAATTTTTCGAATATTAATAATAATATTCGATTCGTTTGCAAACAGCCTCATTTTTAAGGCCATGTCAGTAGAATGAGCCCCTCATTCTTGCTTTTGACAGTTGGCAGGTGAACAGTGAACTGCACTTATGAAGAGTGATACCCATAAACAAGAGCAATAATGAGGGGTTCATTCCACTGACATGGCTTTAAAATGAGGCTGTTTGCATAATTGCAAACAAATCGAATGTTATTATTAATATTCGAAAAACTCAGATTGCATTTATTGTATTCAGCCATGTACAGCGATACTTTTTAAAACATTTATTTGAATATGGGAAAGCCGGACATTCATCGCTCGTATACAGGAAACTGACTGGCCTGTCTGCTGATATGCAAATCTGGTTGATCAGTGGATCTGCTAATATGCAGATCTGACTGATCAGCCAGTCTGCTAATACGCAAATCAGGCCGTCAGTCACTATATTTTAGAAAATATCATATAATTTAACTAGCTCTGACAGTTGGCAGGTGAACAGTGTGCTGTACTGATGAAGTGTGATACCCAGAAACATTAGTGTCTGCAGTTCTGTTTACATGTCAACACAAGAGCAAGAATGACGGGTTCATTCTACTGACATGGCTTTAAAATGAGGCTGTTTGCATAATTGCAAACGAATCGAATATTATTATTAATATTCGAAAAACTTAGATTACCATTATTGTATTCAGCCATGTAACGTAGAGCGATCATTTTTTATTTTATTTATTATATATATATATATATATATATATATATATATATATATATATATATATATATATATATATATATATATATAGTTGTCACCGATCTGTCCAGCTCGTTTGACCGCAACTGTATAAAAAGAAACCTGCATCTCCTATGCATTTCATCTGACAAGAACATGTTTTTCCTATTATGTTATAAATAAGCCTTGAATCTTCGAAATATATATAATAAAATAGAGATAATCTAAAGTAACTATCTTTTGCTTATTATTATTATTATTTTTATGGTGGATTGGCAGTATCGGTATAGGGTCGGACGCCATGCTTTGACGCATAGAGTTACGGCCCTTGCCTTTCTGAGTTCAAATCCCGCCGAGGTTAACTTTGCCTTTCATCCTTATGGGGTCGATAAAATAAAGTACCAGTAATACACTGGTTAATTGCTGGCCTTGTGCCAAAAGTAGAAATAATTATTATTATGATATATATATATAAAACATACGATTTATCGAGGCGCCTGGTTGATTTTGCAATATTGAATTTCTTAAGGACAGAAAATAAATGGCCAACTGCCACTGTATCTCTTGAATTTCGATCAAATGCGTTAACCTCCATGCCAAATGGCAGCTGACATCAGTTTCTCTCTAAATCTGGAACTATATGCAACGGCTAGAACCGGAAATAAGCAAATCTTAACGGCTTATACTGTATTTGTATGATTTAAAATTAGAATGATTGAAATCCAGAGATTCGCTACAATGACAATAGTGTTAGAAAATCCAGTAAAATACCCATAGTGGTAGAAAATAAATATATACAGTAAGTATAAAGCGTTAAGAAAAATGTCTTTGTGATAACATACTCCAGTTAGGAAAGCTAAACTTCTATTTTATTTTATTAACTTTTTTTCCTTAACTTCTTAATATTATATGATACACTACATTTTCAGTCCGTTTTCCCGTTGTTTTGTTCGTTGTCTTTGTTCTGTGTGCGCCTTGTTTGTATATATATATATATATATATATATATATATATATATATAATGCACGCAAAGGCACGCGCACACACAAACACAGACACAGACACACAAAGATATATATATATATATATATATATATATATATATATATATATATATATATATATATATATATATAGTAATAATAATAAATTTGAAGACTAAAATCCAAAGAGGGCTCGATAAGGATAAATATATATCAAATATATAAGAACCGTAGAGCAAATATTTGGACGAATTCCCCCAACGCGGGCGGTGGTTTGTACAGTGATGATGGTCTTTTGACCATGATTAAGTGCGGCCCTCGTGCTTGCGACAGGTTCAGAAAAGAACTCACAGCCTTCTTTAAAGGCCTCAACCTCTCTATCAGGTTGAGGCCAACCTCTCGGTCGTTAATTACCTCGACTTTACCCTCAATTTATCGAATGGCTTGTATTACCCGTATAGAAAGCCGAATGATACGCTTAATTACATAAGTAAGCATTCCAACCATCCTGCCAGCATAACCAAGAACCTGGTAAGAAACGTTTCGTTGAGGCTTTCCCATCTATCTACTAACGAGCATATTTTCAACGACATTCCACTTATTACAATGAAGCTCTTACTCGGAGTGGATTTGTCGATAAGGTAGCATATACAGAGTACGAGAATAGACCTAGAAGAAATAGATCCCGTCGCATTATATGGTATAACCCACCATATAATATGGAGATGGCCACACCATTAGCTAAGATATTTCTATCCCTTATTACGAAGCATTTTCCCCCTACACATAAATATAGTAAAATGTTTAATAGAAATACTATTAAAATTTCTTACTCTACGACACCTAACCTTGCACATAACATCACAGCTTCAAATTTAGCTAAACTACCTAGCCGTAGGAACAGGTGCAATCCTGTAGTTAGTACTAACTGTAATTGTAGGAATCGGGTTGATTTCCCCCTATCCGGGAAATGCCTCTCTAGTAACATTGTCTACAAATGTAAGGTTGAAACACCCACGTCCCGTAGGGCCTACATAGGGTTAACCGCCAATAGATTCAAGCAGCGTCTTTACATGCATACCCATTCTTTTCGTTACCCTCTAAGAAGGAATATGACGTCACTTTCAGCTTATATCTGGAGTCTAAAAGACAACCACACCCAATATAAGTTACACTGGGAGATCCTAGCTAGGGGTAGATCGTATAACGGAAATAAAAGACCGTGTTACCTCTGCGCCGCTGAGGCCCTGGAAATACTCTACGCCACAGACCACATCTTAAACAAAAAATCTGAGGCAATTTCGACTTGTAAACATAAATTGCAAAACTTTCCTGTATTACAGACCCACGTTATACCCCAACGGATAGTACGATCTATACGTGTATATATTACGTCTTGATGTGGTAGCTAAGTATATGTTATGTTTATACCATTACTTATTTGCATAGGTAAGTATATATTACCTGTATGTTTTGTGAAGGGAACGTTTCCACGAACCAAAGTATCGTCTTCCTGTCTTCCTCCGGTTGCAACGTTTTTTGAAATAGCCACTTCTGCGTTTACAGATTGACTTTGTTAGTTTCAGAAAATCCCGTTAAGGGTGAAAGCAGCGATTCTTTGCTTAAACTTTAATCTGTTATTTAATAAATAAATATATATATATATATATATATATATATATATATATATATATATATATATATATAGAGAGAGAGAGAGAGAGAGAGAGTGACTGAGAAAGGGAGAAAGAGAGAGATTAATAGTTAATGTATATAATAATAATTTGCATATTATAAAAAGATACTGAGGTATGATTTCAGGGAAATTTATCTTTCTATATCCAACAGTTGATCCGACTACGTAGACGCTTCCTCATTGGTTTCCTATCAAATAATATATTGTAGTAATACCTGGTTTGAAATCAGAAGAATACATCCGGCATATCGATCGTTGTCTTGTCAAAGAATAAATATATTGAGCGTAATTTCATACCAATTAGCATGCTACAGATGTGGTTTGGAAATCAGTTCCGTTGAGCAGAATGGTTTATGGTTGTGAAGAGAGAACGTGACAAGATGTTTCTCTTGAATACAGAATACTGTATTTAAGAACCAATGAAGGGAATAAATCTTTACGTAATGGACATTTTCGGACAACTGTTTATACAATACTAAACATGATAATTAACTATACAGCCATATAGCTATTGCTAACTTATTTAATGCAGGGAGCATAAGGAAGTTAATGCAGGGAGCATAAGGAAGTTAATTTAAAATTAAAACCAGATACATAAGAAATGACCTTATGCGTATCCGGAATAAATGCATGAAGACAAGGGACCAGATCAATCATTCGTGGTTATACTGAAGACGAACGGATACCCAACATCCACAGTGAATCGTCTAAGGAATCAAAGGCACCGCATACATAAGACCTCCTCTAACAGCTGCTTCACGAGAGTAGCACACTTCAGCAAAAACAACCAAAACTATCTGCAGAGCCACCCACAAAGGAGGACTGGACATACAATTAGCCCTTCACTGCGTGGATACCTAACTAAAAAGCAACCCAGAGACAACAACAACCAATGCACGCTAACTAACGGCCATCTCCGCAACACAGGCATCTGTCAACGGATACATGTGGTATACCGGATCGAATGCAACAAATATAAGGAGTTCTACATTGGTAGCATGCCTCAAGCGCTCCACACCCGCATTAAAGAAAACCTCAACACACATGCATCCACATTGACAAGTGCAGAAACACCAACAAACATATAACAGTTAATATTGAAGCCAGAGACAAATTTGGGCAACTTAAGAATAAAGGATGTATTGCTTATACGTAGACTCAACCCACAAATCAATAACAGAATGGAACTCAACACACCATACTTGACATAAAAGGACACACCCCCACTCACACATATGCAACCTAAACAGCAATTTACACGCGAAAATTGATTCCATGAAATATTACATTAGCAATTGACGTCATCCTCCAGCTTCTTGTGAATACTATAGCAACCATCAACAATCCTTGAAAGCTGATTATAAATTTTATATCTAAATCTAATTTCAGAGAAGAGACCGGAATATTTTTTCTCGGAGAGTTACTTATACCCTGGCGAAAGGAATTATAAGTCCCGAAATATTAGGAGAAAAGAACCCCCCCCCCCCCCCCCCCAAAAAAAAAAAACAACAACAACAACAACAACAACAACAAAAACACAGATTACCAGGTAACTAACTTTTTCGTTGCTTTCATCTTACTGTCCATTTTGCATTGTTTGGCCTTATTACATATATAACTTCCCACATAATATATATATATATATATATATATATATATATATAATTGTTTATACTTTTGGCACAAGGCCAGCAATTACCCCAGTACATTACTGGTACTTTATTTTATCGACCCCGTAAGGATGAAAGGCAAAGTGAACCTCGGCGGGATTTGAACTCAGACCGTAAAGGGACGTAATGAAGGAAGTGTGGTAAGGAACTAGGTGGACCATAACGCACCAAAGTACTCGATACTTGGGGTAGTAGGGTGGGTAATAGGAAAAGAGTCAAAATCCCGACGGGTGAGTTCAGACCTAGCTGTCGAAACGGCCGGAGCTCAGCGTCGGGTCCTGACTCTTTCCTATACACACACGCACATATATATATGTATATCATTATCTATAAAAGGCAGATTGTTGTTGTTGTTGTTGTTGTTGTGTGTGTGTGTGTGTGTGTGTGTGTGTGTGTGTGTGTGTGTGTGTGTGTGTGTGTGTGTGTGTGTGTGTGTGTGTGTGTGTGTGTGCATGTTCCATGTTTATACATTTGCACAATTTCAAACCGATTCGACTCAACGTCTGTAAGAATGTTGTAAATGGTCAAAATTTGGTCAACGACTATTTATTTCATTCAAAGTCACCCACAATTACGGAAATAATCGATAAAACTAAATACACGACGCTTTACCCCTCTAATACAATCTGAATACCTCTCTCTACTCCCCTTAAAATTCGATAAAACTACATACATGCTTAAACTTACAAACTTCCTTTAGGAACGCCGAAGAGAGAGAGAAGAAAGTGAGAGGGAGAGAGAGAGAGAACGTTTGTTTTTGAGTGTGGAACGGTCAAACATTTATTTACTTCAATGACAAAGAGAACTTATTACATTTCATACGAAACAACAATTATTCAAAAGCAACAGATAAATTTATTCAACAACAAAAAAAATAGCGATGAATCCTTTTAAAAACCTCTCAACGAACGTGGAAGAAAGAAGTATCAGTTTATTTACTATACACAATAATATCCTCTATGAGGTCACTAAACCTGCTAGAAACAGTAGCTAACTCTCCCCCATATCACCCCCCTCCCTACTGCCTTAAATTTAGAAAACATATCCTCTATGAGGTCACTAAACCTGCTAGAAACAGCAGCTAACTCGCCCCCATATCACACCATTCCCTACTGTCTTAAATTTAGAAAACATATCCTCTATGAGGTCACTAACCTGCTAGAAAAAGCAGCTAACTCTCACCCATATCACACCACTCCCTACTGTCTTAAAGCTAGAAAACATCCTCTATGAGGTCACTAAACCTGCTAGAAACAGTAGCTAACTCTCCCCCATATCAAACCCCTTCCTACTCCCTTAAATTTAGAAAACACACATTAGACAACCATGCAGAACAACTCCATCGCAGTTCTATTGTTCGGCTGGCATCGTCTACACGCGTGTTGCGCAAGTACTGTGAAACAATAAATTTCAACACTTCTTTGCACAGAGATAATATCCATAGGCGAAACTACAATTGTCACTGCTGGCGCCGCTCCTGCTTCGGCAGTCCAGGTCTGCAATTCATTCACCCAATGCCTGGCAGACAAAAAAGTGCTGCCATAAAATGGGTGGTGCAACCTAACTTTGGTAACTTACTGACCCCGAGCAACGCCGGGCTTTAATGCTAGTATATATATATATATATATATATATATATATATATGTGTGTGTGTGTGTGTGTGTGTGTGTGTGTGTATGTGTGTGTGTGTCTGTGTGTGTGTGTTTAGGTGTCTGTATGCGGGAGGTTCTTCGTCGGTTGCGATGTCGAACATCCAATTGTTTGATCAACTAAATTTCTAACTGTGAAATCAATGTGCAAGTGGTTGAGTATTGAACAGTCACGTGTATCAAGAATGCAATTCTTAGGTGAATGAACTAGTGTGTCAAGATATGACAGAAAAAGCTGTGAGAAGAATCGGTCCTATACCGTACTGGTAATATGGTTATAGGTCACGAAAAGATAAAAGCACAGTAAAGTTCATACATGTGTCCGTCTTAATATATCCTCATCAGCAACGCTTAGTCTTCACTGCACTTGCTGAACTCTTAATGTTAGAAGCATTTTGTAAATCTACATGGCTTTACATGGATTGGTGTATAATACTAAAATTGTTTCGAGGATAAAGCATTATGTGCAATAATTAATTTAATGCAGGTAACATTAAAACACTAACTAGAAAATATTTTCATGGTGGGACAGACAAATAAATCGACAACTAGACAGACAATTAGATATATTGATAGATCAATCCATTGGTCAATCTATAGACATATTAGATAAATACTAACTATAAATATATTCGATGAGGAAAAGACAATATTTATCAATGATTATTATAATTATTACGGCAAGTACGCGAGACAATTCCTTAGATATTTCCGTACTGTCACCATTCATAAAAGTAAAGCATAAACTTTGCATTTTCCTAAACCATGATTATAAAATCACTAAGTAAATATACAATGTAATGGAATATCATATAGATGCACATCAATGTACTGGAAGCTTTATCATAAATCAATGTTTTATTGTAATTTCCAAGTAGTGCTATATACATAGCTTCTACAGAGTTACGTACCAAAGCATTATTCTAGATATATTATAGTTCCATTAATATTGTTACGATTACAAGCTGAAACGTTTTCGTAAAACCAATTTTTGGGTTGATAATTCTGAGTCTCTTACATGCAATTACGTATATGAATGTGTTTCAATTTTATTGCCGACAGGGAAGCACAATAAAACCAAATTTAATCTATCACCGGGCTTCGTTTATTCATCGGTATCGTAATATTCATTATCATCAATGCTATTGTCACTATCGAAGTCATTACTGTTTAGCCCCAGGTCAACGTTGATCAAACACACTAGATCCAAGGGATGTCAGCAGGTAACATCCTCTCTACCCAAGTTTTAGATTTTATAGTGTTATTTGAGGGAGATTTATCTTCCATTTATAGAAAGTCGATCGACTGCGTAAAGATACACTCGTTTGTTTTACAAATCGAATACGGATATATTATCTGTTAATGTTCACCAGTTAATATTATTGTATTAAATCTTATAGAGTGGTTCTATTTATTGAGTTGTGGATTGGCAGGTTCAATATCACCTCAGAAAAATTGCTTGGCGTTATTTCTATCGTCTTTTATGTTCTGAGTTCAAATCGCACAGAAGGCAACTTTGTTTTTCAACCTTCTGAGGTTTATAATATAAAAGACCTGGCAACTACTGGGTCCAATATAATCGACTTTGTCCTTCCCCTAAAATTGCTGGATTTGTGAGTAAATCATAAATAAATATCGGAATTTTACTTAATTACAGAGTTAATTTTGTAATTGGTTACAATAGCAACATAACGGTCTGTTTATAAAGATCTCCATGGTAGAAATTATATATTTTTGATTGCCGAAGAAAAAAAGATACACGCATGTTCTTTTCCTGGGTTTCGAAAGGGTGGAATTTATACATAGATTTTGGGCGTGGACAGAATATTTGCAACAGGGTAAATAAGTGATACTATCAAACTATCGGATAGATTCTTTTACTTATTATCTATCTTATTATCTATCAAGCAAAGACCGAGAAAACCAAGAAAACTGGGCGCCTGGCACACCGAGTGTGCCCAGGCGCTCACGGTTCTCTGGCAGGCGGGCCCGGCTGTCAGTGGAGAATCCACCTCGTCATTCTATAAAGGGCTGGTGGTTAGCAGGTGCGACGACGCCCTCGGAGAAGCCCTAGACATGGAGCAGGACGAACTGGACAACCTGTTCGGTAGGACATTCAGCCCGGGACCCATGGATAACTTCCAGAGGTCCCTGGCCTGGCAATGCTATAGAAGGGGTCTGCCCGTTCGAGAAAGGCTCTACAGACACGGGCGCCCGGGTAGGGACCCATCGAAAAAGATCTGTCCCAGATGCGTGTGCGACGAGGAAACCGTTGCACACGTATTGGTACACTGCTCGGGCATTGCCGATCTGTGGGGCTATGTCGAACAACTGCTGTCAAGGGTGGGACCGATCCGGTTGACCACCGAGTCTATTGTAACGATCAAGCCGCCTCCCTCTTCAAAAACGAAGGAGAGGCGGTGTTTCTGTGCGTAATAGCCATGGCGAAAGAGGTTGTATGGTGGACGCGTCTGAAAGGACTGAGGACAGACACCTTTCTCTCTGGCCAACAACTGGTCCGTTTCTTCCGATATCATTTCGGAAGAAGGATCAGGATGGAGAGAGAGGTGCTGCACCCCAGCCGTTTTTATAAAAGATGGGTGAAAGTGGCGAGAATGGCCCGTGTGAATAGGCCTTCACTCTACATTAGACTATAGGTGAGGAAGATGAAAGACCAAGGGAGCACCCCTTCTCTGTGCTCCTGAGGTTGCACACTTTTTTCGGGGGTGTGTGCAACCCCCCAAGGCGCCTCCTCTCTATTGAGGACTTTGTTATAAATTTTATTTTTTGTTATATTTTATTTTATTTTTATATATTGTTATTGCCTCCTCCTTATTGAGGACGCCTTGTTTTGTAAACTACCCCCATTGTACTTGTCTCACTTTTGATGCCCTGGTGGCAAATAAAAGAAACATATCTATTTATTGAATAAAGAAATATATCTATTTATTCATTAATATATATATATATCTCCCATTCTCCTCCCCCCCCTCTCTCTATATATACAGTATATGTATATATATATATGTATATATATATGTATACATACAGGAAACTGGGATAACTCCGATATAAAACCTGCGGCTCAGTAGTTACCAATGCTGTTGATCTTTCTTCTTTTCGGGTTATAGCTACTGTCGCTCAGAGATGGGATTGGCTCACTGCACAGTCTTTTCTCACTTTAAAAAAATATATCTTCATGCACAGGCATTGCATGATGTAATTAATTAATAATTATTAATAATGGTATATCGTGCAATGGCCATACTCGATAACGAGGGGGCAGCCATCATGTATGTAAGTATGTAGGTATGTTTGTATGTATGTATGTTCTTCTGGTTTTATAATTTCACAATTTTTTCCCCAATAGATAGAGAGTCGGTTTCTAACATAGATACAAGACTCTCTCATTGGAATTTGCGCAACATCAACTAGGTAGATATTTCTGCATGTCTGTATGCATGTATGTGTGTGTAGGTATGGATGTTATTGTATGTGTCGATGTGTATGTTTTGAGTTGTATGTGTGCATGTGCATATGCTTTGAATCTGTACATGTGTATATGCAGTTATTACATGCAAAATATTTGGAATGTTTTACATATTTTTACTGTTCCATTAATGGATTGTATTTGTAATTTCCTAACTAGTTGTGTTCTTTCTGTTCCTGTGAAGCCTAGCTTCTCAAGATTTGTATTGAGGCAGTTACTAACATATCCCAGTGCCCCAATAATCACAGGCATAAATCTGAAGGTATAATCAGGGTGGAGTATCTGCAGATTTCTCAATATTCTCCTTTTCACTAATCTTTGATATCATATTGGCATCTGCTGTGCAGCTAACCTCTACTACTGTGCATGCCTTCTTTTCCCTGTCCCATATCATTATATCTTGTCTGTTATGCTTGCATTTATTAGGATTTTTACTGGAACATTCCACAAGTACTCTTTCATATTATGTATATGTATTTCTTCCACATTGCTCTAGTTTTTAATGTGTTTATTATCGGGGCTATCTTTTCTACGGATTGCATTGTACAGTGTTTTGCATTGTACAGTGTCTCATAGGTAGATAGTACCGCGATGACATCTTTGGACAGCTGCTTATGATATGGGTGACATCTTCGATGTTAATTCTGCAGAGTCTGCACTTGTTATCACATCTAGGTGTTTTGCCTGCATCCCTATCTCTTTTGTGAATCAAGTATATCGTGTTAACTTCCTGTTCCTGGATTGCAAAAGCGTATCCTTCAAAGTGGGAGCCAATATAGCGGTTGTTGGTCCAAGATAGACTACTTTCTTTATCTATATTACTCTCACTCTGGAGCTTCCTGGCAATATATCCATGCATGATTTTTTTGCTGATAAACATGCAATTTTTAATCCATAGACTCACTGCTGAACTACTGGGCAGCTTCCCTGGGTGTGACGTTTTGATTATCACGCAGGGAATATCTTTCAAGGAGTTCCTTCCCAACTCTCATGATCTTATGTGTCTCGTGCAAATAGACTTACTCGATAGACGGGCTCTATGCTTCTATATTTGTAAATGTTGTCGGAGGGATTTGATGCGACATTCAAATACTGTCTGGACTGATGTTAGACCCCCTGCCTCCCTCCTTACGTTTCAAGTAGAGGCGGTCTATGTCACTGTTGACGTGGGAGTTTCCAGTGTTGTTTAATATTTTTCGAGTCCCAACATCAATTGCTCGGATTTTGTCTATCATACAATTGAGTATTCTAAACGTTGGTGTTAGGACAGGGACAGTAAACACATTGTGAACCACTGTTTTATTGTGCGCAGAGAGTTCCGATGACCATATTTTTCTTAATCGGGTGTAATATTCCCTGGTTACACGTTCCTTATTACAGATACCATTATAGGATATGTTCTCAACTATCCCCAGGTACTTGTAGCAGTCATCAGATATTGGTGAAACAGTTAGGCCATTGATGACAACGTTGCTAGATTGGGTTGTAGTTTTTCCCCGCTTTACAGTCATATATGAACATTTATCTTGGCCAAACTATATTCCTATATCTTTTGAGAATGTTGTAACCAGGTCAAGATATGTCTTCATCCCATCTATGTTCTTGGCATAGAGTTTCAGATCATCCACAAAGAAATCATGAGTTAAGTTCGTATTTCTGTCCTGTGAGCCAATATCCTTCACATTTCTTGAGCAAAAAGAACAAGGGATTTAATGAGAGGATAAATACTATCACGGAGAGACTGTTTCCTTGAAATACACCCTTATGATATTCTATTTTATCAGTGAAAATAGAGTCCTCCCTCTCTGTTTTTAACTTTAGGATAGTAGCCCAAGAAGAAGACAGCTTCTCTATAGCTCTGATAATAATGCCTGGGACTTTATCAAGTCGGAGAGCCTCTATCATCCAAGAGTGAGGAACAGAATCGAAAGCTTTCCTGTAGTCTAGCCAGACTGTAGCCATATTCCTCCTAAGTTGTCGCACGTCCGACATCGCAGTTTTGTTGATTAGGAGGTGTTCAGCACACCCCCAAATACCTTTCTTTCCAGCTACTTGTTCATCTGTGATGATGTTATTATTTTCACAATGATCTTGGCGGAATAGGTTCAGGCAGGCTGTATACATTTTATACATCAGGTTCCGGCATGCAATGGGTCGGTAGTTTTTTGCCAAGTGGGTGTCTTTGTTCTTGGGGGACCAGAATTGTTTGTGTTATTGTCAACCATTCTGGTATAAGTTTATCTCCCTTGAGAACTTGTTGGTAGAAGTCGATAAGTTACATCCGATAGAATATCAGTTTCTTGTACCAGTAGCCGACAATCATGTCTCTTCCTAGTGTTTTCTTATCTTGGAGTTTTCCTATCACAATCTCAAGGGTACCCTCACTTATTTCGTATTTTTTTGTTGTAGTGTAGGAGCAATAGTTCTTTAGGATTTCTTTTTGCCACACTTAATCCTGGTTGAAATTCTTCTTTTCACCCCATATTTTTCTCCAAAAGGAATCTGTGTTTCTGGAATGGGGCTTCAGTGACACTTATTATTTTGCCCTTGATATCTCTATAGACTGATGTTTGGTTTCGTCTGAATCTTTTATTAAGCACTTTTCTTTCTTCTTCTGGTATCGACGTTTCTCGCTGACAGCTCTCAATTCCTGTTTGAGGATGATCAGCTTATTGAAGAGTTCTGGCTCTACTGTTACCAAATATCGTTTCTATTTTATTTTTCATTCTTTGTTGGTGAGGAGTGAAGTTTTTTTTTGTTTTTGTTTGCATGTAAGGAGCATTGTCACATTTTTGTAGGTCAGCAATTTTTTTATTCTGTTTTAGATATATACTAGCAAAATGGCCCGGCGTTGCTCGGGATTCTAAACATAGATTGGCATGTTTATCCCTCCTTTCTGAAAGAGTTTCGTCGTATGTTCACCAATTGATGCAGAAGTCCTAATAAAAATTGAAGTCGCCTTGAGTGAATAGGTAAATAATTTTCCATTAAGATTTTTCAAAAGCATGTAATTGCGTTCCCTCTCTTTTTTGTTGTTGTTTTTGCTGCTGTCGAACCTCGTGAAATAAATACGTTTGTTTATATTTTGTTATTGTGTATGCAAAAATATCTGTACACGAATATATAATTATATATATATATATATATATATATATATATATATATATATATATATATATATATATATATATATATATATATATATATATATATTTAAAATAACAGATTAAAGTTTAAGCGAAGAATCGCTGCTGTCACCCTTAACGGGTTCTTCTGAAACTAAAAAAATCAATCTGTGATCGCAGAAGTAAATATTTCGAAAAACGTTACACCCTATATATATACACACACACTATATATACATATATACATATATACACACATAGATAGTGTTATAATGTCGTAATACAGACAGCCAGCCATACAGACATATATTCTAAGGGCGCAACGTCGTAGCTATGTATCTATCTAAAAAGACAGACTAAGGATTATAGAGAGATCGCTAAATCGCCTAATACGGTCCCTAGGGCATTGAAAATTTGAAATATATTTTTCTCAAAACACTCACACGACCATAAGTATTACACGTGTAAAGTTTGAAAACAACCGGTTGGGTGGTTCTCGAGTTTTAGAGAGTCAGACAGACAGACATTCTCTGTTTTAGATATATAGATGATGGTATTTATGGTGATGTTTTGTTCTTGTTAATGTCTCTGCTATCACCAACATAATGCTTCACTGTCGTTGCTAGGGCATATAAACTGGCGTTGATTTGACAAAATATTGGGGTTTTAATCCGTTGTAAATATTCATTCCCTATTTCGTCAATAGCACATTATTTGGCCTTTTATTTTGTATTGCTGTTTTAATACGTTCTGCAATAGAAATGTTTATACATGATTTAATTTTCCCCTGGAAGATTTCTTTGAGGGAAATTTTCAATTGTTTATACTTTTGATTATTTCCACAACAGTCGAGGTAGACTCGGATGGTATACGTGGTGTCAAATTTCTTAGATTATTGTTATTATTTCTTCGATTATTATTATTATCGATAGTGTTTTCCCCAGCATTCGAGGTAGACTTAGATGGTACACGTGGTGTCAAATTTCTTACAGGCACAGTTGTTTCACTGCTTGAACAGGCTGCAGTTGGTTCACTGCTTGAACAGGCTGCTAGGAAGTCTAGTAGCATCCTGATCTGTAGCACGTGTTGTTGATTCCTTGTTTATTCTGGGGGATTTACAATTAATAATATTTATCTTATTTTTACATTCAACAAACGTCGCTTGTTGGCGTAATTATTTCGCTGTGAAATGATTTAAATCTGGATGTATTTTGTCCGTGTAGCTTCATTCTGTTCATAGAACCAACGGAGGGATTTTGTTTTTTGTCATTTTATAAGAATTAAATAAATCATCAAGAGAAATGCGATTTATAATTTCGGTTCCTTCTGTAGCTATAACTGCATACATTTTGTTTACCTTTCCCGTTGTTGTTTTTCTTCGGTACTTCATTAATATTGTTGATGTTGTTGTGTTCAGCCATGCTGTTTGTAGCAAATCCTTGTAAAATGAATTATGTATTTAGTCGGATATCTCTACACATTCGAATAAAAGGAGTCTTCAGTGGATATAGTTAGAAGAATATTCAGTTATTCAACATGACTGGTAGTTGTGGCATTACTGTCGGAGATAGTATTCATCTCAAATTTAATAAATAGTCTCACACGCGAAAATGTACGACTGATCGCGTTGACTGTATGTATGTCAGGTCACTCTTGAGTGCTACTGGTAACATGTAACCTAGTACAAACTGTTGCATAGTCGGGTCGTAGGCGACTGAAACGGCAACCCCACCATGTCTACTTTGTGAGAAGGGTGATTTTGGACACCCTTCAGGATAAAAAACAAACCCTGAAAAAGGGCGGAAGAACTCATAAGAGTCAACGGCCATATAAAAGTGTATAAATATGTATGTACATATGTATATATGTATGTATGTATATATGTATATATGTGTATGCATATGAATGTATATGCGTGGGGATATAGAAATAATTGGGATGGATACCCGATCGCGCGGTTAAACCACTGAGAGTGAAGGACGCCTAGCCTTTGTCAGGGCATTCTTCTAGGAGAAGGCAACTAAGCAAACTGGGATAACTCCGACATAAAGCCTGCGGCTCAGTAGTTACGGATGATGTTAATCTTTTCTTCTTTTCGGGTTATAGCTACTGTTGCTCATAGCTACTGTTGTTCAGAGAATGAGAGTGGCTCAGTGCAAAGTCTTTCCTCACTTTAAAAAACGCACAGGCATTGCATGATAGCATTAATTGATAATTATTGATAATGTTATATCATGCAATGGCCATACTCGATAACGAGGGGGCAGCCATCATCATGTATGTATGTATATACTCTTTCGTGTATTCTCCTCTCTATATTGTATTTTAAAGAGCCCGGTAATTTCTTCTTGAGCTCATTAAATTACAGGCATAAACAGTTGTTTCATTTGATATATATACAGTATATATATATATATATATATATATATATATATATATATATATATATATATATATATATATCAAATGAAACAGCGGAGTTAAGAACTCGCGTTTATCCCTGTAATTTATATAATATATATATAAATGGCTTTTATAGGACAGGACTAGAACTGCTTCATTCGGAGGAAATCCCCCCCCCCCCCCATATATATATATTAAAATATTGATTAATGCGTAAAGTTATTAACCAAAAGTCATGATTAGAACCTAATCATGACTAAGTCAGCTCTACTAATATAAGATTTAAAAAGTTTCATTAGGAGCTGTAACAATGATTCAAGGGTAAGAAATTGTCTAGACAAATGTATCCACATTATGCGTATTTGAACGATTATATAGGCGAAAGCAAATTCGGCCTACTTATATGAAATGATGAGTTAGCAAAGCACTCGATAAAGTAGGTCCTTAGAGTAATAACATACGTTTAAATAGCTTGACAAATCGAACATTGTGGTAGGCAAAATCTAACACACAATAATATAGCAAAGTAACGATAGAACTAACAGGTTGAGAAAAATACACCTGGACAAATCAAACGATTATACGTTTAAAGTGTTTCTTTGAATCCGAAATCAAATATCAGACTTACGTGACTGGCAAGCTCGTGGTATTCATGATCGAACAGAGGATTCAGTTTTTTAACAGGTTTTCGTTCTACCCAGAACGAGGTGATAGGCTAAATGTTGCCGCTAGATGCAGCGTATCGTATCTATAGCTGTCACGTGTTAATTCCAGCAAGGGAAATAACCCCCGGTTTTTGGCGGCTCTTTCAAAATGTTAGACAAAGGAAATATATTAATTTCCGCTAATCATCATGATAAGCTCTCGACTAGATGTTATAAAACAAACACAAATAATTAACCAATCAACAGAATTGTCTAATTAAATTAATTAGTTAATTATTAAATCTAGGAGAATAATATAATTGGAAATTTAGTAAAATCGAATCTCTGGCGGTTTGCAAGAAAATTCGGCCTACTTATATGAAATGATGAGTTAGCAAAGCACTCGATAAGGTAGGTCCTTAGAGTAATAACATACGTTTAAATAGCTTGACAAATCGAACATTGTGTTAGGCAAAATCTAACACACAATAATATACCAAAGTAACGATAGAATTAACAGGTTGAGAAAAATACACCTGGACAAATCAAACGATTATACGTTTAAAGTGTTTCTTTGAATCCGAATTCAAATATCAGACTTACGTGACTGGCCAGCTCCTGGTATTCATGATCGAACAGAGGATTCAGTTTTTCAACAGGTTTTCGTTCTACCCAGGACGGGGTGATAAGGCTAAATGTTGCCGCTAGATGCAACGTATCGTATCTATAGCTGTCACGTGTTAATTCCAGCAAGGGAAATAACCCCCGGTTTTTGCCGGGTTATTGGTGTTGGATGCTTAAAGTGTCCGTATGCGGTAGGCCGTATGAGCACTCGATGCTTTAATAGAGCAGAGTATGATATCACAGAAAAAAAAGAGAATCAGTGTTGCGACGAATGGAATTTATCTGTGATATATATATATATATATATATATATATATATATATATATATATATATATACATATATATATATATATATATATATATATATATATATATATATATATATATATATATATATATATATATATATGTGTATATATATATATATATATATATATATATATATATATATATATATATATATGTATGTATGTATGTATATATATATATATATTTAAAAGTTAAACAAGGTTCAATGAATAAATCAAAGAATGAGTTTTACAATAGATTGGAAGCACTCAACCGTTGAAAAGAACCAGAACTAAATCAGTTATATGGTCCCCCCCTGCTTCTGTAGCAGTAAGTACACCACTAGCTAATCTATTCTTTAAGGCTTTAGATGATTCCTTCCCTAGTCAACATAAATACCGTTCCATATTTAATAGACACACAATTAAGCTCTCTTATTCTACAACTATGAATATGGCCCAAAACATCGCTAAACTAAATAGAATTCTAAACCAAAATCAGCATAATACTGTTAGTAATAGTGTTAATATAAATAATAATAAATCGAAATGTAATTGTAGAAATAAACCAGATTGCCCTCTGCAAAATAATTGTCTGGATAGAAATTTGGTGTATAAATGCACCGTAAAAACAAATAACAACACATACAACTACATAGGGGCAACTTCTTCGACATTTAAATCGAGCTTTGCGAATCACAAATACTCATTTTAATAGGAAGTTTTCGACTTCTTTATCACAGCTTATATGGTCATTAAAAGACAAAAATTTAAAATACTCGATTTTTTGGACGAAGCTTTGTAATAGTAAAATATACTCGAACTCATCTATATCAACTAACTGCAACCTCTGCACAAAGGAGAACCTATTAATAATTACTAATTATGAAAACTTAATTAACAAAAAAAGTGAATTATTCTCAAACTGCCTTCATAAAGCTTTATCTACAATCCAAGCCTCGCAAAAAGTCAGGAAAAAACACTAAACAAACAGGCTTTAATTTTTGACGTCTCTTATCAACTGTTCGACCTAAAAAGTTATAACAGTTTATAAAACTTTAATAATACTTTATTTTCTAATCATTTATGATAGAATTAATGTTAGAATGAAGGATCCTGTTTAGGTATATAAACATATTATTTGGTAACTTGTTTACTTGATAAATATACACACCTTAGGATTATTTTAGATATTTATAATTTAGATTCGGACCTTTATTTATCTGTCTCTGTTATAAATATATAATTTGGATATTTAACTTGTAAAATTACCAGTTATAATTGAACTGTAGATGCATTTGCATATTTTACTCATTTTGTGTATGTTTTGGGGACTCAGAAAGTTAGATTTGCACTTATATATTTTTTATATATATCTAGGTATAAATATAACAAACCATACTAGTCGAAAAATATAGGTCTCTCTCTCCACTGAACTGGAGGTTAAACTACAATTATAGCATAACTAATAATGATTATAATTATTTATTTATTAAATGTATATCGTTTATTAATACCTATAATACTCTCTCTATATAGTTGTACAAATATGTTCATCTAGTGTAATAACATACTCGTAGTTACATTTATAAATAATTTAGATACTCAAATGAATCTCTATTATTATAAGTGTTAGATATTCCCTGGATGTTCGAAATTATATAATGATTATTACTTAATTTAATATAATTTAATTTATTTTAATTAAATTTAGATTACCGTCGACTTTTTCAAGTCTTTAGCTCCTCTTTCTATCACATTCGCTGGACATTTTAGAAGTATCTTTTGTCTACTATATATTACGTTTTAAACTATATTTTTAATATTGGGAATTTTTAAGTTTCGCAAACAATTCATTATTTTTCACTTTTTATTTTTATATTTATTGTGTATCTAGCCCTTATCCTTAGGACTCATGTAGTTTTGACTTATATATTTATAGTATATATCAACTAAATAACAATAATTGATATAAAATATTAATTTTTAACAATATTTTTTTAACAATATTTTCAGTAACTTATTTACTATATTGTATTATTGTATTATGTTATGTATATTTGAAAGGTATCACCTTAAGTCTTTAGACAATATAATCCTTGTATATTTTTTGATTAACACATATATATAATCTAAAATTCAGACTTCTTTAAGTTTAATTATAAGGCCTGTTGATCCTTCAGGCACTCAAATTGTTAATCATAAATTCTTTAATAATTATAACTATAATTATTTTATAAATTATATTATATAAACTGTTGTCAATATTATAAATAATTTTGGTAAAGATTACCTTCGTGAGGTTATAAAATCATTATATATTTTCTTTCTCGTGTTCGTAAATCCTTTAAATTTGATTTCATAAAATTTGAATTTTAAAATTTAAACTTGATATGTATACTATAATATTAATACAGATACCTATTAACTTTAAAAACCTAAAATATTATTCATTACTCTGAACTAACTTAAATTAAATATTTTGAATATTAACGGTCAACCAAATAAGTTTAGATATATATTGTATATATGGATAATTGTCTATAAACTTGAACAGAAATTATTCCCCTTTGTCTCTCTCTCTCTTTAATCATCTCTCATTTGTCTTTCGAGGCACCTACTAACTATATTATCCCATCAGCTATTTCTACCTCTATGCTTTCCTTTCTTTCCTCTTTCTTCAGTAATTTAAATTTTTTAACTGTTATATTGATGCCATGTATTTATTAAGCTATATTACACGCACCCTCTCTATTGTATGTATTATATATTTTTCTCATGTTCTCAATATTAAGGTATAAATATTGAGTTTTGTCATATATTACTCACTACCATGACTGAATCGTAACCATCTACTATGTCAGGGTATGTCATGCATCATCTTATTTTATCTGATGAGGACGTACTGTTGAACTTAACTCAGTACCTCTGAAATATGTATAATAAAATATACTTGATCACAAGAATATCTATTTTGTTAATATTTTGAATTAACACACACACACACACACACACACACACACACACACATATATATATATATATATATATATATATATATATATATATATATATATATATATATATATATATATGTGTGTGTGTGTGTGTGTGTGTATGTATAGATACATTGCCAAAGAAAAATCGGATAGCAAGTCAAAGAACTTATATAGATGGTAAAATTTCGATTATTTTCAAATCGGATATTAGATAAAAATGGTAAATTTCAGAGATTTTCAATATACTATACTGGTGTTTCATGAGTGAAAGAAATGGATGGAACCTTAAGATGAAACACCCAATCGTCAGTAGAATTTTCATCCGACTAAACACATTACATACGACTAGTCACTATAGATTCAAAAGAGGATTTGAACGCACATGATGAGGAACGTAATACTATGAGGATACAGACTAGCCAACGGGAATATGAGAACTAGCAGTGCGTTTGGTATAAGAAGAAGCAGCTCTACTAAAATTGAATGTTAGAAGCAGAAATATATGTATTAAAATATTGGTTAATACGATAGTTATTAATCATATTGTCTGCCAAAAGTATAATTTAACCAAAGCGCTACATATAATCACTATTAGAACCTAAAGTCAGCTCTACTAATATAAAATTTAGGAGCTGTAACATAATTGAATGTTTCATCTTATGGTTCCTTCCATTTTTCTTTCACTCATCAAACAGCTGTATAGGATATTGAAATCTCGGAATTTTACCATCTATGTAAGTTTTTTGACTTGCTATTCGACTTTTCATCTATGTACACACACACACACAAACACACACACACACATATATATATATATATATATATATATATATATATATATATATATATATATATGTGTGTGTGTGTGTGTGTGTGTGTGTGGATGGTAAGAATAATCTTATAACATTATAACAACCCATCTCTCAGATCTTCTTATATCATTGCGCCTATATAATCATACAAACGGGCAGAGTGTGGATACATTTTGTCAAGACAATTTCTTACCTTGAATTATATATATATATATATATATATATATATATATATATATATATATATATATATATATCAATGATATTAATAATGATATTAATAAATGGAAACTATATTTATAAAATCATATTTATTCTATTATATATATTTCAAGGGTACCAAAATTTTGGTACGCACTCATCAGATAAAATACAAAATTTGTTTTATAAATAGTGACATACCTAGGAATCAGACCATAACAGTTTAGGTTCCGTTCTGATGAGGGCGTACAAAAGTTTTGGTACCATTGAAATATAATATAATAGAATAAATATGGTTTTATGAATATAGTTTCCATTTATTAATATCATTGATAATATACTCCAGAAAATCTGTCGAGTGCTTTCGAATCTGTTATAAATATATTTGTGGAATTACCAACAACTTAAATATCTCTTTACTCTTTATATATATACATATATATATATATATTTATATATATATATATATATATATATATATATATATATATATATCATCCACTTTTCTAAAAAAAGAAATCATACACAGAACGCCAGCACCAACAGTTTTGCAAGAGATGTCGACATGAATGGACCTATTATTCTTATCTAAAGACATTTTTTCCAATTCCATCACGTCCGTCCCCATAATCTATTTTATTTCTCCTTCTTTCTTCTGATGAAGGACTAGCGTCCGAAACGTTAAGACCATTTTCCTGCTATATCAAGCCTTAACCTAATATCTACCTTCCATATACTGTACCGATTGTGTTGTTATTTCTGTTTACCTTTTACATATATATATATATATATATATATATATATATATATATATATATATATATATATATATATATATATGATAAGAGGGTGTTAAAGTTTGCTTGAAGCATTGTGAAATGTGTAAAATACGTAGTTAAGAAAGCCACAACAATGCAGAGGGAAATCTCGAGGTAGGAAGTGAAAGATAGATAGGAAAAAACAGGTGAAAGTGAAAATTGAGAGAGACAAAGATGAAAACAAAACAAAGGTAGAAGGGTTACTGTAGTGGAGATTTAATCCCAATATTTCGGGCTCACGCCCATCAACGGGGGAAAGTTCCAAAAGGGGGGGAACAGGCCAAGCGGAGAAAGTTGTGATGTCGTTAAGACAGGAATGCCGTTATGGGGAGAAAATTATTTAAAATTTAAACGAGGGAAAGAATGCGCGTGCGCGTGATAGGCTGTGGCAAAAGCTACTGACCAAATGGGTTAAATCAAGAGGGTGCGCTAGCGTGTGAAAGCCGTAAGATATGTGTGTGTAAATATATATGTGTGTGTAACTGTGTGTGTATAAGTGTAAGTGTGTATATGTGTGAGTGTGTGTGTGTGTGTGAAAGATAGTGGGCTGTAGAAGCTGGAAATCAAAGGGTGTGAAAGGTGGTAGGTTGTAAAACATGTGTGCGTGTATAAATATAGATGTGTGTGTGTAAGCGTATGGGTATACATGTGTGTGTAACTGTGTGTGTATATGTGTGAGTGCGTTTGTGTGTGAAAGATAGTGGGCTGTAGAAGCTGGAAATCAAAGGGTGTGAAAGGTGGTAGGTTGTAAAAACATGTGTGCGTGTATAAATATAGATGTGTGTGTGTATGCGTATGGGTATGCATATACGTGCGTGTGTGTGAAGATAGCAGGCCGTAGGCTGTGAATGGTCACTATGGTTAAGTTAGCCATGTCAGCTCATATCTCTCAGCCCGGTTGTTAAGTGGGGGTCTGAGGTTCTTAATAACAAGTGCTTCCTTTATCCTTAAGGATCCGATGCTGCGTTTAGTCGCTAGGACTGTGACCAAGGGTCTACCCTGTGGGTTTCCGCATTTAAGGATGTGTTTACGGAAGGAAGATGCGTTGGTGTTGATATGTTCCTTGATACGAACATGTAGGGGTCGGATGGTGCTACCTATGTAAAACTTGTTACATTTATCGCATTGAATCTTATATACGACATAGGTGCATAGGCAATCTGCCCCCCGTATCGGGCAGTTGCTGAGGGAACACGTCCCATCTGACTCGTCGGGTTTGTTGGAGAGGCATCTTCGCAGCGAAGGTCCTGTGTGGGCCAAATGTATGTCAAGTCCCTCCGTCCGTATGGCCCTGCGGATGGCGTTCGTGGTATATTCACTCAGGTGGGGGATTTTAAAGAAGCACCTGCTATTATTTAATTTTCTAGTGGGTGTCTGTATATTGGGTCTGGGGTCTCTAATTCCGTTAATCAGTCGCTTGGGATAACCATTAGATTTGAGTAGATTACGGAATTGCGTGGTATGGGTGAGACCACCCATCGGGTCGCTGCATCTGTTAGTGATCCGTGTCAGTTCATTTAGGACATAGCCTCTCTTAGCGTTGTTGGGGAGGGCTGAGTTATAATGCACAAATAAGTCCTTGCACGCTGCTTTGCGGTAGAAGGTGGTGTTTATGTCTCCTTCTTCCGAGATGTTGATACGGAAGTCGAGGAGGGCGAGTGACCCGTCTTCTCCTGGGTGTTCGATGGTGAAATCGACGTGATGGTCAGTATCGTTGAAGATTTGGTGAATTTCATTCGCCATCTCCCGGGAAGAAGTAAGTATCAGGATGTCATCAACGTATCTGGAGTAGAAGGCGACGGCGTTGGGTTGGCAGGTATTGAGTGCCTTGCGTTCCAGGTGGTCCATGTACGAGATCGCAAGTATGCCGGACGAACACATGTCTCATTAAAAAGTTAACCTTGCTCCAACATTTCCTCTGCGCTTCTCATGTAGCATAAATCGATATAGACTCTTATTGGTTTTATTTAGTATGCTAATCTTAATTCAACGCACCACAGCTTAGGCTGCTATGCACAAAAAGATGCTACTCAGTGTGTGTCTCTTGTGCATAGTAAGATTCACTTGCGCACAATAAAATGCTTCTGCTCTTATGTCCATGAGCATTTAGTGGGTGGAATCTAGACTTGAACTGCTGAGGGCTTGACAAATCTCCAAATGATCTCGGATGGTGGATTGGCAGTATCAGTAGAAGGTCGGACGCCATGCTTTGCGCCATAGAGTTACGTCCCTTTACGGTCTGAGTTAAAATACCTCGGGGTTAACATTCCCTTTCATCCTTACGGGGTCAATAAAATAAAGTACCAGTAATGCACTGGAAGAATTACTGGCCTTGTGCCACAAGTAGAAACAAATTATTAAATATTAAATGGGAGGACAATTGCACAACATATATAGGACGCTAGGCAACCACACAACAGCATTTAAGCTTTAACAAGGCGTAGTAGTAATGGCCAACGGCACTTGAAGGTTAAATATGGAATTACTGTAACAGCACATTGTGGCAGTTCCAGCAAGTATTGACATTCACCAGTCATAAGACAAATATAACTGCATTACTCTTGAATGCTGAAAGCTCATGACACTACATATCACCAAATCGAACAATACAAGATTGTCAAAATCAGTTCAAATTGAGATTCTACATCTGCCAGGGGTACATATACTTCTCGAACGTCGAAGATATAAAAACTCAACAACAACAACAACACACCCAGACACAAAAATACAGGACATGACACCATGCAAAGCCAAACAACAATTGTTTGTCAAAACTAGATAGACTTCATATATCAGACCTGTCAAAGCCTCAATATAGCCCTAAAATGATGAAAATATAAAACAACTAAAACATGAACACCGCACTGTTGTACAACATACAACATACTTCAAATGCCAAGAAGTTACACTATATATATATAATTACGGCTATACTATGCATTATGCTTGGTTCCCAAAATCTGCGTACACCTGATAAATAACTGATCTCATCTTTTTCCTCATATCTGTATGAATTGAATCAGAAAAGAGTTGTGATTTATGACATTTTGTAGCCGTATTTGGCTGCTAGTTATTGCGATTCTAAATATAGGCATTTATTAATTGTGTGTATACCTCTAATGTTGTAATTATTAGTTGTGTGTTCGTGTGTGTGTTTCCGTGGGTGTGTGATTGTAACATAGTTGCTAAGAGGGAATAAGTTGAAGGCTCTCACTCTCTCCCTCAAACCCATGCACACACGCACACGCTCACACACACACACACGCACGCACACACACACACACACACATATATATACACATATACACATATATACATATATACATATATTCATGTCTACATTCACATATACACACATAATGTGCGTTTACTATATACATATATATATGTGTGTATGTATATATATAGGAATCGATCGACTTTCGTCAAACCGGACCGAGGAAACAATGTTTCCATTGGTCTTTCCAATTGCTAATACTGTCTATCGGTCGCAACTCCAGGTAGACGGAGCAACGTGAAATAGAGTGTCTTGCTCAAGGACATAACGCATCGCCCGGTTCGGGAATCGAACTCACAACCTCACGATTGTGAATCCAATTCTATAACCACTCAGCCACGCGCCTCCACATATATATACCTGGGGTTCTGTAACGGGGCACTGGAGAAAGGAGTTGCCCCGAATCAGTGGAGGATCAGTAACATCGTCCCAGTGCCAAAGAAGGGAGATCTCTCTAACACCAACAACTACCGGGGGATCTCACTGACGTCACTTGTGGCAAAGACCCTCAACAGGATGATTCTTAACAGGATCCAGCCTGAGATGGAGAAGAAGCTCAGGGACAACCAGAACGGCTTCAGAGAGGGTAGATCAACCACCAGTCACATCCTGATGCTGAGGAGGATATTAGAGGGAGCTAGAGCAAAGTGCCTTCCTGCGGTCATGGTTTTCATTGACTTTAGGAAGGCCTTTGATTCTGTGGACCGTTACTGCCTGATGAAGATCTTACAGGCTTATGGAATCCCCAAGAGGATAGTGGACCTGATATCACTGCTCTACACCAACACCAAAGCCCAAGTCATTACACCTGATGGGATGACAGAGTTCTTTGAGATACTGGCTGGAGTGCTCCAGGGAGATACATTGGCTCCCTACCTTTTTATCATCGTAGTGGACTATTGTATGCGCCTTGCACTGGAGAAACACCAGGACTCTGGCTTTACTGTAGCACCGGCTCAGAGCAGGAGAGTTGGGGCGAAAAAGGTATCGGATGCTGAATTTGCCGACGACATAGTTTTGGTGACAAATACAGTGAAGGAGGCAGAGGATTTGATGCGGGAGGTTGAGTCTGTGTCGATGAGTGTGGGGCTGAGAATGAATGAGACTAAAACAAAATATCTGGTAGAGAATGTTGAGAAGCCAGAGGGGATCACTAATGTAGGCGGGAAGCCGCTGGAATTGGTTGAGGACTTCCTGTATTTGGGAGCAAAGATTGGGAATACGGAAGATGATGTGGTTGAGAGGAAGAGCAAGGCCTGGGCGGCGTGTCACAGCTTGAGATCGGTGTGGAAGTCGGACCTTCGTAGAGACCTGAAAATCCGCCTCTTCATTGCTGTAGTGGAGTCTGTGCTGCTGTATGGGTCTGAGACTTGGACACTGACCAAGAGACTCACTCAGATGGTGGATGGGTGCTACACGAGAATGCTGAGGAGGGCTCTGAACATTAATCAGTATACACTGAGGATGAAAAACTCAGAGCTGTATGGGAGCATCCCAAAAGTCAGCTCAAAAGTGACACAGAGGAGACTGAGGTTGGCTGGACATGCTCACCGACATCCAGAGTTGACATTGCACTCAGTGCTCCTTTGGGAGCCCCTACATGGACACACTAGAAGAGGAAGACCAAGGTTAACATATGTTGATGCCCTAAGGACAGACACTGGTCTGTTGGAGATGCAGGATATGGCAGCGATAATGAGGGACAGAGACCGCTGGAGAGAACTCGTCCATGGATCTCGGGAATTTTACCCGCCTTAGATATATATATATATATACATATATATATATATATATATATATATATATATATATATGTTCTGATGTTATTCTGAGAATATATATATATATAGTAAAAAAGAAAATATATATATATATATATATATATATATATATATATATATATATATATATATATATATATACAGTAAAAAAAAACAAAAAAACAGTAGATAATGCTGAAGGTATTTTCTCTCAGAATAACATCAGAACATTTATTTACAAAATAGGAATTTCCGAATTTAATTGTACCGGTTTTCAGTTTTATATGCTTTTTCATCGACAGAAAGTATAATGCCGTTATGTTACATATCAATAAGAATAATAAGAATACATACATATTTAGGGAGAAAAGTTCACATTTTTATCCGTAGTTTTCTTTCTTTCTCTCTTAGTGTTGACCTTAGCCTTACCAACAGTGGTGATAGCAACTGCTAATATTGAAGAAATCAATGTATTTGAATCTTACATAATTATATTCATTACTTTGTGCCTCTCGAAGGATATCATCAGGAAAGAGCTTTCCTTATCATTTCTAGTCACGTAGAAGCCATTTCTATATTAAATTTGTTGTATATACACTCTACTAAAGTATTGAGTACCCTACTTACTCTGGTTACCCCCGATTGAACCCGGGACTCACACTCACACACACATATACATATATATATATATGAATGTATGTATAGTATGTGTGAGTTATATAAAGCGGAGGTCTCTACTTGGCAATGAGAGTAGTGGTTCAAGAGCATTGTGTGAGTTATATAAAGCGGATGTCTCTACTGGGCAATGAGAGCAGTGGTTCAAGTGAAAGGACGGGGAGTAGTGGTGATATGCGAGAGTGAAGTTGGTGTTAGGGTGTAAGATTGAGCGTTATAAGGATGTAGTGAAGTGAGTGGAGTAAGGTGAAAAGTGTGAGATATAGGCCGGAAAATTGAGTGGCATTCGCTCTTTTGAGTTGGTAAAAAAGATATAGAGCAGTCGGTCCAGGAGTAATAAAAAGGGGAGGATTGACTGGGTGGTGGGTGAGATGTAAACAACTGAAAATTAAAGGAATTTTGGGGGAAGGTATTGGTCGAGAGGGCAGTAGCTATCACGCATAGAGTGACATGAAGTGTGAGTGAGAATAGGTCCTATAGCGAGAAACTGTGTTTGTGAGATGATGGTAAGGAAAGAGATGTTGGAGTTACTGGGTTTTTGAAGGGAATCGAGGCGAGGATTTAAAATGTTTGGAGTCGGGTGGTAAAACAATTAGTAAGACATTGAGAGAGAGATGTAGAATGTAGAGGAAAGAACGTCAGTCCATCGTGGTAATGAGCTGTAGAGGTAGGGTAATGGAAATGAGGATGCAAGCGGTTGAGTGGGGGTGTAAAGATTATGAAGAGGAGTGTAGTGGAAAGAGAGTTGATTCCAATAAAAAAAAAACATTTTTATTTGATTTCAGCATTTGTTCCGATTGAACAAAAGGAACATACCGACATCAACACTGTTTGTATATCCGATACAATCTGCAATCCAGTGTCTAATTGAAGAATGTCGATAATCCATCGCCTGTGGTTAATCCATCTATGGCACAATATTTGATGCAATTTAATTAGGTGGACTCACACAGTGACCTGACAATGGAAATATTCGTTTAGCTATCTTTCGAGTTAATTCTAAATTGGTTGTGTGGCATATCAAGTGATATTTAGAACATGTAGCTGATTTCCAAGCTTCCGAAATAGACGAAAAAAAATAAACTAGTAATTGATTTCCAATGATTCTGTCAACTCAGCTTTATCTGTATAAAAAAATGTAAATAATTTACCGCAAGATATTTTCCATATGTAATATTCATGATAATTAATGACATCACGAAGTATTCATTAACTTTCGATACGTTTCAGGCAGTTAATAAATATCAATTAATATAATGACGTGACAGTATAGCAGTGACATATTTGAAAAACAGCAAATTTGTTGCTCAATCATTACTCAATAATTAATTAACGTGAAGTAGAGTATAGATTATTTATTATGTAAATTAAATTTAGAAGATTTAAAAAAATAGATGGATAGTACTCTATGTCAATATGTATAAACTCGCAGTTACGTAGGTTTATCGTTTATACAGTGTTTTGCTTCACTGTACATTTTATGATAGGTCTTAGTAACGTAATCTAATACTACGCATGTCCTACATTATGAGTTTCGTTTTCTATTTTTCTTCATAACTTAGTCATTGGACTACGGCCACTCTGTGGCTTCGTATACACATACACAACATCAACATATACACACAAACGCCCATGCATACACACATACATATATAAAAACACACCTACAAGATGTATATACATACACACACAACACACACATACACAGACACAGACATACACACACACACACACACACACTCACACATATATATATATTGGATCGTCAAGAATGAAATTTGTAGAAATTTCTGGAAAAAACACCAAATTTCTACAAATTGCATACTTGACGCCCCAATAAATCGAACCATCATCTTATGTAGTTAATTGCTTCCTCAAATAAACACCCTTAAATGAAAGTATCTACTTAGTTTGAATGTTATGGAAGAAACAAAACGGATTTCTGAAGGCTGAGAAAACACGGAAAAAGAATGATAGTGGTAGGGTTCTAGTTTTCTCCCTAGCAGTAGGTGATACTATTTCATGTGGAACATGAAGTTGAGAGTTGAGAGTTTTGCAGTATTGAATGAAAACAAAACAAAAACAAACAATTTCTGACCGTGTATGTTGGAAAAACACACTATCTTAGGTTCACTATATATATATATATATATATATATATAGTGAACCTAAGATAGTGTGTTTTTCCAACATACACGGTCAGAAATTGTTTGTATATATATATATATATATATATATATATATATATATATATATATATATATATATATATATATACATATATTATATATAGAGTTATAAACTCAAAATAGTCTTTTACAATTAAATACCTCAAAGAAAGGAATATTTCTGAGCCGTGTAATACAAATCAATATATGATAGGCTAAACACTGATACAAGTATACATGTGTTCGCATTGCAAATGACCAAGTTAGCTAGATTGAAAAATACTAATTAAAATAATACGGTTTGCCTGTCTCGATCTAAATTAATAAATCAATAAAAACAGACCTATATTGGCAATAGCCGTGATACCTGGACAAATTTTAAATTTTAAATTTTAAATTTGTTTCGCAACAATTAAGTGAAAGTTCCCATTCCTGTGCTCTTCTGCAGGTATCCAGAAATTGGTAAGTTTCACTTCAAAATACTTAAGAAGACTGAGAGAAATGTAATGTTGAAAGCACATGTGTCACAGCGCCTAGCACGTCCCATACTTGTGCCGCTAAAAATAGCAGCCGGTTTCATGGGCCTAAAAATTAGCTCAACGCATGGAGCCGAGAATATTATATATATAGAGTTATAAACTCAAATAGTCTTTTACAATTAAATAGCTCAAAGAAAGGAATATTTCTGAGCCGTGTAAAATTTATCACGGCTATTGCCAATATAGGTTTGTTTTTATTGATTTATTATTTTAGATCGAGACAGGCAAACCGTATTATTTTAATTAGTATTTTTCAATCTAGCTAACTTGGTCATTTGCAATGCGAACACATGTATACTTGTATCAGTGTTTATCCCTATCATATATTCATTTGTATATGCATATATATATATGATACCTGCAAACTCTGCTAAGAGTATTGCAATCGCTTGTCAGGTTACAGAAACTGGTGCACTTTTAGGCTACGGCCAGCCAGACGAACCTGTAACATAACCTGAAAAAGCAATGCCTTGCACTCGACCAATACCACTCTCTGAGCATCGAAAACACTACCCAAAAAGCAGAACTGCTCAACATCATCGGGTGCTTCCGAGCCGCAGATTTATTTTTTTTTTTTATTAGAGTTTCCCTCTCTTAGAAAGATGTTGTGCCAACAACTGTGGGCCTTTCATTCCCAGGTGAAAACAAAAAGAAAAAAGTACTATTTCGATGGCCGTGGACTCTGCTGAGTACTTCTGTCCTTTGTCGGGTCTTGTATTTCCTCCAGCAGGGTGTCAAAATATCACCCCCCACACAAAGCAAGCTTGGTGGGGTTGCTGGTTTATTCGCCGATGACCCGACCATAAGACAGGTTGTACTGGGTTACATATTACCAGTAGCACCCGAGAGCGACCTGACATAACACACACACACACACACACACACACACACACACACACACACACACATATATATATATATATATATATATATATATATATATACATATATATATATATATATATATATATATATATATATATATATATATATATATATATATATATATATATATATATATATATATATATATATATATATATGTATATATATGTAGAAGTTATATTTAATTTGTTGGGATTCCAACAAACTTAAAAGTTTATAACTGATATAGACCACTCAACAGAATACTGGAGTAAATATTCAATATATTAATAAATGGAAACTCTATTTTTGTAAAAGCGCAATTATTTTATTATATATATTTCAAGGGCAACCAAGCCAATCTTGGTGCGCTTTCATCAGATAAAATACAAAATTTGTTTTATAAATAGTGACATATCCATGGTAAACAACCTTGACGGATGGAAACTATCCAGCGAATTTTCAACCGTCAAGGTTGTTTTCCATGGTTATGTCTCTATTTATAAAACAAATTTTGTATTTTATCTGATGAAAGCGCACCAAGATTGTCTTGGTTTCCCTTGAAATATATATAATAAAATAATTAAGGTTTTATAAATATAGTTTCCATTTATTAATATATTGTATATATACATATATAAATACACACGCACCACCCTACACACACACACACACACACACACACACACACACACACACACACACACACACACACACACACACACACACACACACACACACACACACACACACACGCTCGCGCGCACACACACACACACACACGCACACACACACACACACACACACATACACACACACGCATACATATATATGTATATATGTAAAATCCAATAATATGAGCCAGTAAGTTATAAAAAGAAATAGAAAATCAAACTGATAAAACAAGACATGCATTATATAAATTACAGATAATACATTAGCATGGCACAGTTTCTTCCGATAATTAATTATTGTATAATCATTGAGTAATAGAATCAGTGATTTTCAAAGTGACATTGTCACAGTGATACACCATTGAGGTAATTGATATTTATCAAATGCTTGAAACACATTGTGATGCTAATGGACATTTCGTGCTATTAATTATCTTAAATATTACATCTAGAAGATATTTTCTTGTAGCATAATTTTGCATATATATATATATATATATATATATATATATATATATATATATATATATATATATATATATATATATATACCCCGCCATATATATGTATATATATATATACACACACACATATATATAGTATATATAGTCTTCAAATTTATTATTATTACTATATATATATATATACACACACATATATATATACATACATATATATATATATATATATATATATATATATATATATATATATATATATATATATATATATATATATATATATATATATATATATATATATATATATATATCGGGAGGGTCATATTTGTGTAATATTGCCAGAATTAATATCAGAACACACTCACTGTTTGGTTGGTTTTCGCTTTTCGCTTCTGTGTCTTTTATATCGGTAATCTAATTTATTCGGTCTTCAATGTTGCCATTGACTGACCAACGGTAAAAAATAATACAGATACAATATAGACACAAACACATATATATAGTTTATCAAAGTTCTTTCGTTGCACATCTGCAACATCCTCAGTGGTGCTATTGTTTCCTCCCGTTACATTGTATGTCTACGCCATTTTTATTTAGCACAATAACAGCCAACACATAAACACACACTAGTAAATATAGAATACATTAACCGATACACAGTCACCCAATCACGAACACACATCAAACAAAACACTATACACACACGCAAACGCATGCGCAAAGAAGACAAAATAAAATAAACAAACAAATAAATAAATAAATAAATATATAAACAGACTAAATAAAGATGGCGTCGACATATAATGTAACGGGAGGAAACAATAGCACCACTGACTATGTTGCAGATGTGCAACGAAAGAACTTTGATAAACTATATATATGTGTTTGTGTCTATATTGTATCTGTATTATTTTTTACCGTCGGTCAGTCAATGGCAACATTGAGGACCGAATAAATTAGATTACCGATATAAAAGACACAGAAGCGAAAAGCGAAAACCAACCAAACAGTGAGTGGGTTCTGTTATTAATTCTGGCAATATTACACAAATATGACCCTCGCAAAAACCTCGCAAAATTATATATTTATATATATATATATACACATACGTATATATACATGTGTATCCCGGGTTCAATCGTGGGTAACCACATTAAGTAAGGTGCTCAATTCATAGTAGAAGCAATTTCTATATTAAATATAATATAATATATATATATATATATATATATATATATATATATATATATATATATATATATATATATATATATATATATATATATATATATATATATGTATAGAAATTTCGTACCTCCAAAGAAATGCGGTTTTAGGAAGCCGTAGCTATGCAAACACCGGGGAACTAACCGCTTCTGGTGGTGTCCAGCAGAAGCAAGGGGGACAACTGTCTATGCATTTTAGGCTTAACTGGCCTTCGTCAGGACGATCCCGCCCACCGCTTGCGACTGCTGGACTAGAAGACAGCCGAGAATATATAGTTTTCTCGTCTGTGTAAATGAGGTGATTAATCTCATTTGCATATGAAACTTCATAAGTTGGCTCAACTTATAATAGAAAAAACATAAGATTTCGCTTCAAGCATAGCTTTATACAATATGTATCAGTTAAGCCTGAAATACATAGACGGTTGTCCCCCTTGCTTCTGCTGGACATGATCAGAGGGCGTTAGCCCCCTGGTGTTTGCATAGCTACGGCTTCCTAAAACAGTGTTTCTTTAGAAATACGAAATTTATATACATATTGTATGAAACTATGCTTGAAGCAAAATCTTATTTCTTTTCTATTATAAGTTGAGCCAACTTATGCAGCTTCATATGCAAATGAGATTAATTACCTCATTTACACAGACGAGAAAACTATATATTCTCTACTGTCTTCTAGTCCAGCAGTCGCAAGCGGTGGGAGGGGCCGTCTTCACGAAGGCCAGTTAAGTCTGAAATGCATTGACGGTTGTACCCCATGCTTCTGCTGAACATCACCAGAGGGCGGTAGCTCCGCGGTGTTTGCGTAGCTACGGCTTCCTAAAACCGTATTTCTTTGGAGATACGAAATTTCTATACATTTTGTATAAAGCTATGCTTGAAGCGAAATCTTATTTTCTCTCTCTCTCTCTCTCTCTCTCTCTCTCTCTCTCTCTCTCTCTCTCTCTCTCTCTCTCTCTCTCTCTCTCTCTCTCTCTCTCTCTCTCTTTCTCTCTCTCTCTCTCTATATATATATAGTTGTAGAACACTGGAAGGTAATATCCGTAGTGGTAGAGCACTCAGTCCATGGGACGAGTTAGGTAGAAGTGGTTGCACAATAGTTAGTTCACCATACCGAGAACAATTGTTTCACCTTAGTGGATCCTGAGCTCGTAATGGACATGGTACGAAGGACAACCGTACGAAGGACAACCGTACGAACGCGCATGCGCAGAAACGATCACTTCACAGAGGCAATAGTAAATTGCGTGCGAGAGGTGTAAGGGAGATAACTGTGAAAGTCCGAAAGTTTCTAGTTGATAAGAAAATTAGGATCTTGTAATTCAGTCCGGAGCTTTGTAGTTATGTAAGAGTTGTTTCCAGACGTGTGGACAACGTGTGAAGAATTGACTTTTTAAGTTTAGGCATCACTATTGCGTAATCTCTTTAGAATATTTATTCGTTCATCAATACATAGTCCACACGCCGGATTGCCCCTTGCGTATGGCTTGGACTTAGTGATGACTTTCCTTTGAATGGAGTAGTCTATACTTAAGTCCTTGAGGGACCATACGTGGCTCGTGAGTTTCGTGGATGAGCGTCTGTCCGGATACCTAAAGGGCGACTGGTGGTTCAGGAAGCGTTCCTTAAATCGGCCCTCCGCCATACCCACATAGGATTTGACCTCCTGTGGTTGATTTGGTCGGTTGGAAGTGACCACAGCTTCATAAATACACACACACACACACACACACACACACATATATATATATATATATATACAAGGTTCTTATACTACCAAATGGATGTTTTTTTCTATATACAAAGAATCCCTCCGATGATGAGGAATTTCTTCCAATATTTGTTTTATTTTATTGTAATAACTCATATTGTTTCTTTATTCCAGAAACTGTGATCAAGGAGGAAATACGGGCGAAACTTTCTAATATTAGATTATCTAGCTTGTATTATTCCAATAGATGTTGGGGTCGATTTCATCGACTTTCCTCTCCGCTAAAATTGCTAGCCTTGTGCCTAAATCAGAAACCATTGTTATTATCCAAGGGCGGGGAATTGGCAATATCGGTAGAGCACCGGAAACCATGCTTTGTGACAGAGTTACGTCCCTTTATTCTTATTATGTGATGGCTGAGGGGGGCAGATTAACGAAATCGTTAGTGCGTCGGATGTAATGCATTGCAGTATTTCGTTATGGACCCTCTGAATTCAAATCCCGCTGAGGTTAGTTTTGCTTTCATCCTTCTTAGGTTCATAAAATAAAGTATCAGTTATGTACTGGGTCGATATAATCGATTTTCACCTTTCCAAAATTGTTGACCATATGCTTAAATTAGAAACCATTATTATTATTACTATGCAAGTGTAGCGGGTTGGTAGAATCATTAATGCGTCAAACAAATACTTTGTAGTATTTGTTCCGGCTCCTCAGGTTCTGAGTTGAAATCCCGTTGAGGTCAGCTTCGCCTTTCATTCTTTTAGAGGTCGATAAAATTAAATACTAGTTCAAAGTGCTGGATTGTTAATACTACATATTGAGCTAAAATTTGCCAACATATTTGTGGGCGAAAATATTGACAAAATAATTGATATTCTTGCAGCTAAGAAATACGGAAAACAATATTTCTTTTAAGATGTATATTGTGTTATATGTGCTGTATATCGTCGAATCATAAAATACATTTTTATAAGGAATTGGTATTTGTGTTTTTATCTGTGTAAAATTTAGAGCAACTCAACATCTGTGCTCTTCTTAATCAAAGAGTCCCATACACTCGTGCATACATGTATATATATGCATACACATACATACATATGTGTGTGTGTGAATATGTGTGCGTATACATGAGAAAGAAATACAAAACAGATGCACGCACAAATGCACACACAGATGTACACTTAGGTGTACACTCAGATGCAAACACACATGCACAAACAGTTGCACACGCATTTAGTGCAAACACTCCTTTATATAATAGAATTGTTGAGTATCTGGGCTACTGAAAGAAATATAACAATAAAAAAAATTCAAACAAAAACAATAAACAACTAAAAAACAAAACAAGCTTGATAATGTATGCAGCGCAGTGTTTAGCCTGAGATTCCATATCTGCATGCAGATGAAGCTTGTATGTAGAGAGTAAGGGAGGAATGAAGGGGTAAACCTGTGACACACTGTGGTTGGTACGGAATGGATTAGAGAGGCCTCCATTAAACGACAAATTGATAGAGTTGTCAGAATGTAAAATAAAATATCTTGTGGTATTTGTCCCAGATTTCTTCGCTCCGAGTTCAAATCTCAAATAGGCCGATTTTTCCTTTCATCCTATTAAGGGCGAAACAATAAAGTATCAGTCTTCGACGGAAAACAAATACAAAAGCGAAGTATATATCGTTTCTATACATTTGAGAGACGTGTATATACAAGCAAGCAATGAGTCAATCTGTTATAATTAATTTTCTACGTTAGGCACAAGGCCAGAAATTACCCAGTGCATTACTGGTACTTTATTTTATCGACCTTTATTTAATCTGTTATAATTAATAATTATTCATATTATAGTATATAAACTCACAGGAAAATTTTCAGGTGTATTATAAAAAGACTTATTTTAACACAACACGAAGCAAAATTATTAGCAAACTATATATATATATAGATACAATATATTAATAAATGGAAACTATATTTATAAAACCATATTTATTTTATTATACATATTTCAAGGGCAACGAAGGCAAATTATGGTGCGCTTTCATCAGATAAAATACAGATTTGTTTTATAAATAAATATTGACATACCCGGAAAAAAGACAACCTTAACGGTTGGAGCTTCTTGGATAGTGGAGATAGTACATTTATTGAGGGTAATACAAAGTTATGAGTGAGTAAGCTTGTTGAATCCCAACAAATTAAATATAACCTCTGCATATATATATATATATATATATATATATATATATATATATATATATATATATATATATATATATATAAAATAAATGTAATCGGAGTTTTTCGAATATTAATAATAACATTCGATTCGTTTGCAATTATGCAAACAAGCCTCAATTTTATAGCCATGTCAGTCGAATGAACCCTTTATTCTTGCTCTTGTGTTGGCATGTGAACATAACTGCAGACACTAATGTTTCTGGGTATCACCATTCATCAGTACAGCTCACTGTTCACATGCCAAACTGTCAGAGTTAGTGAAAATATATGCTATTTTCAAAAATACGCAGAGACTGATCGGCTTGATTTGCATATTAGCAGACTGGCTGATCAGTCAGATCAGCATATTAGCAGATCCACTGATTAGCCAGATTTGCATATCATCAGACTAGCTAGTCAGTTTCCTGTACACGAGCGATAAATGGCCGGCTTTGTCAGATTTAAAAAAAAAGATTTTCTCTCTACATGGCTGAATACAATAAATGTAATCTGAGTTTTTCGAATATTAAAAATAACAGTACAGAAACATTAGTGTCTGCAGTTCTGTTCACATACCAATACAAGAGCAAGAATGAAGGGTTCATTCTACTGACATGGCTATAAAATTGAGGTTTGTTTGCATAATTGCAAACGAATCGAAATATTAATATTCGAAAAACTCAGATTAGATTTATTGTATTCAGCAATAGTCTGCTTCTAGTGTCCAGCAATTTTTAGACAACTCAATCAGAGAAACAATTGCTAGACTGTAAATAAATTTCCTTTATATCTATATATATGTCCCTTGTGATTTGAACGCATCTGTGGTCGCCTCTCATTATTATTAGGCTCGGAAAAGTTTTTCCTTGAGCTACTTTGATTATAAGGGAGTAATTTGAGCTTTTAACTCAATATATACTTTTGATATATATATATATATACATTAATAAAAACAATGAATAAAAACAAAGAAACAGTTCCTTATATTAAAAAAATTTTAATATAAGGAACTGTTTCTTCATTGTTTTTATTAATTTATCTTGACTCTGTTTTCCTGTGATTTTCATCGAAAACATCTTTGAATACATCTTCTCTTTTCATGATATTTGGATTACATTGGATTCATATGGATTGGACACTACCGTATATTTTGGTAGATTTATCTACATATATATATATAATTAAAAAAATGTGAAGAATAACATGGTCAACAGTACAAAAAAGGGGAATTTATTTACAGTCTAACAATTGTTTCTCTGATTGAGTTGTCTAAAAATTGCTGAACACTAGAAGCAGTGCCACTCAATTTTAAATACGATACTGGCTCAATCATGTCATCAGAAACTGTTATAAAAAATATATAACTGGCAAATCTACAAATTCAAATTACAGCATCAATAATAATATTAGTAATATTACTAATATTATTCTTCACATTTTTTCAATTTATTACTCCAAGATAAATTTACATAGGAATACAAGTTAAATCATAAACTCGCCATCTACGTACGTAAACCTCTTGTTGAGTCAAACAAAGCCGTACGCTAAAACTATCCATAATAAGAAGTATTCACAACCTCTGACTGGATTACCTATAACGATATTTTGTTATCCCTTGTATATATATATATATATATATATAAAAATTAATAAAGTAATGAATAAACAAAGAAACAGTTCCTTATATTAAAAAAATTCATCATTTTACGATCGTTTCTAGGATATAAACTTCAATTACTACTATTTTACCATTTGGCCAATTATTAAATTTCTATTGGTTAATTCTAAACCTGTTACCAAACAGACAGACTATATCAAATCTTTGTTGGTTTTATTCAATGAAGAAATATAATTATTTCTGAGGTCAGCATACGACCTATTTTCATCCCTAAAATAATCTTTCATTCATAATATTCTTTTCCATCCAAAACTGAAATCTACCTTCCTCTACACATATATTAAGGTTCTTTTACTACTAGATTACTATCTTGACCTTCACTATCTCTCTATTGGTCAATTCAAAACCTGTTCCCAAACAGACCTATTGTATTAAATCTTTGTTTTTTTCAATAAACAAATATCATTATTTCTGAAGACAGCATATATATGTGTAGGTATGTATATTCCCTCTGATAGTTTGTATAAATATTTTACATAGATCTATAGAATATGCATACCAACACTAACACATATATATCCTAGAAACGATCGTAAAATGATGAATTTGTTTAATATAAGGAACTGTTTCTTTGTTTATTCATTACTTTATTAATTTATCTTGACTCTGTTTTCCGTTAATTTTCACCGAAAATAGTTTTTGAATGCATCTTCTCTTTTCATGATATCCGGATTACATTGAGCTCTTCATACGGATTGGACACTACCGTAAATTTTTGGTAGATTTATCTACATATATATATATATATATATATATATATATATATATATATATATATATATATATATATATATATATATATATATATATATATATATATATATATTTATTCATATATATATATATATTTATACACATATACATATATATATATATATATATAACTCCGCAAAATGTAACTGTAGAATTAAATTAAACTGTCCTTTACAAAATAAGTATTTAGATAAGGATGTGGTCTATAAATGTACAGTCAAAACCAGTGATAATATATTTAACTATGTAGGTGCAACTTCTACAGAATTTAAAAGTCGTTGGAATGATCACAAATGCTCTTTCCAAAGATTTGATAAAAAGATCTTCAGCTTCTCTTTCAAACCTGATATGGAACTTAAAATGCAAAACTATGGACTATTCTTTAACTTGGAAAATAATTTCTAACCACCCGCATACCGAAACACAGTTTTATCTTGATTTTGCAAATTGTGTGTTGAAGAAATCTTTTTCATACTTAAATGACAGAACTCTATTAATGTAAAGACTAATTTATTTAGTTCTTGTAGACATCGCCTGATTTGAACATTTTGAACTATATATAAATTATAATTACACTTATAATATCTCTACTTATTTCCATAACAATCTTCTCCACTTGGTTTTGATATATTGATATCTCTAAATCATATCTATAACATTTGCTATAATTTCACTTCTTAAAGTTTCATAAAATATATACATATATAATTCTAATTTTTTTAAATTTCAATTTTAATTTTAATTTTAATTTTCATTTTAATTGTAATTTTAATCTTAATAAATTTTAATTCTTTCTTTTTCATTTCTTTAATTTTTTATCTAATTTTAAAAATTACTTATCTCTTATAAATTACTTTAAAAAAAAAAATATATTTTTTCAATATCTTTTATTTGATTTATAATCACTAACTAATTCTGGCTAAATATATCTTTCAACATTTAAACTTATTTTGACAACATAGTCTCATAATAACGAATAAATAAACAAAACTGGAGTTTTTTCCGTATCTTCCGATTTTAAAATATATAAATATAAATATTCATATTAACTCAGTTAACTTAAGTTAATTTAATTTAATATTTACTTAAATTAAATACAAAACCAATATCCCTCATAACTCATTAAAACAATTATTTATAACACGATATACTCATCTATTCATTTATTTATCTATTTATCTATTTATTTATTTATTTATTTATTTTCCATTTATTTTTCTATCTATTTTTCTATCTATTTATTTTTCTATAACAGAAAATATTATATTTGAAAAATTTTAAACAACTAATTAATCGTAAATACACATAATATTAGATATATACTTAGAATATATTCACCCAAATTAACGTTATATGAGTTTTATTCATCCTCTTCTTAATTTCTTCTCTCTATCTCTCTCGTAAGATTTTTTTATCTTTATCCACTTATTTTTTTTCTCCCTCTCTTTCTCCAGTGTTATTTAAATAAACGGTTGTTTTTCAATTATTTACATATTCATTTGCATATTCACACATAAGTTTGAATAATCCCTAATATATTTCCACTATCCAGTGAATTTCCAACCGATAAGGTATGATTTTCATGGGTACGTCTCTATTTATAAAACAAACTTTGTATTTTATCTGATAAAAGCGTACCAATGTTATCTTGGTTACCCTTGAAATATATATAATAAAATAAATATGGTTTTATAAATATAGTTTCCATTTATTTAATATCATTGTATATATATATATATATAATATATATATATATATATATAAAAGAATAGAGGTGTAACACACGAGTTGTGATATATTGGTAAAAGGAAAAGAAAATGCTGACAAATTGTTCCCAGTGAAAAATAGTTTAATTAGGAATAAGTAAAAATTAGTAATAAGTATTGGTTAGTATTCAGTTTTAGTTTTAAGTTTTTACCGGCTGCACATTTCTAATGCTTTTCAAAAATAATTTTGAGATAGAGCGCCCGTGCTGTTTGCTCTAATCTGATTAGTTTTGGAAATTCTACCTGTTTTATGTGAAAAAAGTGGCTCCAGAGGTATTAAAATAAGTTTCGCGCCAATTCGTGTTGCAAAAATTCTTGTGGTCAAAATAATTTTGATTGGTCGGTAGAGGTCACGTGAATGTTAAAAATTGATTTTGCGCCAAATGTAGGTTTGTCGAAGAGTGTCTATTTTCGCCTGATTGAGAAGTCACTGAAAACTAAGTCGTTTAAGACAAATATGTGTGTGTGTGTGTAGTAAATAAGTTCATTGTTGTGATAATGGTCAGTAGGGATGTGTGTGTGAATTGCAGTCATGTTGAAAGGTCAACAGTTCAGGTGTTTATTAAGACAAATATGTGTGTGTATGTGTGTGTAGCAGAGTAATTCGAGGTAGAGGGATCGGTCAGTAGGAATGTGTCTGAACGTGTGTGGGGGATATTTTAACATGTTGAAAGATATATTTCAGCTCTTGTCTTATACGGAGAAGTGTGTGTGTGTGTGTGTGTGTGTGTATATGTCTCTTTGTATGTTACTGTACGCGTGTGTGTGTATATATATATGTGTGTATGTGTGTGTGTATATGTGTGTATGTGTGTGTGTGTGTGGGGGGGGGGACCAGTATTTTAGTGATACTGGTAAAAATGGTGTACATTATTCGATATTTTTATCAAAAACGATTCTCTCAAGAGAACATCAAACAAATTAATAATAAAATCTAGCCTCATCTAATCTAGCCACTAATATCCCCAAACGCTTCTTCTCTATCCTATCTAAACATTCCCCCCAACCATAGATATTACAAACTCTTTACTAAAAATAACATTAAAATCTCATTCTCCACAACAACCAACCTAGCTAGCCACATCGCATTCAGTAACCATCATAAACTAAGACAGTATAACTCCCACACCGCGGTACGACCAGCCTATCAAATACACTACGCCACTACACCAATAATTACTCTAGTAGCTCACCTCCCCCATCTAATCCTTCTAGCACTAACCTACCGCTTAGGTTAAACTACCCTACTCTCACTAACCACAGAAGCAACTGCCACTGCCGTTACCCCAATGCATGTCCATTAAATGGACACTGCCTGACACCCAACATAATCTATAGGTGCACGGTTAAAACTGCTTCGAATACTAGCTCTTATATCGGGTCTACCTCTAACACTTTTAAGGTACGCTATAACGCGCACTCTTTTTCCTTCCTGGACCCTAGAAAAAAATGTTCGACATCGCTAGCTAGGCTCATTAAAAACCTTAAATTTAACAACGTTCAACACTCTCTAAAATGGGATATCGTAGCTAGGGCCCAACCGTTCAATGGACGAAGAAAATCTTGTGATCTCTGTATTACAGAAGTATATTACATAACTCTATCACGACCTCTACCGATTAACGATAGAACGGAGGTAACTATTAGCTGTCAACATCGAAGGGCTAATTCCTTCGCCAATAGAATTTTGACCCAACTTAGTCATCTAGCCCCATTTTTACTAATAAGTTAAATAGCTATGAACAACCTAGATATTTATAAGTTACCTCCCCTACATTGTTTCTCAATTAAAAAATTTAAAAATTAGCGCTTAACTATAAATACCCACAATTTTTAATCTCTCGAGGAGTTACTTCCCCTAAAACCACCCTCTAATTAGTAAAGTAAATATGTCCTTTGGCAGCCATCTTGTTACCCATAGGAAGATCTCACACAATGCAGCCTCGACAGATGTATACTTCTTGATTATGGCTGACAACTGATGCAACCAAAACACCATAGTGAAAAACCAATATGTGGAACATTATATTATGTAACATTATTTTAATTTATATTTCTTTGAAGTTCCGATGAGCCGCTCTGTCTTTTAAATATGTTAATTATTTTCAACTGAACCCGATCAATTATGATATATAGTCATCGGATCCAGAAATATTATATGGAGTAGCGAAACAATTGTAAACGGACATTATTATTATTATTCTCCACATTCCTTACATCAAACTAAAATATGTTGACAATCTTTTAATAATGTCTTCCTTGTGAAATTTGTGGTCTTGTTTCGCTTAACTAATGAATATTTCCAGCTCTGCGCACCTAACTTCTGCAAGAACCCAGCCACCTAGCTGCTTTCTACTGCATATTGCACATTGAGCACATGCCTTTACGCTTTGGCTTCTAACTAATTCACCAATCTCTCCTCTCATATCTCCTCTCCTATCCCCATCTCTCTCTTTAAGATTGGTTACTCATGAACTGTATATATATATATATATATATATATATATATATATATATATATATATATATATATAAACAAGGTTTAGCAAATAATGAAAAAGTTTCAAAATAAATTTTAAAAAATTGACTTTACCTACTATAGTTACCTTTACCGATCGGTTTCGAATCCCAAAAATAAAACGGAGACCATACGGCCTTCGTTGCAAAGAAAGATTCTCGTCAGAAGGTTCTTTTCATTCAAAGAATATAAAATTCCTGAATTTACAGACTAGCGCTATCTTGATAAACCTGTTTCTACATCATCCACTCTCATCCCGGGAACAGTTTTGATAGCGCTAGTCTGTAATTTAAATTCAGGAATTTTATATTCTTTGAATGAAAAGAACCTTCTGACGAGAATCTTTCTTTGCAACGAAGGCCGTATGGTCTCCGTTTTATTTTTGGGATTCGAAACCGATCGGTAAAGGTAACTATAGTAGGTAAAGTCAATTTTTTAAAATTTATTTTGAAACTTTTTCATTATTTGCTAAACCTTGTTTATATTTGTTCTGGCTCGTTAATTTATTAACCCGCCATTGAACCACACTGGCATTTGGTTGGACAATACATGCGTACCTTAGCGCCTTGTGCGTGAAGGAACACATATCCTATTATATATATATATATATATATATATATATATATATATATATATATATATATATATATATATATATATATATATATATATACACACATATATTAGTATTGGTGCTCTGACATAGCGATGGGAATGTAGGTATAGTATATCTAATAAAATACTGTATATTTATTTAAAAACATGTTAAAGACCATTCGCTATGAATATTAAAGTAGTGACTACGTCACGTACTTAGTCTCGACAAAAGCATATATATGTAAACAAATGTGTTCAAGCATTTAAAAGTGGTGTTAAATTAATTAAATATGAGAATATTGAAATGGATACAGATACTGAAATCAGAAAGCGATCAAAATCATCCATACATCTTCTTAAGAGTAGATACAACTAGAAAAATACGACACTTAGCAATGGAGAAAATTAGGATAAAGGTAAAGGAACCAAATAAATATATATATATTTTTTTAAATAAGACTCCAGTTGCATTTTCGATTTCATCTTGTTCTCCCCCCCCTCTCTCTCTCTCTCTCTCTCTCTCTCTCTCTCTCTCTCTCTCTCTCTCTCTATATATATATATATATATATATATATATATATATATATATATATATATAACGTTTCCATTATTATTTCTGGCAATATTATTACACCATTATGACCCTCCCCAAGTATAACAATATATATATATATATATATATATATATATATATATATATATATATATACACATAGTTGATATAACACAGTTATATTAGGTTCACGCTTGAAGGAAATGTAGGAGTGTTCGACGGTTCGGACAGAAGTCCTTCATCAGGAACATGCCGATAGGACAGAACAGGTAGACATATGAACGTAGTGTGTGAAAGTTAGGAAAAGGGGGTTGGGAGGATATTCATAGGTTGCGGTGGAAGGTGAAAGGTCCGGCCTTGAGAGGGGAGGCCGAAGTTAGAGGGTACAGGGTTGCTACAGGAGTAGTTGTGTGTGTGTCGAAGGGATGAAATTGGTAAGTGTGCGTTGCTTCAGCTGTGTGTGTCAACACGCGGGTGTCTCAGAGTCTTATATTGTTGGTGTGTGTACACAGGTGTGTGTACACAGGTGTGTAGGGGTGTACGTCTGTGAGTTCTTTGTCTTTTTGTGCATCTGTGTGGGTGCGAGGGTGTGTGTTTGTCTACACGTGTGTGTATGTGTAGGTGAATTTTTTCTATTGTTTTATGCATGTGAGCGTGTACGTTTGTGTGTGTGTGTATTTTCACGTGAGTCAGATGAGTGTGTGTACGTGTGTCTGCGCGTATGTTGGTGGCTTTGTATTATCTGTAGAGGGAAGCTTTTGTGTGCCTTTATGTTTTGATATGCCTGTGTATGTGTGTGTGTGTGTGTGTGTGTGTTTGTGTGTGTGTGTGTGTGTGTGTGTGTGTGTGTGTGTCTGTATGTATGTGACCTTTTCTATTGTTTCTATATATGTGAGTGTGTATTTTCGTGCGTCTGTCGTATAAATGAGTGTGTGCGTGTATGTGTGTGAGTGTGTGTAATTTTACGTGAGTGTCAGATGACTGTGTATGCGTGTGTGTTTTATTACATGAGCGGTGTGGTTATGTGCATTGTCAGTAGCGGAAAGATTTTATGTGCATGTTTGAAGGTGAATGTGTGTATGTTTATGTATAGTTATGCCTGTGTGTGTCAGAATATTCGCATATAATCCTGTCCAAAGATGTAGTCGAGAAGCAGCTGTACGATGTCCAGAAATGTTTTGGTCAATGTTTCAATCGTTCCTATACAGGTTAGAAATGTGTATATGCATGTAAACGACGAATCAATTTGCTTTAATTAATTAATAATTCATATAGTATATAAACTCACAGGCAAATCTTCAAAAGCATGACAGAAAGATTTAATTAACATATATATATATATATATATATATATATATATATACATATATACATAGATAAATCTACCACTGAACGGTAGGGTCTAAACCGTATAAAGAACTCAATGAAATCCGATATAGAAGATGTCGTGAAGCAAAGTTTAAAATACAAACATTTTTTTATCAACAATATAATTCAATTGGATACAGAGTCAAAATAGAAATATTAAAACAATGAAATTAAACACAAAACTGTTAGTTCATAGTAAAACACATTATTTTACGATCGTTTCTGCGGGGTAGTCGTCTGCATGTTCATTTAATTATTGATCTATGTAAAACATATTACAAAATATCATAGTGAGAAAAGAATACGCCGTCTTCAGAAATAATATATATATATAAAGGAAAAGAAAATGCTGACAAATGTTACCAGTGAAAAATAGTTTAATTAGGAATAAGCAAAAATTAGTAATAAGTATTGGTTAGTATTCAGTTTTAGTTTTAAGTTTTTACCGGATGCGCATTTCTTTTCAAAAATAATTTTGAGATAGAGCGCCCGTGCTGTTTGCTCTAATCTGATTAGTTTTGGAAATTCTACCTGTTTTATGTGAAAAGAGTGGCTCCAGAGGTATTAAAATAAGTTTCGCGCCAATTCGTGTTGCAAAAATTCTTGTGGTCAAAACAATTTGATTGGTCGGTAGAGGTCACGTGAATGTTAAAAATTGATTTTGCGCCAAATGTAGGTTTGTCGAAGAGTGTCCTTTTTCGCCTGATTGAGAAGTCACTGAAAAATAAGTCTTTTAAGACAAATATGTGTGTGTGTGTGTGTAGTAAAGAGGTTCATTGTTGTGATAATGGTCAGTAGAGATGTGTGTGTGAATTGCAGTCATGTTGAAAGATCAACAGTTCAGGTGCCTATTAAGACAAATATATATATGAGTGTGTGTGTATGTGTGTGTGTGTGAGTGTGTGCTTGTAGACACCTAAAATATAGCTTAAGAGAATCTTGACAATAAGGAGATGCACCCAAAATTTGACCTTGTTTATAGAATTCTTTCTGCCTTTGTCACTCTAAGTAAAGCTTTAAAGAATTAGCTTTTAAAGAATTCCCCTTTCTTTAAACCCATCCACCATGAACTCCACCCATCTTGTAGACAGATGAAATATAAGCATTGTTAGTTTAAGAGAAACTTAAAAATAAGGAGTGGCACTCCAATTTGAACTTGTTTATAGAATTCTTTCTGCCTTTGTCACTCTAAATATAAATTATAGCTTTAAAGAAATTAGCTCTTAAAGAATTCCCTTTTCTTTCAACCAATGACCTCCATCCATCCCACTCCCCACCCTCTCCTACCACAAGAAAAGATATAAATACCACCATATTTCCTGTAGAAGCTCTTCTATATTAAAACTTTATACTCTGCTATGTATTGAGTACCTTACTTACTGTGGTTACCTCCGATTCAACCCTGAATAACTTATATAAATGTATGTATGTCAAAGGTAAACAGAAATAACAACACAATCGGTACAGTATATGGAAGGGATATATTAGATTAACGCTTGCAATAGTAGGAAGAAGGTCTTAACGTTTCGGACGCTACCCATCCTTCATCAGAAGAAAGAATGCGAAATAAGATAGATTGAGGGGACAGGCGGGGTCGATAAGGAAAAAAAAATGTCTTTAGATAAAAATAACATGTCCATTCATGTTGACATCTCTTGCAAAACTCTTGATGCTGGCGTTTGTGTATGATATATATATATATATATATATATATATATATATATATATATATATATATATATATATATATATATATATATATATATATATATATATTAAGATAAGCAGAACAAGTAAAATTCAATCAATTTTTCAAAATACATTAAAAAATATAATATAAATATTTACCTCTCCTAGTGGCCCTTACTGATCAGTTTCGCTATGTAAAACCTCATAAATCCGATGGATTTATGATGGAAAACCAAAGCTCATCAGAGAAGCATTTTCCCTTCCTAGGGCTAAACGTCCCAGGAACGACAAAATATACAACCTCCTGCCAGCTAATAAAGGTCTGAAAGGTCGTAAAATTGACCCGTATGTAAACTGGACCGAAGTAAAAGCGGGAAAATCAAAGACTTGCTACCTACAATTACTACTAAAAAAATAGCAGCCAAGTAGAGCAACAGGGTTGTTCTCAACGGACGGATATATATATATATATATATATATATATATATATATGCTATCGCCGTATTTTGACTAAAGAAATTAAAGAAATTATTTAGCCTGATAGTGGGGTTAAGAACCCTCGGAGAAATGGAAACAGATGAGTATTGACGTACATGTCAATACTCATCTGTTTCCATTTCTCCGAGGGTTCTTAACCCCACTATCAGGCTAAATAATTTCTTTAATTTCTTTAGTCAAAATACGGCGATAGCTTACATTTATAATTTCAAACCCACTCGCTGTTTCGAAAATATTCTTACTATATATATAATATATATATATATATATATATATGCCTTTGTCGAGACTAAGTACGTGACGTAGTCACTACTTTAATATTCATATATATATATATGTATATATATGTATATATATTCATATATATGTATATATATATATATATATATATATATATATATATATATATATATATATATATGTATATATATATATATATATATATATATATATATATATATATATATATATATATATATATATATATACACACATATATTAGTATTGGTGCTCTGACATAGCGATGGGAATGTAGGTATAGTATATCTAATAATATACTGTATGTTTATTTAAAAACATGTTAAAGACCATTCGCTATGAATATTAAAGTAGTGACTACGTCACGTACTTAGTATCGACAAAAGCATATATATGTAAACAAATGTGTTCAAGCATTTACAAGTGGTGTTAAATTAATTAAATATGAGAATATTGAAATGGATACAGATACTCAAATCAGAAAGCGATCAAAATCATCCATACATCTTCTTAAGAGTAGATACAACTAGAAAAATACGACACTTAGCAATGGAGAAAATTAGGAACGGATACTTTAGAAGCATCACTATTAAAAGATGAAGACAATGTTATATATAACACTATAGGTACAAATAAACTAGCCATCCCATTTACAGACTACATCTTCAACATGATAAAATGAAAGTTAAGTGAATGGAAGAGCTTCGATAGAAAAAATCAGCATACTACTAATAATTGTTTCTACTTTTGGCACAAGGCCAGCAATTACCCAGTACATTACTGGTACTTTATTTTATCGACCCCCGTAAGGATGAAAAGAAAAGTTAACCTCGGCGGGATTTGAACTCAGATCGTAAAGGGACGTAACTATGCTGCAAAACATGGCGTCCGATTCTCTACCGATACTGCCAATCCACCGCCCTAAAGCATACTACTAATAATAACACTTCAAATAACTATTCAAACACAAGAACAAGGTGTGATACAAACTAGAAAATTATTACAAAATAATATTATGACTAGAAAAATGCTTTGGGGGCAATCAAACGGAAGCTGATTAGTGTAATAAGCAAACAACATTAATAACAGTGACAACAACAACATTAATAAAAATTCCTTTTTCTCTCTATATAGAAAATACATCACAAACGGGAAATTGATCACACTGAGCAAAACGATTGAGGTAGGGACAAAACAACAGAAAAGTTTAAAGAAACAAAAGGCAAAATCAAAATGGAATTCTAAAATATACTTAAAGAATAATATGGAAAATAGAAACGTCGTAGCTAATACCTCACAAGATTTATCGGAGATATATCCATCAGCGCTGGGCTAAAAAAAAGAATCACGCCTGATTTTAAATGAAAAAGACGAAAATAAGATAACGAACACAAGAGTTTACATCAAGTGAAGAATATACAACCAATATAAAAGAGAATGATGATAACGCTGTCAGACTACACAGTCCCTGCCAAATCCGAGTACATACACAGACACGATTGAACTTGTAATTATGCGCACTGGGCAGTATGATGACAATTTCACATGAAAACATATTAGAGATGTTATAAACATGTACCAAATATTGCATATAACAATCACATAGACAATTAGTACATATCTGTCCAAACTGACATAGAGACCAGGTCAAACTGTCTAGATATTAGGCCTGGAACAAAGGAGACTACTTTGAATAAGCTCTTTGTGTTCTTGGTTGTCAGGTTTTGGCATTGAAAACAGAGCAATTATTCCTGAAATCTTCAGTTCTGCAATTGATGGTGTTCTATCGCTTTCTGTTATTTTCTGCAGCTTTCTTTCTTTTACTGCTATTTCAGCTTCAGTGTAAAGAAATTCCTTAATTGGCTTTTATTATCACATGTATAGGAACCGTGGATTTAGTGCTGCATTCCTGATCAAATTGGCTTTCTTTCCAAAGGAATACAGTTTCAGATAGGTCGGTGGTTATCAGGACATGCACATTTATCCAGACCACATTCGACTATCCAGGGTGGTAGACGTAACTTATCGATTGGTTTAACCCCAACACTTGCAGCGTGGATGACTTTACTGGAGTCCCCTCTATTGCAAGCATACGGACCAAGCCTACGGTTTGAGGTATTTTTTACCCTTGTCCTTACAGTTACATTTACCCTTTCTGATGAACTGAAACAACGTAAAATCGACAAACCGCACTGCCTGCAATCGCACTGACAAACTTACGATCGTGAGCCGAACACCTTAACCATTAATCCACAAGCCTTCCCTATCAACCAATATATTATATACGGAAGCGTATGCATTGTTTTTAAGACCAACATTGAAGCAATGCTATAGTCGAGTTGGTACAACACACCTGCTCACAGGTTAGTGCCGCAATATATAGAGACAAGAATACATAGGTCATGGATGGAGATATTCACAGTGAATGTGACCCTTCAAACAAATCATGTGACCAACCCAGCTATCCCTCTATAATATATATATATATATATTGTTATACTTTGGGAGGGTCATGTTGCCAATAAGAAACACACGCACCAGTTGCTTTCACTTCAATTTCTTATAAATTAAATTTATAAATTTAGGAATATATAAATTTCCGGTTGGTTGGTTGGTTCTACAACCGGATGATTGTTCATATATTGTCAAAGTTCTTTCGTCACACATTCTGTGACCTCTTCAGTGACTGGGGATTCTTTTCTTTGTTTCTGTGCCTCTCCTTTGTTCTGTCCTACGCCATCTTGTTTTTGTGTGTGTTGTGTGCTTAGTTTGCGCATGTGTTACATCCGAGTGGCTGTGTGTGTTTATATTTGTTTATTTAAAAAAGAAAGAAAATAATCCCCAGTCACTGAAGAGGTCACAGAATGTGTGACAAAAGAACTTTGACAATATATGAACAATCATCTGGTTGTGGAACCAACCAACCAACCGGAAATTTATAAATTTAATTTATAATAAATTGAAGTGAACAACTGGTGCGTGTGTTTCTTATTGGCAACATGACCCTCCCAAAGTATAACAATATTGGTTTCAACACACGTTTTCAGATAAAGAATCTTGCTAAACAAATTCAGAAACGAAATATATATATAAATATTATAGAGGGATATATATATATATATATATATACACACATGTACATACATACATACACGCACATATATATATATATATATATATGAGTCCAAATACCACCGATGTTAGCTTTGCCTTTCATCTTTACGGGATTGATAAATAAAGCACCAGTAATGCTCTGAGGTCGATTTAATTGATATTCCCCCTCCTCCCAAATTGCTGAACATGTGCCAAAAGTAGAAACAATTATTATTATTGAGGGCGGTGGATTGGGTGTATTGGTAGAGTGTCATACTTCATGCTTAACGGCATGGTGTTACCTCCCTTTACGTTCTGATTTCCGACCCCGCCGAGGTTAGCTTTGCCTTTCATCCTTACGGGGTCGATAAAAGAAAGTACCAGTAACGCACTGGAATCGATTTAATCGACTTTCCCCTCCACTTCAAATTGCTGGCCTTGTGCCTAAAGTAGAAACAATTATTATTATTGAGGGCGGTAGATTGAGAGAATTGGTAGAGCGTCGGACATCATGCTTAGCGGCATGGGATCTATTTAATCGTCTTTCGCCTTCTCCCAAATTCCTAGTAATGTTAGAAATAATAATTGTTTCTACTTTTGGCACAAAGTCAGCAATTATCCCAGTGCATTTCTGGTACTTTATTTTATCGACCCCGTAAGGATGAAAGGCAAAGTTAACCTCGGCGGGATTTGAACTCAGAATGGCAAGGGCCGTAACTCTATGCGTCAAAGCATGGCGTCCGACCCTCCACCGATACTGACAATCCATTAACTGTGCTCGATATCTAGGGTTACTTTGTCCAATGTCTAGTTTCATTTCTAAGACGGTAGTGTGTGATTTAAGAGAGGCTTGGTTGCTATTTCTAGCAGATCAAGTGACCACATAGGAACTTTATCATTTGCTCAGAAATCAGTACAATTGTCTGGTGTAGTAGTCTTACATTGTAACTGCTAACACTTTTATTATATCACAGAACAGCTGTGATAATGCTTTAGAAAAGAGAGAGAAAAATATTTTCGCCACACACACACGCCTTTGTCAAAATTTGAATGTTCGATTTAATTAAATACAAGTAACTGGCTAATTAATGCTCTAAAATATAGAAATTTTGATTCATTTAAAAAAAAGATTAATGCAGATTAAATCATATTTATTTATTTGTTAGTTTATTTTTGTATTTTTGTATTTATTGTATGGTTAAAACGTTTGCTTCGCTACCATTATGTCTCGGGATCAATCTCATTGCGTGATATCTTAAGTAAGTGTCGATCCACGTCTTGTGAGTGAAATTAAATAGACGGAAACTGTTTAGAATCCCGTCGAATGGACTACATTTGTAATTCAAAGGGTCAGCATTGTCACAACAATGTTTCACGCTGAATCTCAACGAGAACTACCGGTGCACGTGTGTGTAATGCTCAGCTACTTTTGTTGATCTCACGAGTAGGCTTTTCTGTATTTCGAACCACAGGAACACTTGTCATAAAAAACGACGGATGTCCAACCCTTCTCTTCACGGACTACTATGTTAGCGCAGAGTGTTTTAATAAATTATATAGATTTCATTACACGAGTAATTAATTTATCGATCTCTATTTATTGTGTTAATGGATGTAATTTATTTTCGCTTGCAAACTTATATGGCGCCGCCCGGTACGGGAATCGAACTCATGACATTACAACCGAGAGCTGAACACCCTTCACACACATACAAATAAATACACACTTATACACACACACACACACACATATATATATATGTCGAAGTTGAGTATTTACATAAAGGGTTTTAGTTAATTCCGCACTCTTAGCAGTTTCAAGAGGGAAATAAATGTAAATCATCAGGTGCTATTGAGGACAGTAAAACAACATGGAGAATGGAGTTTAAAGCCATGCTGTTAATGACGGCCATTAATTGGTTCAGGTTACGTCTTAGTTCCACCAGACTTGCGTGATGATGTGGAATAGACAACTCAAACCAGTACGCACACCATGAACTTACTAACATTACAACCACCAGAGATCACCACATGCACCACAATATCCCCTACGCCAGCGAAACCTGATATTTAGAGAAAATCCTCCAGGCTCATTGACATAAACAGGACGCCAATGAAAGCACATGCTTGCTGTTGCTCGGTTTTATCTTGATTAATAGCTACCGAGATGGAAACTTTCTCGTGCTATCGGTGACTTGTCAACATTACCACATAACCTTAACACATCTGGTGTGTGTATATATATATATATATATATATATATGTATATATATATATATATGTATATGTATATGTATATGTATATGTATATATATATATATATATATATATATATATAGTAATAATAATAAATTTGAAGACTAAAATCCAAAGAGGGCTCGACAAGGATAAATATATATCAAATATATAAGAACCGTAGAGCAAATATTTAATCTGCTATTTTAATAAATAAATATATATATATATATATATATATATATATATATATAAATATATATATATATATATATATATATATATATATATATATACATACACACACCAGATGTGTTAAGGTTATGTGGTGATGTTGACAAGTCACCGATAGCACGAGAAAGTTTCCATCTCGGTAGCTATTAATCAAGATAAAACCGAGCAACAGCAAGCATGTGCTTTCATTGGCGTCCTGTTTATGTCAATGAGCCTGGAGGATTTTCTCTGAATATCAGGTTTCGCTGGCGTAGAGGATATTGTGGTGCATGTGGTGATCTCTGGTGGTTGTAATGTTAGTAAGTTCATGGTGTGCGTACTGGTTTGAGTTGTCTATTCCACATCATCACGCAAGTCTGGTGGAACTAAGACGTAACCTGAACCAATTAATGGCCGTCATTAACAGCATGGCTTTAAACTCCATTCTCCATGTTGTTTTACTGTCCTCAATAGCACCTGATGATTTACATTTATTTCCCTCTTGAAACTGCTAATAGTGCGGAAAAACCCTTTATGTAAATACTCAACTTCGACATATATATATATATGTGTGTGTGTGTGTGTGTGTGTGTGTGTGTGTGTGTGTGTGTGTGTGTGTGTGTGTGTTTGTATAAGTGTGTATTTTTATGTGTGCGAAGGGTGTTCAGCTCTCGATTGTAAGGTCATGAGTTCGATTCCCGTACCGGACGGCGCCATATAAGTTTGCAAGCGAAAATAAATTACATCCATTAACACAATAAATAGAGATCGATAAATTAATTACTCGTGTAATGAAATCTATATAATTTATTAAAACACTCTGCGCTAACATAGTAGTCCGTGAAGAGAAGGGTTGGACATCCGTCGTTTTTTATGACAAGTGTTCCTGTGGTTCGAAATACAGAAAAGCCTACTCGTGAGATCAACAAAAGTAGCTGAGCATTACACACACGTGCACCGGTAGTTCTCGTTGAGATTCAGCGTGAAACATTGTTGTGACAATGCTGACCCTTTGAATTACAAGTGCAGTCCATTCGACGGGATTCTAAACAGTTTCCGTCTATTTAATTTCACTCACAAGACGTGGAACGACACTTACTTATACATATATATATATATATATATATATATATATATATATATATATATATATATATATATAATATGTTGAGAAGGTAACACACCAGAGAGAGATATATAGTGCGTTATCAATAATACAGGGAAAAAACTACCAGTGTATGGAATTTATAACCTATGAAAGGCAGACTATAGACACGATAATTAAAAATATAAATTAAAGCGTAAATAAATACCTCTATAACTATATAACACACGTACAAATCCAAAGATATGTTTCACCAGAAATTTGTTGAAAGAAATGGTCTAGTCTCGGTTCATCAGCGTGTGTAAGGCCATACATTTCAGACAACACTAAGAGAATTTTACAATTGACTGTCCAGCTACACGTGGGAGAGAGAAGTCACAGCGTGTTTAAGGGCAGTGAACCAGTGGCCTCTGAGAGACGAACTGCTAGAAAGGGCAGCCCAAAGCCACTCAGAGAAGTGTGCTCAACCAAACAGAGTTGGGAAAGACTGTTGTTAGGAGCGAAATATCACGATAAATTAACGGAAGCATAGGCCGTCGTTATTCCCTGTAAATAATGTGCTCAAAGGGGAAGAGATCCTGAGCCCTTTAAAATATAATATGTTGAGAAGGTAACACACCAGAGAGAGATATCTCCCACGTGTAGCTGGACAGTCAATTGTAAAATTCTCTGAGTGTTGTCTGAAATGTATGGCCTTACACACGCTGATGAACCGAGACTAGACCATTTCTTTCAACAAATTTCTGGTGAAACATATCTTTGGATTTGTACGTGTGTTATATAGTTATAGAGGTATTTATTTACGCTTTAATTTATATTTTTAATTATCGTGTCTATAGTCTGCCTTTCATAGGTTATAGATTCCATACACTGGTGGTTTTTTCCCTGTATTATTAATAACGCACTATATATCTCTCTCTGGTGTGTTACCTTCTCAACATATTATATTTTAAAGGGCTCAGGATCTCTTCCCCTTTGAGCACATTATTTACAGGGAATAACGACGGCCTATGCCTCCGTTAATTTATCGTGATATTTCGCTCCTAACAACAGTCTTTCCTATCTCTGTTTGGTTGAGCACACTTCTCTGAGTGGCTTTGGGCTGCCCTTTCTAGCAGTTCGTCTCTCAGAGGCCACTGGTTCACTGCCCTTAAACACGCTGTGACTTCTCTCTCCCACGTGTAGCTGGACAGTCAATTGTAAAATTCTCTTAGTGTTGTCTGAAATGTATGGCCTTACACACGCTGATGAACCGAGACTAGACCATTTCTTTCAACAAATTTCTGGTGAAACATATCTTTGGATTTGTACGTGTGTTATATAGTCATAGAGGTATTTATTTACACTTTAATTTATATTTTTAATTATCGTGTCTATAGTCTGTCTTTCATAGGTTATAGATTCCATACACTGGTGGTTTTTTCCCTGTATTATTGATAACGCACTATATATCTCTCTCTGGTGTGTTACCTTCTCAACATATTATATTTTAAAGGGCTCAGGATCTCTTCCCCTTTGAGCACATTATTAACAGGGAATAACGACGGCCTATGCCTCCGTTAATTTATCGTTATATATATATATATATTTCGTTTCTGAATTTGTTTAGCAAGATTCTTTATCTGAAATCGTGTGTTGAAATCGATATTGTTATACTTTGGGAGGGTCATGTTGCCAATAAGAAACACACGCACCAGTTGCTTTCACTTCAATTTAATTTATTATATATTTATAAATTTACAAATTTATAAATTTCTGGTTGGTTGGTTGGTTCCACAACCAGATAGTTGTTTATATATATATAGTCATAGTTCTTTCGTCACACACTCTGTGACCTCTTCAGTGACTGGGGATTTCTTTCTTCGTTTCTGTGCCTTTCCTTTCTTCTATCCTACGCCATTTTGTTTGTGTGTGGGTTGCGTGCTCAGTTTGCGCATGCGCCACATCCGGGTGTCTGTGTGTGTTTGTGTTCATTTTTCTATTTTTCTATTTATATTTTTCTATTTGTTTGTTTATTTATTTATTTATTGTTGGTTGGTTGTTTGTTCTATGTGTGTGTGTGTTTTCATTTTGTCTTGTGTGTGTTTTCATTTTTATTTTGTGTGTGTTTTCAATTGTAAGTTGTTTGTTCTATGTGTGTGTGTGTTTTCATTTTGTCCTTAATTGTAAGTTGTGATGTTGCTGTTCCACTCATATTTTCTATTTAATTTTGGTTTTAATTCTTTTATGCTTACTGCCTCTGTAATTTGCCTAAACATTGCGTCTTTCTTGTGTGTGGATTCTATTTTTATTTCTATGCTCTCTAATTTACCCCTGTGTTCTATCTTAGCATGTTGGTAGAGCACAGATGATTCTTTATTATCTTGGAGGTCTCGCCAGTGTTCATTTATTCGTTCCCCTATACTACGAGCTGTCTCACCTATGTACACTATATTTTTGTTTCTACATTGTCCTTCAGTACATCTTATGCTATATACTACATTTCTAGTTTTACAGTTAATATGGGGGCTTATTTTACAGGTTATACATTTCTTATCTATACATGAGGGTCTTTGGAACGGGTATGTCTTGCTAATAAGTGTTTTTACGGAGGTACCAGGTCTTTCTACTATCTTAATATTGAGATTATGTTTCTTTAGGGCCCTTCTAAATTTGTAGGCTAGTTCGCCTCTAGGGGTTGTATTGATGAACATTACACTCTGGTATTTATTGCTATCATACCATGAGTTTATTCTATTGGCCTTGTTCTTAGTTCTTTCTATTCTATTCCAAAATTTGCTCCTATACAAGGGGCAGGTCCCATTTATGTCATTATTTACCATTTTTTCCCATTTGGTTCTGGCTCCTTTATACACTCTGATTCTATCTCTCTGATTGTAGCCAGAGAACTGCATACGGTGGATGAAGTGTTGTATGTGTCTCTCTAGTTCTTCGGGGTTGCACATGCGGGACACATTTCTCATCACCCGTACCAAATCCGCAATCAGTATGTTGATTTTGGTATGGTCCAAAATGGCCGAGTTTCGGTGGATCAGATGTTTGGAAGTCATGGGTTTGGCATAATGGGAATGGAGGATTTGTTTTTGGTTGTTAATTGTATCTAACCAGAGCTCTGTGTCTAGTACAGGTAATCGATGGTTGGGGTGTCTACTTGGGTAGTCTATAGTAACTCTAATGCTCTGGTGGATGGAGTTTGCTATTTGCTGGATGCTTTCCATTGTGTTTTTCTCTAGTTCCTGACTGTTCTTTAGTGGGGGTGTCTTAACTACGATGTTTATATCATCTACGTAGCGGGAGTACATTATCAGGGTTAAGCTGTCTTCTAATTGTTCATTAAGTTTTTGTTTAAGTCTACTGTCCCACCATACCATGAATAAGTTAGCTATGTCGCCTGAAATGCTAACACCAATGGCTGCTCCTTCCTCTTGGGCATATGTTTTACCATTAAATTTGAACATATGTTCCTTAAGGGTTAATTTTATGCTGGCCCCTACCGCATGTGCAATCATTTTCTTCAGTTCATCGTGGTTTTCGGGTGTCCGTATGGCTCTGGTCCACCCGTTCCATCTATCTGTGTGGGTTTTCTTGGCCATTGAGCTAATGGTAGGTGGTCTGCCTCTTGCTGGTCTTGTAGGGCACAGGTTGCTAAGATCATAAGTGTCTAGGTAACTATTACTATGGGTAAGCTTAAGTAGAAGTCCCAGCTCACTGGTATCAATCCCACGGAACTCAACCTTGCTCTCGCTGATCATTTCGACGCATTTCTCCACAGCAAAATCCACGTCAATAGATGGATACAGGGACACAACATCCATACTGCCTATTATGCAGTTTGTTAGGTCCCCAGATCGGTTACCCGCGCCGATTCTGCTGAGGAGGTCCTCCGTGCTGTCACACACATCTGGGGACATCTCAATGATGGGGCGTATGATCAACGATAACACACACACACACGGAGACAACAACAACACACATCAACAACAACACACATCAACAACAACAACTCACACGCATTCAATGCCTCTCACCACCACCACAATCTTAACAAACACACAGACACAGAAAACAAGTAATGACAGTAGCACAGAAATCAGAGAAATAAGAGAAAGTAATAGGATTAAAAGGAAAAGGAGATGGGAGACTAAGGAAAAAGAGAATAACCAAGACGAACACACAGACACACAAAATAGGGTAGATAACAACATTGAGCCAGTGGAAAGAGACAGGAGTAATTATGAGAGACATAGAAACAACCATGAAGCTGAGGCTGCTGCTGTTGGTGGAAATAGAAACAACACAACTAACAATAACAATAGCACTAGTACACATAAAGCAGCAGCCTGGAACTCTCCGTTTTATAACCCCTCCGATAAATCATTCAACCTGCGACGAGTCCACGCCACGACTTTGCCATTTAACAAACGCACGCAGTTGCCGTCGCAGGTCGATGAACAAACAGAAGCACAATTTAGTATAGCTAAATCCGAACTTAGAAATATTATAGAACAGTATAGCAAGAAGCATAATAGAATAGAGGCCCAGCAACTGGGAGAAGAATCTGCAAATGGCTTGCGTAAGCTCATGCAGCGCTCGCGTAATGGAGAGATAGCATGCTTTCCAACAGACAAGTCTGGCAGAATGTCGGTTGACAGCCTGCCAAACTACATCCAGGCAATGCAACCCCACATCACTAACACAAGAGAGGTAACACCACAGGAGCATGAGGATAGAGAAAAAACCCTCAATGCCCATATGGTGATGTGGACAAATATAATGCAGCCCAACAAAAGGACTGCCAACAACTTCCAGGCCTGGAACAATGACGTGCCGGCGTTGTATGGGCTTCGAAAAGACCATAAAATGGGCTGGGACCCTGTCGCGGGACCACCAACACGGCCAGTCTGTGGGGCTAACATTGCTAGTAACTAGAGACTGTCCTACTTCCTCTCCCTGATCATACGCCCCATCATTGAGATTCCCCAGATGTGTGTGACAGCACGGAGGACCTCCTCAGCAGAATCGGCGCGGGTAACCGATCTGGGGACCTAACAAACTGCATAATAGGCAGTATGGATGTTGTGTCCCTGTATCCATCTATTGACGTGGATTTTGCTGTGGAGAAATGCGTCGAAATGATCAGCGAGAGCAAGGTTGAGTTCCGTGGGATTGATACCAGTGAGCTGGGACTTCTACTTAAGCTTACCCATAGTAATAGTTACCTAGACACTTATGATCTTAGCAACCTGTGCCCTACAAGACCAGCAAGAGGCAGACCACCTACCATTACCTCAATGGCCAAGAAAACCCACACAGATAGATGGAACGGGTGGACCAGAGCCATACGGACACCCGAAAACCACGATGAACTGAAGAAAATGATTGCACATGCGGTAGGGGCCAGCATAAAATTAACCCTTAAGGAACATATGTTCAAATTTAATGGTAAAACATATGCCCAAGAGGAAGGAGCAGCCATTGGTGTTAGCATTTCAGGCGACATAGCTAACTTATTCATGGTATGGTGGGACAGTAGACTTAAACAAAAACTTAATGAACAATTAGAAGACAGCTTAACCCTGATAATGTACTCCCGCTACGTAGATGATATAAACATCGTAGTTAAGACACCCCCACTAAAGAACAGTCAGGAACTAGAGAAAAACACAATGGAAAGCATCCAGCAAATAGCAAACTCCATCCACCAGAGCATTAGAGTTACTATAGACTACCCAAGTAGACACCCCAACCATCGATTACCTGTACTAGACACAGAGCTCTGGTTAGATACAATTAACAACCAAAAACAAATCCTCCATTCCCATTATGCCAAACCCATGACTTCCAAACATCTGATCCACCGAAACTCGGCCATTTTGGACCATACCAAAATCAACATACTGATTGCGGATTTGGTACGGGTGATGAGAAATGTGTCCCGCATGTGCAACCCCGAAGAACTAGAGAGACACATACAACACTTCATCCACCGTATGCAGTTCTCTGGCTACAATCAGAGAGATAGAATCAGAGTGTATAAAGGAGCCAGAACCAAATGGGAAAAAATGGTAAATAATGACATAAATGGGACCTGCCCCTTGTATAGGAGCAAATTTTGGAATAGAATAGAAAGAACTAAGAACAAGGCCAATAGAATAAACTCATGGTATGATAGCAATAAATACCAGAGTGTAATGTTCATCAATACAACCCCTAGAGGCGAACTAGCCTACAAATTTAGAAGGGCCCTAAAGAAACATAATCTCAATATTAAGATAGTAGAAAGACCTGGTACCTCCGTAAAAACACTTATTAGCAAGACATACCCGTTCCAAAGACCCTCATGTATAGATAAGAAATGTATAACCTGTAAAATAAGCCCCCATATTAACTGTAAAACTAGAAATGTAGTATATAGCATAAGATGTACTGAAGGACAATGTAGAAACAAAAATATAGTGTACATAGGTGAGACAGCTCGTAGTATAGGGGAACGAATAAATGAACACTGGCGAGACCTCCAAGATAATAAAGAATCATCTGTGCTCTACCAACATGCTAAGATAGAACACAGGGGTAAATTAGAGAGCATAGAAATAAAAATAGAATCCACACACAAGAAAGACGCAATGTTTAGGCAAATTACAGAGGCAGTAAGCATAAAAGAATTAAAACCAAAATTAAATAGAAAATATGAGTGGAACAGCAACATCACAACTTACAATTAAGGACAAAATGAAAACACACACACACATAGAACAAACAACTTACAATTGAAAACACACACAAAATAAAAATGAAAACACACACAAGACAAAATGAAAACACACACACACATAGAACAAACAACCAACCAACAATAAATAAATAAATAAACAAACAAATAGAAAAATATAAATAGAAAAATAGAAAAATGAACACAAACACACACAGACACCCGGATGTGGCGCATGCGCAAACTGAGCACGCAACCCACACACAAACAAAATGGCGTAGGATAGAAGAAAGGAAAGGCACAGAAACGAAGAAAGAAATCCCCAGTCACTGAAGAGGTCACAGAGTGTGTGACGAAAGAACTATGACTATATATATATAAACAACTATCTGGTTGTGGAACCAACCAACCAACCAGAAATTTATAAATTTGTAAATTTATAAATATATAATAAATTAAATTGAAGTGAAAGCAACTGGTGCGTGTGTTTCTTATTGGCAACATGACCCTCCCAAAGTATAACAACATATATATATAGATATATATATGTATATATATATATAGTAATAATAATAAATTTGAAGACTAAAATCCAAAGAGGGCTCGATATATATATATATATATATATATATATATATATATATATATATATATATATATATATATATCGAGAGGGTGTAACTAGGAGTTACTGCAGGTTCACCCGGGTGAGCACTCGATGTTTAGGTTCACTTCTGTGTTGATGTGTAGAGCTATACAGAGTGTAAAATATAGAAAGGATAAAAAGGACGATTTATTATTCCTTCATTGCATTTATCGATAAGTGACGCGCGTTTCGCCACTGATCAGCTGAAGGTTCGATCTATATCGATCCTACCCGATGTGCGTGCGTGTACGCAAATTTATGTGTATGTGTGTGTATGTGTATGTGAACACATGTGTATGCATATGTCTATGTGTGTGTATATATATATCTGTATATATATATGTGTATGTGTATGCATATGTGTATGTGTGTGTATATATGTATGTGTATATATGTGTGTGTATGTGTACGTCTACTTATATGTATATGGGTAAATCTGACTGTATGTGTAGGTGAGCTCAAATATGTGCATGTATGTGTATATGTGCGAGTATGTGTGTGTTGTCGGTACATGTGTGTGTATATATATATGTATATATATATATGTGTGAGTATACGTGTGTGCGAGTGTGTATGTGTATATCTTGCATACATGAGTGTGAGTCCATGTGCACATACCCATGTGTATGTATGTGTATGTATATATGTAAAACACCTTCTACATCGCCGCTCACCTTCCCCCCATCTCTGTCGTTCGCCACCCCCACCGATACTCCCCCACTCTCCATATTCGTGCCCGCATGCGCGCATACACATACATGTGTGTACATATACATATGGCTCTGTGTCAGCGTATGTCGATATGTGTGGGCAAGGATGTGCGTATGTGTTTTATTTTGTGTGTGTTTATACAACAATATATGTGCACATATATACATATATGTGTGTACGTATACGTATATACAAGATATCTGTCAGACGAAGAGCGCATAAATATGTATCTATGTAAGGACCTGACGCCACCAATACATCCACCACACCACCACAAACGCCGCTACCATAGACAACGGCACCACTACCACACCCCCACCCACACGCCAACCCGTCTACCGACAATCCACTAACCTCATACCACAGCGCAGCCACTAAATAACCTTAACCACCACCATATAATCACATCCACCCCCACATACTCTACACGCCAAGGCCAACCCACCACCACACCACAGCCCACCTCATCCACAGACCGTCACCAACATCTCACCATCACACCCACCCCCATATACACTACAGGCCAGTACATCGCCTTGATCCTTCCCACCAATCAAAACAACTCATTTTGTCAAACTCTTGAAACTCTGACTTTACCATATAGCATGTATTTCATTTTCTTATAGCATTTTAAGAGGGTCCGTCGAGCTGCCGATTATTGAGTCGGGTAGGATCGATATAGATCGAACCTTGAGCTGATCAGTGGCGAAACGCTCGTCACCTATCAATAAATGCAATGAAGGAATAATCAATCGTCCTTTTTATCCTTTCTCTCTCTCTCTCTCTCTCTCTCTCTCTCTCTCTCTCTCTCTCTCTCTCTATATATATATATATATATATATATATATATATATATATATATATATATATATATATATATTTATATATATAGCGTCGGTGGTTCGGCCTGCTTTGAATATGCGTTCATAGGGATCCTCTCAACTAATCATAGAAAGCACACCCACACACAAAAACTGGAACTGTTCCAGAATGTTAAGGTAGGAAATGAGGGAAAATTGACTGCTATTTCTAGCAGGTCAAGTTAGTAAGTAGATGCGCTTTCATTAACTTATATACGTAATGCTTACAGAAGCTGTCTCTCCCACATACATACAGACAGACAGACACACAGAGACAGACACATACGCATAAATACACACACACACACATATATATACTTATATGTACAGTAACTATGATAGCATAATCCAATATGTTTTTCAATGTTTAAGACCGTAGTGTCTGATTTGAAGCGGGTATAGCTACCTTTATTGCAGTCAGGGCATTCGAACATTGCTCACACATTAGCACTTCTTTCTAGTATACACACCCACAGGTGCACACACAAACGCACACACACACACACACACATATATATATATATATATATATATGTACACACACACACACACACACACACATATATATATATATATTGTTATATTTATATTTAGGTATAGTCATGTTGACAATATTGCCAATAGAAAGAAACACACGCACCATTTAATTTTCACTATATCTTTATATATATGTATGTATTGAATTAAGACCCAATATGAGTTATAGAGTAAAAATAATTGTTTCTACTTTAAGCACAAGGCCAGCAATTAGCCAGTGCATTACTGGTACTTTATTTTATAGAGTACTAGCAGTAAAGCCCGGCGTTGCTCGGGGTCGCTCAGTAGCTGTGTTAAAGTTACAATGTTAAGTTTCTTTCTTGGCTTAAAAACTGTAGTGTCTACTGTGCAGACTTGCATGTGGTGTTTTTGATTAATATTCCCTCAACCAACAATATGCCTTATGAAGTTAAGAAAACATAACGATAACCCGAATGTTATAACAAAAGAGGATGCTGGGGATAGAAACTGCACTGGTTATTTATTAACAAAGATCGAAAATGTAAACACTGCAACGCAGAGAAAAACATTAGCGTAACCAAATTATCAGTTATGTCTGTCTGCACGCCTATATCACCTCTCTGCACGACTGTCTGTCTGCACGACTGTCTGTCTGCACGCCTATATCACCTCTCTGCACGACTATCTGTCTGCACGCGTATATCACCTCTCTGCACGACTGTCTGTCTGCACGCCTAACGACGAAATATTTGCTTGTTTTACGTAGTCTTTAAATAGACTTGTTTTCAAGTAAAAATATTGTTTTAAAATGCTTTTAAATGGAAATGAAGCAAAACGGAAGCTTAGTGTTCGAACTGATGAATTTTGCAGGTCAATATTTTGCTGGCTCGACAACTGTTAAAGCCAGCGTAATTTTTTACGTAAGACGCTCAATGTAAACAGAACAAAGGGAAATAACTGATAACTTACGCTCAAAAATCGATACATTATATTCGATTTCGTCACATAGGGTGGGTCAATTTGAAATATTTTTTTTCCGATGTCTTCGCTAGGGCTCAATGTAGAAGTATAGCAATTTCGGTGCAATTCCGTGAGAGATTCTAAGAGGAGATGTGTGCCAAAAATCGATAGACAGACAGACAACCACAGTTTTATATATATAGATAGAGTAAAAATAATGTCCAATATCATTGCTGATTGTTTTCAAAGTTTTGCCAAAAATTTGTATTGAGAAGACAGAATCGGCGAATCTTCGAAGTAAATATTACCCATTAATAATTGTTTCTACTTTTGGCACAAGGCCAGCAATTATTCCAGTGTATTACTGGTACTTTATTTTATTGATCTCGTAAGGATGAAAGACAAAGTAAACCTAGGCGGGATTTGAACTCAGACCCTAAAGGGGCGTAACTTTATGCTGCAAATAATACAAGCAAACACGTACGCACACACAAACGCACATATATACATATATATACTTTATTAAGGCCTAGCTTAAACATAGTTACACAGGGTTATCAGATAAAGTACTCATTCTTGCAACCATCATTACTAAGCGTACGCCCCCCCCCCCCACATATATATATATATATATATTGAAAGATTTCTGCACAGTTTCCGTCCGTCATATACTTCACACAAGGCATTCGTCAAGCCGTGGCTTTAGGAGAAAAGAATTTCCAAAGTGCCGCGCATAAGGAACGAACATAAAATCACGTGGTTGTGAAGATAGAACTTCTTAAGTAATTCCCAATAAATCCGGCACACACATACCAGTTCACACGCGCAAAGCACAGATATAAATACAGACACAGACACGCACACACACACACACACATATATATATATATATATATATATACATACATACATACATATATATATATATATATATATATATATATATATATATATATATATATATATATATATATATATATATATTAAGCGGAAAAAATGAAACGAAATTTTATTTCCCACTCTTAGTACGGCTGTTACTTAAATATACGTACATATATATATATGTGTGTGCATGTATGTATATATATATACATACTACTGTACGTCTGTATACATATATGTATGTACGTGTACATACTTATATATATATATATATATGTATGTATATATATAGAGAGAGAGAGAGAGAGTGTGAGAGAGAGAAAGAGAGATGCATCGTGTAAGCTTGCAAGAGTATGTGTTTGTGTGTTTGATTCGCATTCTTTGCTTGAAAATTGCCACTTCTAGAAATATGATAAACAATAACACCGCTATATTATGACTTTTAGTAAAAGTAGTAGGTGTTTTAAGTCCTTAAAAATCACCACATGTTAACTAACGGCAAATTGCATATGAGAAGATAAAAACGAAATACACATTACAGAAATCATTACATACTTCTTATAATCAGGCGGAGCGAACAGACAACACAACACAGCACAGTACTGGAGGAGTAGCATTCTGTTACGCGGAGGATCTATAAACAGACACATGCTTTGATTATATTCTCTATTCTTGAATTCTGATGATACAGCATTGACCAAATATTCATACATACATATACGCACACACACACGTACATACATACACATACATATATAATAATATATATATATATATATATATATATATACATACATACATATATATAAATACATATATATACATACATACATACATACATACATACATACATACATACATATATATATATATATATATATAAATATTATATATAGAGAGAAAGAATATGTGTGTATGGGGGTACATACATATATACAAATAAATATAAATATATGTATACACAAATAAATATATAAATATATAAAAATAAATATTACATATATTATTCATATACACATGATATCATAAATATATATGTATGTATATATATATACACACATATACTTATATATATAAATATCTATCTATATATATATACTTTATATAGATATTCACACACTCTCTCTCTAACACACACACACACACACACACACACATATATATATATATATATATATATATATATAGTGTATCAAAACCACACGCACACAGCTACACATACATAGCGCTTAAAGAGTGATTTTCGATGTACTTTTTGAAACAGAGGGTTGTATAAACATACACATGCTTTATTTTCTGATCACACAATAAAGCAACTGGTGCGTGTGTGTGTGTATATATATATATATATATATAGAGAGAGAGAGGGAGAGAGAATCTCTCATATATATATAAATAATATATATATATATAGAGAGAGAGAGGGAGAGAGAATCTCTCATATATATATAAATATATATATATATATATATATATATATATATATATATATATATATATATATATATATATATATATATATATATATATATATATTCGTATATATATATATATAAGTAAGATACCTGTATATATGCTCCTAAAATACTTTTCAGTGTTTTCTATAAGGAACAGAATTACATTCGGATATTTCGATGCGAGAAATCGGTAAGTCATTTTAGCATTGTATTATATCACTTATTTAAATCTTATATAAATCTTTTAACTTCATTGTCATCTCTTTCTTTATGTTTACCTATAATATATTATTATTATTGTTATTATCATTATTGTTGTTGTTATTATTATTGTTATTATTATTATTATTATTATTGTTGTTGTTGTTGTTGTTGTTATTTTTGTTTAACATAATTATACAAATGTAAAAGAATAGTATATGTTGTGGAGGTTCTTGTGTATTTCAACCCCACTGTGCAGGTAAACTGTGATATAGCAGAGATGAATTACAATTAATGATAATTACCATCAAAGCTGTTCCAGCCATGACTATCCCGTGTTTTTATTTGATAATTTGGTCTGAATTGTTAAACGTGTCTTTTCTTTAACTATGATGGTTAAGGTTTGATTTAAAGGGGTTTAATCGGTATTTCTAACAGGTCGAAACAATCACGGGGAACCCTTTATGAAATCACCTCCGACCAATAAATTAATAAATAAATAAATCAGTAAAAGTAAATTATACACACACAGACATATATATATATATATATATATATATATATATATATATATATATATATGAATATACATATATACATATATATATACATACACATATATATATATTCCTTTTTTTTAAATACACCTAACTGTACTAACGATTTCACATATTTATATACATATTTCCCAATAGTTATATATATATATATATATATTTCCCAATATATATATATATATATATACACACACACACTCAAACACACACACATATGTATATAAGTAATCTTATCGAATACGTGCGTCGTTAGGCAATGTAAGAAAAGAAACCAGCTTTCTTGAATTACCAAATAAGTTTCATTGTAGCTTTCTAACTGAACTAAATATTTTTAGTAATACACGTGCTTTTGAAAATGAAATTCATTTTATATATACAAGAAGCGTAAAGAATATCTTGCTAGCAAGATATTTCATTAAAATTGAAAACTACATTTTAAGTTAGAATACTAAAACGAAACTTATTTGTTTCGGTAAATTTAAGAAAGTCAAGTTATTTCTTTTTTTTTTCATTCCAAGTTATGCATGTATTCGGCAAGATTATCAACCCCCCACACACATTATCTAGGGTTACATTTTCCTATAAGTCCCGTCTAATTGTTTAAATTCAAGTTACTTTTAATTCATTAGCGTTCTAGACATGAGTTCCGGTCTTTTTTTTTGTATGTCTAAGGCAGAGATTCCCTAGTGTTTTAAGCCACCGACCTCTTTCAACCCCTTTAAACCAATCCCTGTTCAATAAATAAATAAATAAATAAACAGAAATCAAAATTAACAATAAAAACTAATTATATATAAATCAGGAACTTGTACAAGCGAGTTGTATTTTGTTGTATTTATGAATTTTCATTTCCTATATAAATGCCAGGTTTTGGTTCAAAAGCTCTGGTGATCCCCCATATCTGGGCAATCCCTTCGAAATCTGGGGGTCGATATCGACAACTTTGGGGATCTCGCATCTAACGTATGATTTGGATAGTATTTCTAGCATGTCGAACGGCCACGTAAGATTCGCTCGTTGACTTGTATGCATCTCTATCGAGCAGACTTCACAACAGCACTTTCTACTTTTAGTGAAATAACATATAGTTTATAATAACATGCAGGGACTGCCATTGAACCGGGGAACACGTGTTTGCGTAGTAAATCTGCTAACCAAACAATCAGACATGCCTGCGACCATAGTTTAGTATACTTACCATTTTTTAAATCAACGAAATATTTATGTATAATTGCTATTTCAGTGACAGAAAATAGTGTCAATAGAAAGTGTCGCATTTTATTTAAATAAAGAGTTAAAGTAATATTTTAAGTTGCTTGTTAAGTAAATATATGTAACATACACACAATGAGAAATCAATTTATACAATGATGTTACATGCATACAGTACCGGCGCTAACATTAAGCCAACAGAGGTGCATTACTAAACTACGAATGATCACAGATTTATACATATTTGTATAATTAAATTAAACATATCATAATTTCCTGCGATCAATATGTTAATTGTTAAATAACTTTGCCGCGTAGAAGTGTTGTGGAAATATCCAAAGCGATGGAAAGATCTGTAACATGATTTGACGTGGGTAAGTGTGGACCTTGTAGTAAATAAATGCAGGCTTAATAATTTTCTCAGTGTAAAAAATCTAGCTTCGTTAGCTTGCCAAATTGTTAGTTGACATTATTAAATCTCGCCAAGTTTAACTTTGCCTTTCATCCTTATGGGGTCGATAAAATAAAGTACCAGTCACACACTGGGGTCAATTTAATCGACTTTCCCCTCCCCCAAAATTACTGGACTTGTGCCTATATATAAGAAACCATGATTATATTTGAATATTTGAGACGGTGGGGAGCATAAGCAGGTCAAGGGAGCGTACATTAGAGGACAACTTGGAGTAATAAACACTCAGGCGCCGGCTCTGCGTGTATATGAAAATTAGATAACGTTTTATTCAAAACCATAAATAAACAGAGAAAAATCAAAACATGTAAAGTTGTCTAAGTAATCGATATGGCACGTAACCTGGTTGTTAGTGTTTAGGGTATTAGGTTCACGATCATAAGGTCGTGTGTAAGACTCCTGGTTCTGGTGGCGTGTAGCCTTCTTGAGTAAAATACTTTAATTTATGTTACTCCTTATGCCAGATAGTATTAATAATGGAAAGACCAACGGGCACACTGTTTTCCTGGGTCGACCTGACTACCTGCTCTTTTTATAAAAGTAGTAAATCAGTGAACATTTCTTGCATTTTTACGTGAATTATATTTCTTCTGAATATTTATATTAACTATGACTTTCTTTGCTGTTTATTTTTCCTGGATTCGTTAATTCAATACCTTTTTAGATATGCATTTATAGATATACATATACAGTTGTCCGCGGGGCTTACGTTCCTAGAGCACCCGCGAAGAGTGAACAACCGCGAATATTGGACGTGGTCAGTTAAAATGACTATGAATGTCAAAACATAACGTAAAATATAGGCCGGCAAATACGGTATATTGTTATTAATAATTTAACGTTAAAAAGCGTTGAAAAATATATATTGCCACAAAAAAAGCCATAAAAAATTTGCGGAGGATATTTATACGATTTCACGAATATGCAGTGGTTCCCACGAATAATTATTAGTTGGGTTCTAAGAAAAACATCTGCGAAAACCAGGGACCTCGAATTCCGGGGGTACACTGTATTCATATATTTAACTTTAATAAGTTTCAGCCACCTGGCGAAGTCTTTCACATTATGGGTTCACAATTTAGTCATATTTTGGACACCGTCACCCATTCTAGTAAAGAGTTGTTTTTATAGACAAATCCAGATGTAGGGGGTTTATCCAGGATTTCTTGGAGGAAATTGTTCAGGAAACGTTTGAATATTATAGGATCTGTTTCTGTCTTGATGTATTACGGTGTGATATTAAAGAGAGCAGGGCCAGCTGAGATGAAGTTGTTGCGTCGTATTGTTGCTATGAAATGTGAGTTTGATATTTGTAGTGAGCTGGTAACACAGGGCCCAAGCCTTGGGTGAATATCAAAGGAGATGCTAACATCATTTGTGTATTCTTAGTGGAATACTTTCCATAACATACAGATAATGTGGCACCTCGGCGGCGTTGGAGAAAGTAGAGTTTGAAATTTTCTAGGTGACCCCAATAGTCAAGGTCTGTCATACCGTCTATCTTTTTTATAATTAACCACTGAGGTGTTTTAATTTTCACGATATTTTGTTTTGTGTGAGGATATCACCCCCCCCCCCATATATAAATTTGTGCGTGTGTGTGTGTGAAGGCGCATGGCTTAGTGGTTAGAGCATTGAGCTTGCAATCAGGAGGTTGTAAGTTAGATTCTCAAGGTTGTGTCCTTGAGCAAGAGACTTTATTTCGGGTTGCTCCAATTTACATAGCTATAGAAAAGAGTTGTGACGTCACTGGTGCCAAGCTGTAACGGCCATGCCTTTCCCTTGGACAACATCGGGGGCCGGAAGAAGGGAAGCTGGTATGCATAGGCGACTGCTGGTCTTTCACAAATAACCTTGCCCGGACTTGTGTCTCGGAGGTGAACTTTTTAGTTCATTTGTGACAGAAGGTTGTCTTTTTACCCTATATGTATACACACATACACACACACACATATATACATACAAATATAGATACTGTATATACACACACATATTTATATATATATATTTGCATGTATATTGAAGAGCGACTACTTTCGAGTTTCCGATTCTTTATTAGAACCTTCTCGTGTTTTCTAATAAAGTGTCTACAGGTTGTTTGTAACAGCAATTATCCCTTTGACAACGTTTTCAACATTTCCAAAGCCATACGGTTTCATCACCATGAAAATGATCAACGGGTTTAACAAATTCGACAGCAAAAATGAAATCATTTGCTACATTGGCCAGCTCTCTCTCTCGAAGGCTCACCATGCATTTACATCAAGAAAAAAATTGCAATACACTACACCTCACACTACAGAAGAAAGTTAGATAGGAGAACTTTACCAGTCAATACATAATTTCGATGAAAAATAGGCAACATATATATATATATATATATATAGGCGAAAACATATAGTTTTGAAACCTATATACATGGGCTGATTATCTGTTTGCCGGAAAATAGAATTAAGGTGTTCGTTCTTACATAGCTATATACAAATATAAGTACGAATATTTTGTATATTTAACGA
>OZ024743.1:340686406-340698906 GCA_964016885.1 Eledone cirrhosa
AACAATGAATATAACACCACTGACGATGTTGCAGATGTGCAACGAAAGATTTATGTAAATTATGTAAACTATATATATATATATGTGTTTGTGTCTATATTGTATCTGTATTATTTTTGACCACCGGTCAGTCAATGGCAACATTGAGGACCGAGTAAGTTAGATCGCAGATATAATAAAAGACAGCGAGAAGCGAAAACCAACCAAACAGTGAGTGTGTTCTGTTATTAATTCTGGCAATATTACGCAAATATGACCCTCCCCAAGAATAACAATATTTGTTTCGACACACGATTTCATATAAAAAACCTCGCAAAACTAATATATATATATATATATATATATATATATATATATATATATATATATATATATATATATATATATATATATATATATATATATATATATATATATATATATGCATATATATATATATATATATAAATATATATGTATATATGAATGTATGTATACAAACACACACACACACACACATATATATACATATATGTATGATAAGTGGTTCAGTAGAATCGTGGTTTACTCTGGAAGATAGCAAAATCAGCGCACTTTGCTAAGACAGAGTGTATATATTAAAATCAATGCTAGGTTTGACATCAAGTTCTTTATTGATTATACAGAGTTACGACCGTTTAAATATATATATATATATATATATATATATATATATATATATATATATATATATATATGTCTTATGGCTGCTAAGATGCGTCAATAGGTGGTATACTGGTTGAGCACTCTATGCTCCTACGGAGCACAGTATGATAAAATGGAAAACGAAGACTCTGATGCATTGGAACTCTATTTATTACTTATTACAATTGTTTCTCCGGCGAACAGCTCGAGGTGCGATCTGTTTGTGGATCGAACCTGACTCTGGATTCGCAAGTTCCTCAAATACGTCTAGTGAAGTGGTTCCCAACCTTTTATAATAAATTCCACCTTAATGATATAGCCAAACAGTATGCCCCCCCCCCCCCGCCCACACACACAAAAAAAAAAAAAAAAAATTAGAACTTTTGATATAATTTATTTTATGTAGAAATAATTTCTGCATGTATTTTATTTCAATCAAATCATTTTTAATTTATTATAAACCTTTTTTCAACAAAAAACATTAAAATAAGAACATATTTAATTTCAAAGAGCAAATTAATGATGTTTCTGTAATTGTTTGTTTTCAACTAGTTTCTGGAATCTTGGAAGAATAGAGGTATAAGCACACCTCAAGTCATCTTCAACTGCCAATTTGTTTCTTGCCTTTGATTTGATTGCTAACATAGCAGAAAACCCGCTCTCACAAAGATAAGTAGATGAAAATGGTAGCAACACATGGATCGCCATGTCAGTTATTCTTGGGTAGGACACTTTCATAGAACACCAGAATTCATTCAATTCTTCTGTCTTAAACAAATTCTTTGCTGTGGAATCATTAATTAGTTCAAGGAATTCTTCTTGAACGGCTTCTGGTACAACTTCCACATCACAAAGAAAGGGATTTCTTGTCAACTCAAGATTTTGTTGACTTAGAACTGGGAAGTACCTCTGAAACTCATCCTCAAGTTGTAACAGATGCTCAGTTATTTCAAGTTCTGTGGTCATTGGGAGTTGCTCTCCATTTAGAATAGATGTCATTTTTGGAAACAGTATAACATTACCTTGGTGAACTCTTTGCCTGTATAATACTAATTGTCCTAGAAAAGCACGGATAGCATCTGTATGTGACAGAATATTGCAATTTTTCCCTTGCAACTTTAAATTCAAACTATTGAATATGTCGAAAATGTCAACAAGATAAGCAAGAAGAAGATCAAATTGATCATGTTGAAATTTTTCCAGAATATCTTCCTTCTTTTGCTCTTCAACAAACGTTTTCACCACATTGTGAAGCGAGAAAAACCTTTCCAAAAATTGACCAGCTGACAACCAAGAGACAGCTGTGTAATAAAGATGAGTATGCTTTGTTCCCAGGTCATCACAAAGTTGTTTGAACAAACGAGTATTCAGAGCTGATGATTTGATAAAATTTACAATTTTGACAATGTCTTTGAAGAAATTATTTAATTTTTGAGGCAATGATTTTGATGCAAGGGCTTCCCTGTGTACGAAGCAATGTACTCCTACTACTTGTGGTGCTTTAGCTTTTACCAGTGTTTGAAAAGCAGACCTTGATCCAAGAATTGCTGGTGCTCCATCTATTGTTATGCCTATGAGACGTTGCCAAAGAATTCCTTGCTTGTCAATAAATTTAGAAATTGATTCCATGACATCAACTGCTTTCGTTGTGCCCTCCAGCGAATGACAGTAAAGAAACTCTTCTTTCATATGACCATTAAACAAATAGCGACAGAAGACTAGGAGTTGAGAACACATGGAAACATCAGTTGATTCATCAAGCTGCAATGCAAACCATGGTGAATCCTTAATTTGCTCAACGATTTGATCCTTCAAATCTTCCGATATATCATTTATCCTTCGTTTTATCGTATTATTTGACAAGGATATATCATTTAACTTCTTTGAAGCACTTTCTCCAACAACAAGTTTAACCATCTCTTTGGCACAAGGCAAAATCAGTTCCTCAGCAATCGCGTGTGCCTTCTTTTGTTGAGCAATCAGATAAGCAACGCGATAGGAAGCTTCAAACAATAGTGGCCTTGGTCTCATGAATAGTACCACTTACATCAAGCTTTCCTTTTAAAAAAGGATTCATCTTACCCAAGAAGTTGAGGGTGACATTTTGAAAGATGTAATTTGAGCTTAGAAGGCCTCATAGAGTATTTTCCAGTACCTTGAAACAAGTTACACATTGAGGCAAATCAATATTGTTCTTTTGCATGCAAACAAATCCCATTTGAAGATATGTATCATCATACTTTCTTTTTTTCTGTTTTCCTGACATTGAGAAGTTCACTAAAATAAATAAAAAAGTTTCTATATCCAGTTTTAAATGATAAATTTACTAAAATAAATAATGAAAAGTACTTCAAAATAGTCAAAGTAATTTTGTCAATGAGAAATTTACTAAAATAAATAATATATATCCTGTTATAAAAATAAGTTTCTTTACTAAGTTTCTTTACTAAAACATAAATTGTTATATCCAGATTTAAATAATTATCAAGTGAAGTAAAATCATGATTAGAAAAGGTAGAAAGTTGATAAAAAGTTGAATATAAAAATTTGAAGCAAGAAAAAGAAAAATTTATGTTAGGAAACTACTCTTCTTTTTTATGTACGAAATTTTGTGATTTTTAGTTAATTCCCGTGGCTCCCCCAATAACTTTCTATGGCCCATTGGTGGGACATGGGCCCCTGGTTGGGAACCAATGGTCTAGTGGTTTCGGAGCAAATCCCCCTCTTTCTCTCTCTCTCTCTCTCTCTCTCTCTCTCTCTCTCTCTCTCTATATATATATATATATATATATATATATATATACAGTTATTTAGATCTCGTTGTATACAATTTTCTCAACAAACTCCTTTGGGATACACGCATAGCATTAATTGTATTAAACATTTTCAGCCAGCAGCCTAATCTATGAAAACAGTACAATTACTGTATCGACAGATTAACATATGAAAACGTTAAAATACTCACGATTGCATCAATTGAAACAGCCAGTATCTTCCTAGTTTAGCACTCAAAAATCCATCGGACTACAAAATCCACGTCGAAGGTGATACAGTACTGTTTCAAATTCCGCGGAGAATCCACTGGTCATCGATTAATAATAACCAGAAAATTATTCCGGACAAGGGAATTCTGATCGTATATACATATCTGTCTGCTACAATTTTCATGTAATCCAGTACAATCTGCTTCATGCTCGAGTGTTCATCGACTAAACCGGCTCTCCCACTAGAACCCCAGCAGCACAAAAACAAAAAAAAAAAACAAAAGAAAGAAACCAACAAAAGGTGTAAAAAGGGTGGAGGAACTTTACAGAGCCAACGGTTATCCAACCTAGATATGGGTTAAATAGTTTCATCAACGCGTAGTTGACTAAGCGTGGTATAGACGGCTTCACCCCTGATATAACCAAAACCAAGCAGAAAGTGGTGGAGGTCAACCACGTAGGGCTTGCTCCAACAGGGGTAAGAAGGCCTTGAATTGAATCGGATATATATATATGTATAATATGAAGATAGTTTATTCAGTAATTCGGTGTTATACATAATTCTGTGGCATCAGCAATCATTACGCAATTATGATACGTCTTCTTAAGACAGCAATTTTTTTAAAGGAAAAATATCTGGTAATATGGAGGCGAACCTATTTTCAATGATGTTTTTTCAATGTTCCATCTTCATGTCATGTCACCAGATATTTTACCTAAAACAATTGCTGTCTGAAGACGTCGTGTGACAACTACGTACTAATGCTATTGTGTAATAGTGTCATTTCTGACACCACAGAAATGCGTATAGCAGTGAACCACCTTACAAATTGAATCATAGAAAACTTCTTTTCATAATTATTATTATACTCACACTCCATAGTGTGCTACCCAAGTGATCCAACATCACGATCGGACACACGCATAAACCATGGTGAGGTTTCTTCAGCTTATATCATTATTTATTAATTGGGGTGCTGCAAACACAACCATAAATATCTTTTAATTAAGTAGGTAATATCGCGCTCACCCGCACCCATACACACACAAACACACTCACACACACAGGCGCACACACACACACACACACACACTCGCACACCACACACCCTACACACACACATATATGTATATGTTTATTAATTCATCTTTTGAAATCACTCCCCTGCAATAATCTTTCATCAAGTTTGGCACGCTATTCATTTCAACTAGTTATTAAACATAACGCTACCACCACTGTCCATTTACACATGTTAGAGTCAGACATGCTTTCCAGCATAGTTATGTCCCTTTACGATCTGAGTTCAAATCCCGTCGAGGTTAACTTTGCCTTTCGTCCATACGGGGTCGATAAAATAAAGTACCAGTAATGCACTGGGTAATTGCTGGCCTTGTGCCAAAAGTAGAAACAATTATATATTACATATGTGTATGGCTGTGTGTGTGTGAAGGGTGACATATTGGTATCCTGTTGTTCTATCAAGTAAACGACATAGCCATTATATTAGCGAGCAAAGTGCCCGAGTAATCCACAGGCATATGTAGTACAGTTAACTTAATTCTCAAATGGAATCATCCTTAATGTGTGACAAACCCGTACATGAAATTCTAGGTACCATCAATCAGTTTCCACAAGTTTTCCGTGTCCTCCATTTCACTCACAAAGATTGGGTACTTAGAAAGTTATGATAAGAGACAAATGCCCCATTTGCTACGCAGTGAGATGGAATCATGATTGAAAAGGAAGTAGTTTACCCTCTCAGTAATCACTACTTTGTGTTAGATTTCTTTGATATCCCCTCTCTCTCTCTCTCTCTCTTTGTTGTCAGTAGTCAAGAAACTGCTATCTATAGCTATCAACTTATCTTCAGACAATAAACACAACAACTATCTTTTTTTCTATCCGTATATATATGTGCCAGTTTGTCTAGTTATCTGTGGATTTCGAATCGAGATTCATTTCGCTAATAATTGTTTCTACTTTTGGCACAAGGCCAGCAATAACCCAGTGCATTACTGGTACTTTATTTTATCGACCCTGTAAGGATGAAAGGCAAAGTTAACCTCGACGGGATTTGAACTCAGACCGTAAAGGGGCGTAACTATGCTGAAAAGCATGGCGTCCGACCCTCTACCGATACTGCCAATTCACCGCTAATAATGTAGATGATATAGAGAGCGAGGTAGGTTCTAAGTAACATAAGTGAAATTTGTTCGGATTAATTTGGTTTGGATTATGATTTAGGAGCATAGGACTTTAAAAAAAATACATAAGCTCTTCCTCATCCATGGGCAGTTTATTGGCTGACTTTATGCAATGTCAATAGGTCATCATTTTGATATAAACCTTCCCAATTCCTGGAAAGAGATGATCAATATATAAGGAAACAGATGGAGAAATAGAGACACAGATTAGAATATCAGCAATAGAAACAAGGGAACATAGACTAGAGGAGAGTGCTGCTTACTAGAAACCCACATATTTAATGTTTGTAAGACTTGATGAATATATATAGAAAAAGAGTTAAAGTAATGACTATTAATGATTATTAATGATTATTAATATCGGGGCGGTGGATTGGCAGTATCGGTAGAGGGGCAGACGCCATGCTTTCCAGCATAGTTACGTCCCTTTACGATCTGAGTTCAAATTCCGCCGAGGTTGACTTTACCTTTCATCCTTACGGGGTCGATAAAATAAAGTACCAGTAATGAACTGGGTAATTGCTGGCCTTGTGCCTAAAGTAGAAACAATTAATGATTATTAATATCAATAAAAGAGTTGAGGAATAATTATCCAAGTTGGATATGGAAGGGATCTATGTAGATTGAGACATGTCAGTTGTTTTAACTTCTTTCTCCTTATCAAAAGCCATGGAAGTATTTCGTTCTGTTTACGTTGAAATCTGAAAATGACTATATCCTACACAGGAACTTGGAAATCGGCATTAAATTACCCATTAAACTGTTGCAAACCAATGACGACAAGAAATATATACAAGCAGGAATTCCAGAGATTTGAGGTTCCACGGAGGAAGAACTGAATCAACTGGTTACACATGTCCCATAAAACTAAATCTTATCCTTATATGAAATTTTTCGTTTTAAATTAAATTTGTCTGGCCCCTTTTAATCATCCCTTTAGGCATAAACTCCTATAAATATTCTGATCCCACTATATCTTTCCATAGTATATCTTACACTTGCCGAACTCTTACCTTTAGTAAGACATATTTATAGTGACCTGTTAACAGCATCAACGTAAGCACACTTGTGTGCTGCTGGTGCTGCTGCGCTCCGCCTCTGAATGCAGGAGTCGATATTTCATTAGGCAGTGAAGTAATTCTGTAGGTGTTTCGGCCCCTTTCACCATAACACTAGAGCTGTTGCAAGCGACGAAAATCCTGCATACCAGGCAAGTCTGATGCAGTGACTCAATCAACCTCTACGTATCATAGCAGCATGATGTTGTGACTCTAAATGAAACGTCCCCATCCACGTCAATGTGTCAGGCGCACCATACATCTATTTTGAGCCAGTTGTAGTGACTCACTTTCTCAGTGGGCTCCGATAATGTCCAGGAAAGCTGTTTCCTTTCTTTTGCCCCCAGTCCAAGGTCCCTGAAATAAAGTATATTAGTAATTACTTTAAAAGTAAAATAAGCTTCCTCCATATTAATATAAACCTACGTACTTCTAACTTTGACAAACCTCTGAACAACTATACCAATTTCTTACTTAAATAAACAGTCGATAATTTTTGCATTCGTATCACATTTAAAATGACTTATCCAACCTATCTTTTGCATTCAATTTTACCCGCACGTGTTCCTTATATATCAATTACAATGGACCAACTACAACACTTTTACGCGTAATTTCCCAGTTTTATGCTTGAATATCTTCTGACTTTTTCTTACTATTGTATCTGCCTAATTCTTACTTGCCTAATATCCCACAACACTAACACATTGCTTAATGTAATACTGAAACTGAAATTCTTTCATTTCTTTCTTTTGTCTATGTATTCCTAATGAATAATAATATCATACGCCTGACATTTTGCCTTTATTAACGCAATACGTGCTTTACCATTTAGCTGGTTACATTTTTCTTATTATCTAATCAACTAGTCATATTTTAAAACATAATTCAATTATTTTTCTTTACTTATAATTTAACTATATATATCGAAATAATTTTGCCTGTAACGTCACTATTTCCTATCAGATGGATTATATCAATTTGTCCTAATACATTTTGGCAAGGAATAGTTTCTATGTATCCATTTCGTACAACTTACTATATGATTATATGACAACCTAAAGCAGTTAACTCTATTAACAGCTCTTACACATATTCCTCATTAATTTCAAGCTTGCTTCGGTCGTTGTATTGCCCCTATCTCACTTAGTTTTCTATCTCCCTCATTGTTTTACAACACTTTCATTTAGCTTGTTTCGATAGGATTCATTTAACCAATTCTGCGACTTCATTTGAAAATTTTCCCATTAAAAGTTTGACATTTCTGACCACTTTTTAATAGATTTTAACATTAACTGTGCCTCAATATAATTAACAGATATCTTCTTCCTAAGTTTACTAACTTACACTTGATTTTCCTTCCATTAAACATGACAATTACTTTTCAACAGAAACCCACCATACAGTTCTATAATATATATCTTATCATGCTTGATAAATAATTTTTTCTACTTTTGGCACAAGGCCAGCAATAACCCAGTACATTACAGGTACTTTATTTTATCAACCCCGTAAGGATGAAAGGCAAAGTTAACCTCGGCGGGATTTGAACTCAGAATGGCAAGGGCCGTAACTATATGCGTCAAAGCATGGCGTCCGACCCACTACCGATACTGCCAATCCACAGATGCTTGATAAATAATATTAAAAATATATAAAACTAAATTTAACATTCTCTGTAGAAATGTAGAGTAATGTATTTGTAGAACATATAGAAATTTATGAAGCTGGAATGGCGAGACTGCACAGTCATTGCAGATGCGATAAGATAACACATAAGACTTTATAATTACAAATACATTAATGGACATTTTATATATCTTATCATCCCATGTGAAGACTAACGGAGCAGGAAGTGCGATACCTCAAACCAATCGTAATATATACACTGGCACGCATACACACGCACACACACACGTGTATATCTCTAGTTCGTTGAATATCCGTTAAAAATGGCTACTGGTTGAAGATGTGAAATAGTTTTTGCACCGTTTCTAAGTGCTTGTTTTACTACTCCAGTTAAATGCAACCTATCTTGCTATGTTGAAATCGTTTAAATAAAGATGGATCATATATGTTTGAGGACGTTGCCGGACATGCGATAACAATCAAGAAGGGTTTGTAACTCACTGAAATCTTTTTTTCGTTCAGTTTATCTCCTTACAAAACATTTTATGAAAAAACGAATTTTTCTGCAGTATCGGCCCTACCCATTCTGAGTTCAAATCCCGCCGAGGTTAACTTTGCCTTTCATCCTTACGAGGTCGATAAAATAAAGTACCAGTAATTCACTGGTAATTGCTGGCCTTGTGCCAAAAGTAGAAACAATTATCTTTATAATTTAATGTGCAACTTCGTTGGTAGGTAGCCTGTAATATGTATTTATGAATAGGAGTGTGTGCATTAAGATGGGCATACCCAGTTTTCTTTCTATGTATAAAAGGTATATATTTCCTGATAGTGTAGGAGATTAGGGTGCATATATTTGTGTAAAATAACTAGGGTTTATTATTTGTTTTAATTGGCTAGTGATGATATTTTGGTATCTGGAGTACTATAGTGTTTTGTTTAGAGGTGTATGTAAATGTATGAAGGGTTTCTTGCTAACACATCTGGAGTTTGTGAAGGTCTATCTAAATTAGGATTAGAATTATTTAGTAATATATACTTTTTTACTTGTTCCAGCCGACAAGATGTGACCATGCTCGTACATCGCCGTTGTGGTTTCATTTTATATAGCTGCCTTTCTTTCGTTGGTCATTGATACACTGTCACCCTCATTTGTGTTTCTTGCCGCGTTGTATGCTCATCTGGGATCTTAGCAAATTGTCAAGGTATTTCTTGAAAATATTTACATCCACCACACGAGGATATCTCAGGTTTTTCAGGAGCATATTAAAGAACGAGGCGCTTTTACCCTAAACTAGTGCATTATCTGGTCCTTATTCACATTTTGGAGGACGAAATTCTCGTCAATACACAGACATCCTGTTCTGGGGTTTTCCCAGCTCTCAATGCCAAAATTTGGTGCTAGCTTTTTCAGGATCATCCATATATTTATCACTGCATATATCTACGTCTTCATTCTAAGGAGTAGTTACTTAATTATTTCAGCCTCTCCCAGTAGATAATCTCCCTCATATTCTTGGCTTAGCTTCGTTGGATTGTTTCACATGCTGCAGTTAATTTGACATTATGAGATGATCATAACTTAGAGCAATAGTCCAGGCGGCTAAGGAAAAATGTCCTCCAGAGGATGAACATGATTTCTCGGTAACCTGTCCTGAATGACCTTAGAATCTACCCGCTATCGAAGAAGTCATCTGGCATATTTATTTACATCTTTCTCCTTCAGGGATGTGGAAATATTCAGTATTTTACATATTCTTTGAGAGTCTGCTTTAGTGAATAATTTCTTGAGACAATAATCCTATCTTGTGTGCAATGAAGCAGACTTATGTAAATTTAAAGAAGATTTTAGGTTGTTTTTTTTTTGTTTTCTAAAACCCTGGCTTTTCTTTCTCATATGTATTTCTCTACCAGTGCCGCATTTAAGCAGAATTTCTCGGGTTTTGTTTTGAATTTTCAGTTGTTTATTAAGGTGGTTTGCGACCTTTGTTCTTAACCTTATAAGAACTTTTTTGTCTCGGGATTTTGATTTTGTCTGTGTTGACCCTTTCTCCAGGAACAAGCGTAGTGCATATAAATACAATTATATATATATATATGACAAGTAAGTATGTTTTGAAACAGTGAGCAGGTTTGAAATTAGAAAATAGAATAGCTTTTACCGTATTTTTGACTGAAGAAATTTTAGTCTGATAATGTAGCTAAGAATGTAGCTTCTAATTTGAATGGAAGGAGATGGGTGATCTGGATAACCAAAGATGTGGGTTCGACTCCCATGTACGTCAATACTCATCTTTTTTCCATTTATCTGAGGGTTCTAAACCCCATTATCAGACTAAAACTTCTTTAGTCAAAAATACGGTGAAAGCTATTTTATATATATATATATATATATATAAAATGAGATTAATATCCCCACAGGTACTAAGTACCCACGGAAATATATAGGGTGTCTATAATACATTTGTTGTTCAATGGTATTAATTTGAGATACCAGAACTATAAAATTGAGATGAGCGGAACAAGTAAACATTAAACAATCTTTTAAATAAATTAAAATTTGATTTAAATATTTACCTATCCGGTTTCGCCTCACAAAATATTGGAAAACCAAAGGACTTCCAAAGGAAAGATGGGCTCTTCAGAAAGCTATTTACATTTTATAGGACGTAAAGTCTCACAGTTTGTAAATATATCGCCTACTGCCACCTAGCGTAAGGCCAGGTCGTTAAAATGACCCACACATAAACTGGTCGTTAGTAAAAGCGGAAATATTATAGACGTGTTGTTTGCCACGCTACTAATATATTTACAAACTGTGAGACTTTACGTCCTATAGAATAGAAATAGCTTTCTGAAGAGCCGATCTTTCCATTGGAAGTCCTTTGGATTTCCAATATTTTGTGAGGCGAAACCGTCGGTAAAAGCATTTTGGATAAGTAAATAATTAAATCATATTTTAATTTATTTAAAAGATTGTTTAATGTTTACTTGTTCCGCTTATCTCAATTTTATATATATATATATATATATATATATATATATATATATATATATATATATATATATATATATATATATATAATGGCGGCCTCCTCATTATCGAGTATGGAAACTGCACGATATACCATTATTAATAATTAATTAATTCTATCGTGCAATGCCTGTACGTGAAAATATTTTTTAAAGTGAGGAAAGACTGTGCACTAAGCCAATCCCACTCTCTGTGCGACAGTAGCTATAACCCGAAAAGAGGAAAAGATCAACATCATCTGTAACTACTGAGCCGCAGGTTTTATATCGGAGTTATCCCAGTTTCCTGAGTTGCCCTCTCCTAGAAGAATGCCCTGACAAAGGCTAGGGGTCCTTCACTCCCAGTGGTTTAACCGCGCGGTACATGTGTATATACATATTTAGACACTTTCGGATGGCCGTTGACTCCTTCTTCACATTGAAATGGTAGTTTTTGTTATCAAGATTTGAAACAGTTAAATCCAAAGATTTCTCTTGAAAATTGCATGTTATGTTTTCATTAGTTAGTTGCTGGATATTTTTAATGGCAATATATATTTTCATAAATCTATTGGATTGATCCCAACCGTAAGTGGTCAACTCAACAGTCACACAACGGCTTTGAGAATTGGTTGTCACTTCATTTGCATTTTTATTCAAACTTTCTTTCACCCCAGAAATTTCTGTTTGCAGTTTCTCTAACTCTGATTGAAGAAGATTCCTTACATACGTTCTTTCAGCTTTCTCTTTAAGTACTATGATATCTTCAATATCCTATTCTAGGCATTGTTGATAATTATTAAATATTGTCCCTTTCTCTTAACACTTGCTACTGCCGCATATATATATATATATTTATATATTATTAGGGTAAACATTGATGCAATTCAATTCAAGCACTCAACGTACTTTTTCCACATAGGAGTGACGGAGTAAATATCGAATAAGG
>OZ024743.1:340703906-340746406 GCA_964016885.1 Eledone cirrhosa
GGAGTTTACACAAAAAGGCGTCCTCAATAAGGAGGAGGCAATAACAAAATATAAAAATAAAATAAGATATAACAAAAAATAAAATTTTTAACAAAATCCTCAATAGAGAGGAGGCGCCTTGGGGGGTCGCACACACCCCCAAAAAAGTGTGCAACCCTTCTCCTCAGGAGCACAGAGAAGGGGTGCTCCCTTGGTCTTTCATCTTCCTCACCTATAGTCTGATGTAGAGTGAAGGCCCATTCACACGGGCCATTCTCGCCACTTTCACCCATCTTTCATAAAAACGACTGGGGTGCAGCACCTCTCTCTCCATCCTGATCCTTCTTCCGAAATGATATCGGAAGAAACGGACCAGTTGTTGGCCAGAGAGAAAGGTGCCTGACCTCAGTCCTTTCAGACGCGTCCACCATACAACCTCTTTCGCCATGGCTATTACGCACAGAAACACCGCCTCTGCTTCATCTTTGAAGGGGGGAGGCGGCTTGATCATTACAATAGACTCGGTGGTCAACCGGATCGGTCCCACCCTTGACAGCAGTTGTTCGACATAGCCCCACAGATCGGCTACGCCCGAGCAGTGTACCAATGCGTGTGCAACGGTTTCCTCGTCGCACACGCATCTGGGACAGATCTTTTTGGCGGGGTCCCGACCCGGGCGCCCGTGTCTGTAGAGCCTTTCTCGAACGGGTAAAGCCCCTCGGTAGCACTGCCAGGCCAGGGACTTCTGGAAGTTGTCCATAGGTCCTGGGCTGAATGTCCTACCGAACAGGCTGGCCAGTTCGTCCTCCTCCATGTCTAGGGCTTCTCCGAGGGCGTCGTCGCACCTGCTGCGTACCAGCCCTCTATAGAATGTTGCGGTGGAGTCTCCACTGATAACCGGATCCGCCTGCCAGAGGGCGGTGAGCGCCTGGGCACATTCAGTGTGCCAGGCGCCCAGTCGTAGATAGATAGATAGACAGACAGACAGATAGATAGATATATAGAAATCTTTCTTTATTTGCCACTAGGCGGTTCAAAAAATGTGACATTTCAAGACGTGCCGGCGGGGGTTTTACATAAAAATCAAATGACTTTAACATCAATAAATAACAATAAACTATATATATAAAATAAAATAACAATCGAAATCCACTATAGTTAGGAACGTTACTGCGTGGTTGTTTTACACCCCGTAGATAGAACAACCCTCAACACCTGGAGCACGTTTTACAGGTGTTCCCCTCTTCCCTCTTTTTGTCTTCCTCAATCTACAAGTTTATATACAGAGAAGGCCCATTCACTCTGGCCATTTTCGCCACATAAGGATGTAAAGCAAAGTTAACCTCGACGGGATTTGAACTCAGACCGTAAAGGGTCGTAACTATGCTAGAAAGCATGGCGTCATTATTATATCTAAGTAAGCGGTGGATTGGCAGTATCGGTAGTGGGTCGGACGCCATGCTTTGACACATTGAGTTACGGCCCTTGCCATTCTGAGTTCAAATCCCGCCGAGGTTAACTTTGCCTTTAATCCTTACGGGGTCGATAAAATAAAGTACCAGTAATACACTGGGGTAATAGCTGGCCTTGTGCCAAAAGTAGAAACAATTATTTCGTAGTAAACACCGTTTACTACGAAATAATTGTAAATTACTGTTACTTTATTTTACGGGGTCGATAAAAGAAAATACCAGTAATGTACTAGGTAATTGCTGGTCTTGCGCCAAAAGTAAAACAATTATTTCGTAGTAAACGTTGTTTGTGTCTGCACGAAAGACTGTTATTCGGTTTTGTATTCAGTTTCGATTGTTTCCGTACACCATTGCTTATCCATTTAAGTAAGACACTACACACTTTATTTCTTATGAATTTATCTCATATCACTCTCACACACACACACACGCACATATACACACACCCACGCGCGCGCACACACACACATACACCACGCACACCCACCTACACACACATATATATATATACATAATTGTTTCTATTTTTTTGCACAAGACCAGCAATTACTCCAGTGCATTACTGATGAAAGGCAAATTTAACATCGGCGGGAATTGAACTCAGACCGTAAAGGGCCATAACACTATGCTACATTATATATAATTGTTTCTACTTTTGGCACAAGGGCAGCAATTATCCCAGTGCATTACGGGTACTTTATTTTATCGAAACCGTAAGGATGAAAGGCAAAGTTAACCGCGCCGGGATTTGAACTCAGATCGTAAAGGGCCGTAACTCTACGCTGCAAAGCATGGCGTCCGACCCTCTACCGATACTGCCAATCCGACCTAATATACTCCATGATGATCGGCCGTCGAAATGAACGTACACATACTGAGAGCACTGCTGGTCCATCAGGACACACACACACACACACACACACACACACACACACACACACACACACACACACACACACACACACACACACACACATACACACACACACACATATATATATATAAAATAAAATAAAACAAGGACGAGTGGTTTCTCCTTCATTACGTTTATTGGTTGGTGACGCGCGTTTCGCTATTGATCAGTTCAAGGTTCGATCTATATCGATCTAGCCCGGCTCTGTAATCAATGGCTCGTCGGACCTGTTTGGTGGGGTAATGACCACTCGTCCTTGTTTTATTTTATTATACTACACTCTGTCTAGCTCTACACCTCGATACCCACGTGAACCTAAATAACCTACAGTAACTCCGTGTTACACTCCCTGGATATATATATATATATGATTTACTTAAACATTTTAGGAGTGGAATGGTTAAAAAAATGTATATCTGTGCATATATTTTAAATTATATATAAAAACCACAAACACAGGCTGAAATACATATACACGCGCACTAATAATTACTACAGACACTCTTTGACACACAGTGGCACACTCTCATTGGCAATAGACAAAACACACACAAAACACACACATATACAACGATAGTTTATTCAGATTCACGCGTACGCACCATCCCAAACGAAGCGTACATCACTGCAACACACATACGCACGCACACAAACACTAATACACATACGCACACACACACAAACAATTATACAAACACATGCACAGAAACAAACATTAAAAACAACACACACACGCACATGACTTTTTCTTCTTTCCCTTCTAATCTTCCAACCCAGTCTCTCTCTCACTTTGTAATTTAATTTTTTCTGATGAAGGAGATACGTTGAAACCTTCTTTTCCTTTTTTTATACAGCATGAATTTAATAAGACTTTGTAACATTGTTTTTCGTGCTTGTCTTTCTTTTACCTTGAACTACATACTCACACATACACAAACTCATATACATAGTTTGATCTTAGATTTTCTAATATACGATGCATTGTTCATAAATATTCATTATTTAATTACGCCTGTGACAAATGTACATTATGCCAATTAAACTGACTAGTTCTAGTTTGCGTTTGATATACATACCAGTTCACTCTAGCTCTGTAGGTGGACAGAAGAATAATGGTACTTGTCTACCGATGAAAGGTGAATAAGTCATGAAACATGGGTAGGCAATCTGTTACGTTTTTCTGCGTACAAATAGAATATTATACTGTTTTTACATCTGTTTAAATTTTCATAGCGACGCTTTAATAAGCTAATTATACACGTAATAAATTTAACTTTTCCTTTTTAAGGTTTTCTATTTTACGTTGTGTTCGGCAAACATATTCCTGATATAAAGTAAATACAGAGAGAGAGAGAGAGAGAGAGAGAGAGAGAGAGAGAGAGAGAGAGAGAGAGAGAGAGAGAGAGAGAGAGAGAGAGGCACACATACACAACACAAACACACACGAACACACACGAACACACACACACACACACACACACACACACACGCACACACATATATATATACATAATACTACGAGGAAATATATTATCTAGGACTATATTATGCAATATGACTTTCCTAAATCAAGGTCTTAGTGTATGTTTTGAGGGAGATTTGTCTATTTATAGAAAAGTGATTAATATAATATAACATGCGCTTTTCTGTTTAATCTAAAAGCATCGCTGACAGGAATGTGTCTTCGTTTTTTCTCTCTTTCAGATTTTATCAATAGACGCACCAATGGGTGGTCTAGTGCATTTTCACAGTAACAGATGTTCTCACATCGTTTTATATCTGAGAACAGCTGGGTTCGCTCCTACTGTGCAGCAGTTACTCGAAATGTGATTTTAAGAGCTTTAAATTATTTAATATCGTATATATATGTTACATTAAAAAGAAATGTTTCTATTTCGTTTATTGGTTTGAATCATAGGTCAGAGAATTCGTTAATTTTGATCGATTATACAGACTCCTTTCAATTTCCAATGCAATATATGTATGGCTTGGTATGCAAATAAGACTAATCAGCCGATGTATACTTTAGAAAATATTATATATTTTCAACAGCTCAAGCGAGTGGCAGAAATAGATACACAATCTTGACAAAGAGCAATAACCCAGAAACAACGTTGTTGATTGTTTCTCTATGTCATTGCAAGAACAGACGGATGACGGTGGTCATCTAAAAAACATAGCGTTACATGGCTGTTTGCTTGCAAACGAATCGAATGTTATTATTATTCAAATCCCGCCGAGGTGAACTTTGCCTTTCATCCTTACGGGGTCGATAAATAAAGTACCAGTAATGCACTGTTTAATTGCTGGCCTTGTGCCTAACGTAGAAAGAATTATTATTATTCGATATGAGGGCGGTGGATTGGCTATTTCAGTAGGGCATCAGACAATAAGCATTTTTTTTACATAGAGTTACGTTCTGAGTTCAAATGCTTCCGAGGTTAGAATTGCCTTTCATCCTTATGGGGGTCTATAAATAAAGTACCGGTAATGCACTGGGGTCAATTTAATCGACTTTCCCCCCACCAAAAGTGTTGGCTTTGTGCCTATATCAGGAATCATTATTGTTATTCGATATAAAACTCATAAATAATATATATATATATATATATATATATATATATATATATATATATATATATGAAAAGTGTAATTTACTACACAAAACGAAGGTTATAGAGAACATTGAGGTTGGTAATGGCACATGGAATATATAAGAGACAGAATACTTTTTTGTGAAAAAACATATAATTTTATAAGGTAAGGAAATAATAAAGGGTATAATATTATTTCCTTACCTTATAAAATTATATGTTTTTTCACAAAAAAGTATTCTGTCTCTTATATATTCCATGTGCCATTACCAACCTCAATTTTCTCTCTCTCTCTCTATATATATATATATATATGTGTGTGTGGTGTATATGTGTGTATAAATATATATATATGTTTTCTCTGATACCCCAGCCAGCTTACAATCACCAATGGCAGCAACAATAATGTCTCCCAACCATAATAGAACTGAAACAAGAGGAATCTAGTCATATGAATACTGGACGGAGAGGTTAATGACAAGTCGGACTAGTAGCATATCAATGGAAAAATAAATCTCAAGTCGTCTGAAGAGAACGTGTAAAGTGGTTATTATATCATTACCTTGCATCTTTGAAATACGTATAATGACCTAGAAAATAAAATGAAGATAATAAAATGAAAAAAAACCGTCTCTCCTATTTACTATATATATATACAAATATACATTTAGCGAGAATCGCATTTCGGCGAGTAGAAATTAGCGAAACGCAACTTCCTAATTGTGTTGACAAGCGCTCAATGGATTTGAATATACCAGAGCTATAAACATAAGTTCAAAAGGCCATATAAAACCGAGACGATGGTTAAGAAGCCATTAACCACCTATGCAAAAAAAAAAAAAAAAAAAAAATATATATATATATATATATATATGCGATATTAAACAAATGGAAACTATATTTATAAAACCATATTTATTTCATTATACATATTTCGGGGATGCCATATTAAAAATATGGCATGCCTTCGTCAGATAAAATACAATATATAAACAGTTTTATAAATAATTTTGACGTACCATAAATATGAGCGACCATTAAGGTAGGAAGCTGGTTTGGTAGTGAAGTGTTTATAAATATTTAGTGTTAAGCACAGTTATAAAGAAAGACGGAGAAAAAAGAAGAAATGTATGTAAAGAAAAACAGAGAGAAATAGAGAGAGAGATAGGGGAGAGAGAAATAGGGAGGAGGGGAAAAAAGAGAGGCAACCGAAGGCAACAGATGAATAATAATAATTCATCATACAAATTGAGAGATTTAAGAGGGAGGGAGTACGGTAATTATTTAGTTATAGTGTTAAGCACAGTTAGAGAAGAGACGGAAAGAAAGAAAAAATGGGGATGAAGAGAAAACAGAGAGAGAGAGAGATAGAGGTGGGAGGAAAAGAAAGAGGGAGAAAAAATAATAATAATTATATAGGGGGAGGTGAAAATCAAGAGAGAAATAAGAGAGAAACGAGAGGCAAAGTCAAAACGGCAGATACATAAACTTCATCATATATAAAGAGAGAGGAGAAGAAAGAGCTATATCTAGAGAGAGGGATGATAGAGTTACATCTTTACGTCATGCCCTATCAATTTGAATTATCAATTCATATGAACTGGGTAATATAATGTAAATATCAATATTCATGAATGAGACATAAATATATAATGTGTGAAAATAATTTTGCTCAATAATGACCATATGTTTAGTTTAAAACTCTGAGGTCGATGCACCAAAAACTGATATAAATCTTCAAAAAATGACCCTATTTATAAAAATACGGAGATATATAAGTATATACATACACATGCATATGCACTTTCTAAAAAAGGAAAGAAAAAGCGAAAGAGAAAGTCATGTCAAGCTCTAGTTGATAGTATAGACATACCCATGACTTTACGTGATCAACTCTATAATTTCTTGTTTCACAAAAAAAAATTTTCTCTTAAAATATTTCACTATATATATATACATAAAAAATAAACGATTAATATTCATGCCCTCACACACATGATTATCGTTCATGTATACAATATTATGCATATCTGTAACATATACAAAACTATACCCACACATACATATAGATATATATGTATGCACACATACAGGTACATGAACAGATAGAATACAGGTACATGAACAGATAAAATATACTCTGTAATCATTCCATATGCATATTAATACATATGGCCTTTGTACAGAGACAACCAGATATCAATATATCAGCACAGAAATATCAAAACGTTAAAATATTTTCATCACTCCCTAGGGTATCTCAGGCCACAAAAAAACACAGTATGCTTCTTATATTTACCACAGAAATCTATCCTTCCAATTTACCAGACAATATATTGCCAAGTTCTTTAGAAGCAATCAGAATCAAAAAGCAAATAAAAACCCAAAAATTATTTAACAAAAATCATTTAAAGGATTTAGGAGACCCTGTGGTTCTACGGATGCTCTTATATTTAGTATAGAAGTTTATCTTGCGTAAAATTTATTTAATACATTGGGAGCATCTACATTTTAGAGTAGTTTAATTACATCATTTGTTTATATTTATGAAGAAGGTTTAAAAGAAAAAGTTGAAGGAATCGAAAGATTTATCGTCAGGTTTCATACATTAATTAAATTTCTTAATTAATTATACTACATTTTAAATTTATATTTATATTTAAACGTTGAATTCAATCTATGTCTGCAGCAACTGAATAAATTGCTCCTTAGATTAAGGGAATTTTTGTATTTTAATATAAAGAATATCTCCTCCACACAGAGATCACATGTCTCAGATGAGGAATTAAAAGGAATCCCTCTTGAGACAATATTCCAAAACATCGAATACCCAACGTTATCACGTTTAAGTTGCCAGAGTAAGCTTGATAGTGAAGTTGAAGATTTTTTGTTTGGATCTGTGAAAGAATTCTTATGATTATTGAAGCGAAATTTAAATTCTGTCGAGGTGGAACCAACATAGTTGAAAGAATTTAAGTTAGTTTTAACATTACAATTGTATATTATATTTTTAACTAAGCAATTGTTATTTAACGTCAAAATTATTTATAAAACTGTTTATATATTGTATTTTATCTGACGAAGGCATGCCATATTTTTAATATGGTATCCCTGAAATATGTATAATGAAATAAATATGGTTTTATAAATATAGTTTCCATTTGTTTAATATCGTATATCTACTCCAAAAACTTGTCGAGTGCTTTATATCAGTTATAAAATATTTACTTGTTGTAACCCAACAATTTTAAATAAAACTTTTGCATATATATATATATATTTAATTTAATTATGTCTTATATAAAATAATACAGCCAACTATCCACGAAATACAATATAGTTAGCACCCCAAACGTATAATTGGGATTATACTCAGGTATATCCTAATGTTTGTTGAGTGAGATGGGAGTTGGTCGGAGTATCGCTAAAAGCTTTCTCTGTTAATGTATTAAATATATATAACCAAAAGTTAAACTGCCAAGACTGGAATTGAACCATCAGCACAGTTGAGGTATGTCATACATCAATTTATATATTTTATCTGATGAAGACGTACTGAGAAAACAGCACAGTACCTCAGAAATATATATAATAAAATATATTTTGATTACGTTGAATGTCTATATTTATTAATATTTTGAATTAATATATATATATATATATATATATATATATATATACTAGACCACCCGTGACCCGTTGGGTCATGTTCACTTATATATACAACCGGTCCAGGCATTGATAAATATGCTGGGTCCGTCACCTCCTTAGTTGACGGACCCAGCATATTTATCAATGCCAGGATCTGTTCTATCTCAGCGTACTCAATAGGTAATGTAGGATACATTCCCAGAGTATACACATAGTTATTCGCTTCAATGCAACACACGTAAACGGGTGCCTATAGTAGTTCCCGGACTCGAGTTTCGACCACAATTAATGCAGCAGTAGGATGCACTGCATCCTCTGTCTGCATATATTATGCAACAATGCATAATCGGCGCATGTGGCTTCATCAGCGGGTATCGCGTAATCAATAACCAATCGATCGACAGAATCCCAACCTCAGCTTATGCCGGCTATGACTGTTTGTGACGGCCGACACAGTAATGTGATTAGCAACTGGAATCTGATACAACTCTATCACCCGACCAGCCACCGATTTACAAACTTTCGCTCCCGTCAAAAGCTCTCAGCCAACGTGTCTAAAACACAAATTAATAAGATAGTGAAAAGTTGGTTATTAGAAAGAGCAGTCCAACATCGATATATAATAGAATGGTATCATTCGGCTCAGGTCTCCAAATCCCATGGCTAGAGGAAAGCGATAGTAACAATGGTATTGCCAAGAACCTTTATCGGACATTAAATGCCAGTATCCATTATACAGCGATATATAGTAGCGAGCTGGATTGCGACAGCCACGTGTGTAAAACCAATCTATTTCACAACTTAAAAAAGTGAGAGATAAAATTCATAGCAGGAATTAGAGCGCATATCAAAACAAAACAATAAAAAAAGTGAAAAATTGTTTAACTTACTCTCATTAGTCTGCTACACACACATACATATATATATATATATATACATATGTAGACACACACACACACACACACACACACACACACACACACACACACACACACACACACACACACACACACACGCACACACACGCATATATATATATATGTAAAAGGTAAACAGAAATAACAACACAATCGGTAGACGCAGACACGCACATATATTTGAAAATAGAGTCACCACATAGCAAATAACTATACATATTCATTGAATAAATCAGCAAACTAAACCTGGCGATGTAAAACGTGGAGTCCAGCCATACATCTTTCGTATGCCGGGCGAGCGCGTTTATCCATTATGCAAGCGTCTCTGCTTTTTTTCAGTCTCCAGACGTAGTTTACTCGATTTATTATACTATCATCTATAGTTGTCAAATAATTTCAAATTTAGATTTGTCAGTGTTTTGTGAAGCAACTAAATCGTATTTACAATTTTAGCTTCACTCTTAAATATTCTAAAAGTGGTCAGGTAGGTATTTTGGCGTACATATATACATATACATAGGTTTATACAAACATACATATGTTGTATTATATTAATACACACACACACACACGCACACGCACACGCACACACACACACACACACACACACACATAAATGTTGCTAGACATCCGTCGTTTCCGGCGATAAATTAGTGCTCCATTTGATTAATCAACAGAACTACCTGCTCGAGAAATGAACGCGAGTGTATAAAAGAGCATTTACGGGCTTGTGCACCCTTGAATATATATAATGTATATATATATATATATATATATATATATATATATATATATACATGTATGTGTGTATGTATATCTGTATTATGTTTATATACGTTTATATATGTAATTATATATATATATATACATACACACATATATATATATATATACAATATATTAATTGTTTCTACTTTAGGCACAAGGCCAGCAATTACCCAGTGCATTACATCTGAGTATTCTTATAAATGAGTCCGATTTTTCTATAAGTTGTTTTAGAAAGTCCTTATTCCTAAGTAAAGGTATGTCTTTTAGAGAAGAAGAGATCTTAAAGAATTCCATTTTTAATATATATATATATACAACATTTTGAAAGGGTAACACACTATATATATATATATATATATATATATATATATATATATATATATATATATATATATAGTAATAATAATAATACATTTGAAGACTAAAATCCAAAGAGGGCTCGATAAGGATAAATATATATCAAATATATAAGAACCGTAGAACAAATTTAAGCACCGATTCTTTGCTTAAACTTTAATCTGTTATTTTAATATATCTATCTATATCTGTGTGTGTATATATATATATATATATGTGTGTGTGTATATATATATATATATATATATATATATATATATATATATATATATATATATACACACACAGATATAGATAGATATATTAAAATAACAGATTAAAGTTATTTTAGGAAATGTGGTAAGGAACCAGGTGGACCATAACGCACCAAAGTACTCAATACTTGAGGTAGTAGAGTGGGTAATAGGAACCAGTAAGACCCCGACAGCTGAGCTCAAGCCGTTTCGACGGCTAATTCTGGACTAAATGAAAATTTATCCTGGTATTTAAATAGCCGATCTTCTCAAGGGGTAATTCCATATATGGTCAAAGTGATTGTCAAAAATCAGTAGTAATTCTGTGGTTGCAAATTAGTAGGGGAGATGGTGGCTAAACCTGCCAGTAGGAGAAAGAGGGGAGGGGTGGAGTAGACCCAATCAAGCGTTGGTAGTGCCATCTACAGCTGGGCATGAGGTCAAAGAAGATACAGGGGAGGGGGAGGGGGAGGAAGTCGGAACGGTAGGTAGAACAATGGGGGGTAGAAATATATAGGAAAGAAAAAATACTGAGAGTGAAGAAAAGCAAATAAGTGTAAAGAAAAAAGTAAAGTAAATTAAATTCTACGACCTAGGTCTCTAGCTATTGTTAGGCTAGAATAAAATAAAGAAAGAAAGAAGTAAAGAAAGAAATAAAGAAATAACGAAATAAGTAAAATAACTAGGTGGGACGGATAGGCAAGGACCCTTTTAAGAGGTATAAGTACGTAAATGATACGGTGACGGGTCAACAAAAGGGGCCAAAATACTAAAGAGACTACCACGAAATAAACAATAAAGGTTTCCATCCCGGGCACAATGCCAGCAACCACCCAGTGCAGCAAAGTGAACTTGTACGAGATAATAATTCTGAGTCCCGAGAAAAATATATACTAATGCTAACTCTAAAAGATCTAAAACAAGCTACATGAAAGTTCGTACGAAATAAAGGTAGAATACGGAAAAATAAATTCAGAATCCACCCCGCCCAAAAGAAAAGCGAAGAAAGAAATACTGAAACGAAAAAATAAAGCATAAGTGCCACTAAGAAATATAGAGGGCACAGAGAATAGTGGGAGCGGTCGGAAAAAGGGGGCAAGTATCCGGGGTCTAAGCCAACTGCTATAAAGGGCGGAGTCCGCCAAATCTATCATAGACTAGGGGAGGGGGTGGGGGTACTAAGGCTACAAGGGGCCAAAGGGCAGCCTCGGGTGGGCGAGAAAAGACGCCGACAAAGGAGAAGAGCTGGGGTAGAAGGACTAAGGAGAGAGGGGGGAAGGAAATAAAGGAAGCGATAAAAGAATACAAAGAAGATCTTACGTCTTCCTTGGCAAGCAGGGGTTACCCATTGCAAAATCGGCAAGTGGGGTGTTATAGCCCTAGTCTACCCCCACCCCGGGTCATTATGGGATTTGAGGGCGAGGTAAGTCCTACGCAATCTATGTTTACATGCAGTAACCAGTTCATCTTTCTTGTTTAGGAGTTGGTCCATCGAAAACAGCATTTGTAAAGTTTCCTCCGAGCATAAATTGCACGGACGGCGTCCTCCCGTGTAAGAATTGGCTCTGGACAGTAATCTCCAAGTGAGATCATAGGTGATGTTGTTGTCCTTGAGGTCCCATATGTGGCCCGAAAGTGTAGTGGCGTGACGCCGGGCCGGGTTTCGGAAGGTATGTCTATGTTGGTATAGCCGGGTCTTGAAGTCACATGCGGTAAGTCCTATATAGGCTTTGTTGGAGGTATCCGTCCTCACGTTGCACTGGTAGATCACATTACGGTCTCTGCATCTATTGTCGAGTGGGCAAATAGATCTATCCGGGCAGTTACACCTCCTGGTCGGTTCTCCACTGCTATTTAGGTTATTTCTGCCATCGGGCTTGAGTTTTTTGTTGTTAGAGGAGACGATGTTTTGTGCGAAGTTTGGTGTAGTGCTGTAAGAGAGTTTGATGGTATTTTTGTTAATTATGTTGTGGTAGCGGTGTTGTAATGGGAAGTATTTTTCAATGAGCCTAAAGAATAGTTTCCCGATGGGAGTTGTCACCTCTGCGTTGTGGGGAGGATTGAACCATGTTACATTGCGTGAGCGGCGGTGTCTCCTGCTGGTTCCGCTAATGGGAGCTGGACAGTAGGATATTTCCTCCCGGAAACCACTCCGCTTGAGGGCCTGGTTGTAATAAGGCGCATGTTCATCGAATATCCGCTCATTAGCTGACAAACGGGATATGCGGAGGGAGATGTTTTTGACCAGGTTGTTTGTGATGTTCCTAGGATGGTTTGATCGGCGGTAGATGTAGTGCAGATTGTCATTAGGTTTCCTGTATGGGTAGTACAGGTCGTTTTCGAGGTCGAGGGTCACGTCCAGGAAGTTTACTCGGGTCAGGGACGTTTGTAGGGTTATTTTAAATCCCCAGTCGCGGAAGAATCTGATTAATTGTTTCCGGACCCGATCTGTACTACTGGGGTTGTACCCTTTAAGGGTAAGGAGCCCATCATCACGGTACAATCCACCACCGAATGCAGGAAACATATCAGTGAGTTTGGCTATTAGGAATAATCCTATAAGATCTGTGACCTCCGCCGAATCCGTGGCGCCCATGCTGACGTCGAAGGGTGAGTCGGGAGCTCTTTTTATCCATTTAGAGTCGTCAAAGAGTAAGACTGTCTTCCTGGCGTGGAGGATGATTTTTCTTTCCTGGTCGGTGATGGGCACAAGTGTTTCGGCGAAGTCCAAGGCGGCAGTAAGTAGCGGTAAGGTGATTGAAGCATAGTAGCTCTCTATGTCGAACTGTATGAATTTAGTTTCTCGTTTATCCTCCATATTGCTGAACCAGGAGATTACTTCCTGGGTGTTGATCCATAGGCTAAGTCGGGTGTGTTGCTTGACTTTTGGTATCACGCGGTCTAGGATTTTTTTGCTGATTCTCCCTATGTCGGACTTCGTTGGGTTAATAAGCCTGATAGAGGGTTTACGGTCAAAATCAGATTTATGGTCCTTCAGTGTGAAGTATGGTGTCCGTGGGTCTAGAAGTTCCGTGCGGTCGGCGACCCCGAGGCTGGAGGTGATTTGTTGTCCATCTCGATTTATGTCCTCGATGCAAGAGTGGTTGGCCTTTTTATAGGTGGAGTTTAGGCTGCTCCTGATCAGTGTGTGGTATATGTCAGGGTTGACAAAGTATAGGTTCCCAGTTTTATCCGAATGCACCATGATGTCATTTGTGTTATCATACTCTGTTAAGTTGCTACGGAGTTTTTGTAGGAATCGGTTGTGTCTGGGTTTAAATTTAATGTTCTTGACCAGTTGGAAGAGGTCATTCTCGAAGGGTGCGAGCAAGGGGTTCAGGGGCGGAGATTTGTAGGTAATAAATCCGAATCTCTCCTTGGTGCCGAAGTCTTGGTTGTCGCAATATCTGTCATAGAAAAAAGTTCTCCATCTAAGTCTTTTCGCAAATAGATCGATTTTTTGCGTGAGCATCCGAAGGTAAAGTTTTTTCGGTGGGATTGGGATGTTCTTGGTAGAGAAGTCAATGTTGTGTTTTCGCATGGTGCGGGTGAAATGAATTGAGCTTAGTGGAAAAGTCTGGATACGGCGTGGTAGGGTCGGAAAGTGCTCTACTACGGGAGTAGGAGCTAGATAACGAAGTAAACTTCCTGGACGTGACCCTCGACCTCGAAAACGACCTGTACTACCCATACAGGAAACCTAATGACAATCTGCACTACATCCACCGCCGATCAAACCATCCTAGGAACATCACAAACAACCTGGTCAAAAACATCTCCCTCCGCATATCCCGTTTGTCAGCTAATGAGCGGATATTCGATGAACATGCGCCTTATTACAACCAGGCCCTCAAGCGGAGTGGTTTCCGGGAGGAAATATCCTACTGTCCAGCTCCCATTAGCGGAACCAGCAGGAGACACCGCCGCTCACGCAATGTAACATGGTTCAATCCTCCCCACAACGCAGAGGTGACAACTCCCATCGGGAAACTATTCTTTAGGCTCATTGAAAAATACTTCCCATTACAACACCGCTACCACAACATAATTAACAAAAATACCATCAAACTCTCTTACAGCACTACACCAAACTTCGCACAAAACATCGTCTCCTCTAACAACAAAAAACTCAAGCCCGATGGCAGAAATAACCTAAATAGCAGTGGAGAACCGACCAGGAGGTGTAACTGCCCGGATAGATCTATTTGCCCACTCGACAATAGATGCAGAGACCGTAATGTGATCTACCAGTGCAACGTGAGGACGGATACCTCCAACAAAGCCTATATAGGACTTACCGCATGTGACTTCAAGACCCGGCTATACCAATATAGACATACCTTCCGAAACCCGGCCCGGCGTCACGCCACTACACTTTCGGGCCACATATGGGACCTCAAGGACAACAACATCACCTATGATCTCACTTGGAGATTACTGTCCAGAGCCAATTCTTACACGGGAGGACGCCGTCCGTGCAATTTATGCTCGGAGGAAACTTTACAAATGCTGTTTTCGACGGACCAACTCCTAAACAAAAAAGATGAACTGGTTACTGCATGTAAACATAGATTGCGTAGGACTTACCTCGCCCTCAAACCCCATAATGACCCCGGGGGGGGGGGGGGGGCGGGTAGACTAGGGCTATAACACCCCACTTGCCGATTTTGCAATGGGTAACCCCTGCTTGCCAAGGAAGACGTAAGATCTTCTTTGTATTCTTTTATCGCTTCCTTTATTTCCTTCCCCCCCTCTCTCCTTAGTCCTTCTACCCCAGCTCTTCTCCTTTGTCGGCGTCTTTTCTCGCCCACCCGAGGCTGCCCTTTGGCCCCTTGTAGCCTTAGTACCCCCACCCCCTCCCCTAGTCTATGATAGATTTGGCGGACTCCGCCCTTTATAGCAGTTGGCTTAGACCCCGGATACTTGCCCCCTTTTTCCGACCGCTCCCACTATTCTCTGTGCCCTCTATATTTCTTAGTGGCACTTATGCCTTATTTTTTCGTTTCAGTATTTCTTTCTTCGCTTTTCTTTTGGGCGGGGTGGATTCTGAATTTATTTTTCCGTATTCTACCTTTATTTCGTACGAACTTTCATGTAGCTTGTTTTAGATCTTTTAGAGTTAGCATTAGTATATATTTTTCTCGGGACTCAGAATTATTATCTCGTACAAGTTCACTTTGCTGCACTGGGTGGTTGCTGGCATTGTGCCAGGGATGGAAACCTTTATTGTTTATTTCGTGGTAGTCTCTTTAGTATTTTGGCCCCTTTTGTTGACCTGTCACCGTATCATTTACGTACTTATACCTCTTAAAAGGGTCCTTGCCTATCCGTCCCACCTAGTTCTTTTACTTATTTCGTTATTTCTTTATTTCATTCTTTACTTCTTTCTTTCTTTATTTTATTCTAGCCTAACAATAGCTAGAGACCTAGGTCGTAGAATTTAATTTACTTTACTTTTTTCTTTACACTTATTTGCTTTTCTTCACTCTCAGTATTTTTTCTTTCCTATATATTTCTACCCCCCATTGTTCTACCTACCGTTCCGACTTCCTCCCCCTCACCCTCCCCTGTATCTTCTTTGACCTCATGCCCAGCTGTAGCTGGCACTACCAACGCTTGATTGGGTCTACTCCACCCCTCCCCTCTTTCTCCTACTGGCAGGTTTAGCCACCATCTCCCCTACTAATTTGCAACCACAGAATTACTACTGATTTTTGACAATCACTTTGACCATATATGGAATTACCCCTTGAGAAGATCGGCTATTTAAATACCAGGATAAATTTTCATTTAGTCCAGAATTAGCCGTCGAAACGGCTTGAGTTCAGCTGTCGGGGTCTTACTGGTTCCTATATATATATATATATATATATATATATATATATATATATATATATATATATATATATATATATATATATATATATACATATATATGTATATATATATATATATATACATATATATGTATATATATATATATATATATAATATATATACACATAATATATATATATACATATAAAAATATATATATAATATTTCATATATATATATATATATATATATATATATATATATATATATATATATATATATATATATATATATATATATATACATATATATATATATTGTTATACTTTGGGAAGGTCATGCTGCCAATAAAAAAACACACGCACTTGGGTTTCACTTCAATTTATGATAATTTCCCTGTCGGTTACTTTACTAACCTGATGGTTGTTTATTTGCTGATTGTAATCAAAGCTCTTCTGTCACACATTCTTTGACCTCCCTAGTGTCCACGCTTGTTGTTAAAAATCCGCAATTGGCTTACGTAAGCTCATGCAGCGCTGATACATGGAGAAATAGTATGCCTTCCAACAGATAACTGGCAGAATGTCAGTAGGCACCTCTCGAACTACATCCAGGCAATGCAACCCCACAACACAACACAAGAGAAATAACACCGCAAGAGCATGAGGAAAGAGAGAAAAACCCAACGTTCACATGATGAGGTGGTCTAGCATAATGCAGCTTAATAAGTGTACAGCTAACAACTACCACGCCTGTAAGGACTTCACAAAAGCCACACAACAAATAGTGATCCAGTTACAGGACCACCAACAGGGCCTGCCTGTGGAGCCAACATTGCCAGCAACTACAGGCAATTCTCCTTCTTCTCATGATCATACTCCCCATAATTGAAATGTCCCCAGTCATATGTGACAGTAAGGAAGACCTCCTCAGCAGAATCAACGAATGCAACCTACTGGGGACCCGAAGGCTTTACAATAGGTAGCAAGGATGTGGTGTCCCTATATACATACATTAACGTAGATTTTCCTGTGGAAATTTATATTTCCATATATAAATATATATATTATATCTCCATATATAAATATATATATATATATATATATATATATATATATATATATATATATATATATATATATACAATATACATATATATATATATATATATATATATATATATATATATATATATATATATATGCGTGTGTGTGTGTGTGTGTGTGTGTCCATTATACACACACACACATACTAATATTAACATTTGTACTGCCTCTTCGCTTCCACGTTGTATTTTTGTTTTCTGTTTACTGTTCCAACTTTAATATATCTAGTATACTACTAAAACTCTGATCTTGATTGCTTAGAGTCATACGGGTTTTCAAGGAAACACCTTTCCTCTATTCTCCAGGTTTGTCTGTTTGGTTACATACAGACTAGCTGGACACTCACAGTAAAGTGTCCAGTGAAAAACTCGGTACATGTACATATGTATACGTGTGTGTATTTATATGCATATTAGTATTTCAGTATACATATGTGGATGTACACTTTTAACTTAATTGTTTAAGCGTCAGTCATACAAAAGTGAGTTACAAACGAAACGAAATTTAATTTCGTTTCGTTATTTGTTTTTATCGTTTCCGCTGAACCGGTGCGTACAATGACTCACGTTCTATGCAAATTAGTCTGCCCACTACTAATTTTCATAGAAAAAGCATATAACGATATATGCTTTTACGATTCTCTAGAGAAGCCGGAAGATGGGTATATATTGCTGATGAGATGTAATAACATCGAAACTAGTCCAATATTCCTGTCTGGCTCTCTGGAGAATAGAGGAAAGGTGTTTCCTTGAAAACCCGTATGACTCTAAAACCCGGTTTGTCTGTTTGGTTACATACAGACTAGCTGGACACTCACAGTAAAGTGTCCAGTGAAAAACTCGGTACATGTACATATGTATACGTGTGTGTATTTATATGCATACTAGTATTTCAGTATACAGATGTGGATGTACACTTTTAACTTAATTATATATATATATATATATATATATATATATATATATATATATATATATATATATATATATATATATATATATACTATATATAGAGTTATAACCTCAAACAGTCTTTTACAATTAAATATCTCAAAGAAAGATTTCTGAGCCGTAAAATACAAATGAATATATGATAAACACTAATACAAGTATATAAGTCTTTGTATTGCAAATGACGCAGTTAGCTAGATTGAAAAATACTAATTAAAATAATACAGTTTGCCTGTCTAGATTTAAAATAATTAATCAAAAAAAATGTTTAGTCCCATAAAACCGGCTGCTATTTCTGGCGGCACGAGTATAGGACTGGCTAGACGCTGGAAAACATGTGCGTTCAACAACACGTTTCTCTCAGTCTTCCTAAGTATTTTGAAGTGAAACATACCAATTTTTGGATACCTGCAGCTGAGCACAGAATTGGAATTTACACTTATTGTTGCGAAACAGATTTGAGTTTTGATATTAAATCTGTCCAGGTATCACGGCTATTGCCAATATGGGTTTGTTTTTATTGATTTATTATTTTAAATCGAGACAGGCAAACTGTATTAATTTAATTAGTATTTTTCAATCTAGCTAACTTGGTCATTTGCAATACAAACACTTATATACTTGTATTAGTGTTTATCATATATTCATTTGTATATATATAAATATATATATATATATATATATATATATATATATATATATATATATATATATATATATTAATAAGAGGAATTCCAACTTTGTCTGATTTACTCGTTTTATTTACAATCCTTTAAAATTTATAATGGTATTATAATGAAATAGTATGATAGAATTTAATATTCTATCATACTATTTCATTATAATACCATTATAAATTTTAAAGGATTGTAAATAAAACGAGTAAATCAGACAAAGTTGGAATTCCTCTTATTAATATAATCTTCTATACACAATCATACACACCCGTGTATATATATATATATATATATATATATATATATATATATATATATATATATATATATATATATATATATATATATATATATATATAATATATATATATATATATAATATATTATATATATATATATATATATATATATAATATATATATATATATATAATATATATATATATATATATATATATATATATATATATATATATATATATATATATATATATATATATACCTCACGTAATGCGGTTAATCAATTATTATAATATGACGCACTACATGAAATAGCGTTATTATAATATATAATTTAGGGCGGTGGATTGGCAGTATCGGTAGAGGGTCGGACACCATGCTTTGATGCATAGAATTACGGCCCTTGCCATTCTAAGTTCAAATCCCGCCAAAGTTAACTTTGCATTTCATCCTTATGGGGTCGATAAAATTAAATACCAGTTATGCACTATGTAATTGCTGGCCTTGTGCCAAAAGTATAAACAATTAGAATATACTAGCACTGCTACCCGGGGTTGCACGGGATAAGGTATTTTGGAAGGCGGGCCGCCCACAGACTTAATCGTGGAAAAACTACATGCCTGGACAATATGTAAAGAAAATAAACCGAATACTCTGATGGCTGGATAATCTTTAACATTTTCCTCGATGAAGCAGGAAAAATGCAGGTTTTCACCTAATGCGGGCCCTAGGGGATCAAGATAATGAATTTTTTTATGTGCATAATATGCCTTGAAATTTCGGGAAAATCGGCTAGACGTAACGCCTCCAAAAAGTCCTAAAAAGCTGAAAAAATGAAGCTTTTCACCTAATACGGGCCCTAGGACATAAAAACGTTAGATTGTCTTTGCTAACGTTATGAAGAAGAGACTGACTAATACATAGTTACAATTTCAAGGAAATCGGTCTGACGTAACGCCTCAAAAAAACCCATAAAAAGCTTAAAAAAACGTAGTTTTTCACCTAAAGTGGGCTCGAAGAGATCAAACACTCTCTAAGAGATCATAAGAGATCATAAGACTCCCTGAAACATAATTAATACACATGTAAAGTTTGAAAAAAATCGGTTCGGTACTTCTCGAGTTTTAGGGATTCAAACTCACAGACACACACACACACACACACACACACACACACACACACACACACACACACACACACACACACACACACACACACACACACACACACACACACAGACACACACATCCTCAGGGAAGTGACGTAATGCAGCCAGTCAGACATACAGACAGATATTATAAGGGCGCGACGTTATATGTATGTATCTATCTAAAAAGAGACAGACTAAGAATTATAGAGAGAGATCGCTAAATCGCCCAATGCGGTCCCTAAGGCATTGAAAGTTTGAAATTTCTTTTGCTCAAAACACTCCTTGAAACATAAGTATTACATGTGTAAAGTTTGAAAACAGTCGGTTGGGTGGTTGTCGAGTTTTAGGTATTCAAACTCACACACACACAGACAGACATCCTCAGTTATATATATATAGATAAGTTACACATGAGTTTGTAGTTCTTCCCTATATTTCAGAATGGCTTTTATATATGTATGTAGAATATAAATATATCAAGTCAAACGGAAGTAAAATAATGTAGTAAAAGAAAAAATTGTAAACATATTTGTCGTATAAACTAAATTTGACGTATATTCCTTGAAAATATCTTATCAAAATAGTTTTTGAAATCATTTTTATTAGCCATTCTTTTCATATTACTTTTTCTAATGGACTTGCTTAATTCTTTCAAGAATTGGATCATAGTTTGTCGCTTCTTGCCTGAAATTTTCAGCAGCGTGAAATCTTTTCTGAGAGTGTTGCAAAATCATATTGCTTTTTGGAGCGTTCTCTCGCTCGGTATTCATTGGCTCGCTGTTGATCGATATTAACGATTAACAGCAATCTTAAAGATATTGTTTGTTGCAATCGATGTTAACGAGAGTGTTACCACTTGATATTTGTCGAATCTACTCCACTAATGCTTAATTCATGTAGAATGATGATCATTTCATTACAGGCTATGGCTATATGCTGGTTAAATTCAGCAAAATAATTTGTGTAATGAAGCTAATTTTCTCCTGTAGCTCTCATGCCACTTGCTGCTACGACTGTAGTATAATTTCAACAGCAACTAATAACCAACTAATAAAAACTTTGTTTATCTTGCGTATTATCTTCTATTGCTTTAAGTTAATTTTTTCGTCTCAACACATTCTAAAACTTTTACATTTTACTATTTGTTCATATATTTCTCATTCTATTTTCTGATCAAGGCCTAGCGTCCGAAACGTTAAGACTCTATTTATACTCTATCAAGAGTTAAACTAATATATATCTTTATTATACTGTGTAGTTTGGTTTATTGTCTTCCGTTTACTTTTAGCACACACACACACACACACACACACACACACACACACACACACACACACACACACACACACACACACACACACACACACACACACACATATATACAAACACTGTATTTTTGTTGGATCACCAGTCTGAAGATCAATAATGGAGTTGGGACCATAACCTCTATGGGTAACTTTCGGCCAATCCTCTGCGAAATGTGCGTAATAAGGTGATACATAATAACAAACTAACTACATGTAAACGAAACTTCATCGTTTTTCTTAATATATACACTCTGCCTTTTCATCGAGTGCTCATATTGGTACCACCTGCAGTAATTCACTGAGTAACATACACTATATATATACATACATGTGAACATATATACATACATTTAAACATATATACATACATGTGAACACATATCTGAGGAGCTTCCGTTTCCAGAGTCAGGATCTATCATTAATCGATCGTTCATCGAGCTGATCGGCAGTGAAACATATGTAATATGTAATTAAATATGTATATGATGCAACACTGATTCTTTGTTCCCTTGGATTGGCAGTATCGGTAGAGGGTCGGACGCCAAGCTTTCCAGCATAGTTACGTCCCTTTACGATCTGAGTTCAAATCCCGCCGAGGTTGACTTTGCCTTTCATCCTTACGGGGTCGATAAAATAAAGTACCAGTAATACACAGGGTAATTACTGGCCTTGTGCCTAAAGTAGAAACAATTATTATTAATACTCTACTCCCCACGAGCATCGAGTGCACATATCGGCATACCGCCCACGGACGCAATTAATTTGCACCTCTAATAGCTATATATGTATATATATATATATATGTATATATATATATATATGTATGTGTGTGTGTGTGTGTGTGTGTGTGTGTGTGTGTGTGTGTGCGTGTGTGTGTGTGTGCGTATCCTGGGTTCAATTGGGGGGTAACCACAGTAAGTAAGGTACCCAATGCATAGCAGAGTATACATATCTAATATAGAAATGGCTTCTACATGACTAGAACTGTTTCATCCTTTCCTGATGATTTCTTTCCAATGAAACAGTTCTAGTCCTGTAGAAGCCATGTCTTTATATATATATATATATATATATATGTACTCTCATATACGCAGTATTAACGTTTTATGATGAGAGGTTTAATGTGCCAATACGCACCCTGGTTGTACTTCCCTTCGGATATATTTAGATAGTTAATTAATTAATCAATCTTTTAATAGGATGAATGATGAATGGATTAAATAATTAGGTGTGTAATTAATCGATAATAAATATAATGTGAGAAATTTATTGGTAGGGTGCCACTCCTAACGTAAACATTATTTGTTTCGGATCAAGTTTCCGTATCAAGAATTTTGATGAAAGACAAATTTACGCACACACGCAGACACACACACACACAGACGCACTCACAGACACACACAGACACACACACACACACAAACGCACACACACAGACACACTCACAGACACACACACACACACACACACACACACACAAACACACATACACACAGAACAGACACACATACTCACTCACACGCACAGGCACACTCACATACACACACGCACGCGCGCACACACACAGGCACATTCACATACACATACGCACGCACACACACACACAGACACATTCACACACGCACACATACACACAGACACACACACCCCTATACACGCACTGACACACACACAGATCCAATAAAATTGTAGTTAGCCGTCTAGATATGTTCCTAGAAATGCAAAGTTAAATGAAATGAAACTCGCGCTACCGGGGCTCATTATAATATGCCATAAATGGAGATAACAGCTTGAGAAACCGTATTTAACTGTGACAAGTCCACAAATGCATATGTTAGACGAGAAATTCGTTTTTCACCCTCCAATAACTTAGTGCGTGTAGATGACCACACTCAATGTGATGTCATATATTGTAATGTGCAGTTATAATAACTTCAGAAAACAAGTTTAATTAATTAAGACGGAATGTTACAATAAAATTATAATCCAGGTTGGGTTATCCAATTTTATTCACTAGTACACAACCTTACTTACCATTAATCCAGTTAAAAAGCAGCAATCAGATATAAAGCAATGGAAGACATTCGAAGGTAAGAAGAAAACAAACAGAATAAATGTGGGTAAGAGGAAAAACAATGTTCTCGCTCTTTATTTCTCCCCCTCTCTCTCACTCTCTCAATATATATATATGTATATAATACACACACACACACACACACACACACACACACACACACACACACACACACACACACACACACATATATATGTTGAGCAATGTAAATAGTTAAGACAAGGTTTTGTAGTTAATCTGTTGTTTTACGATCATTTCAGAGGGCAACATATACAAACATTTTATCGCTATATTGACAAATCATTAGCAGGTATGCACCCACACAGTATTAGCCTCGACAAAATAAATCCGTTCCACTTTATTATTGCTAACTATCTATCTATTTATTTGGCTCAAGGACAAAACACATAACCCGCACACTATCTATCTATCTCTATCTATCTATCTATCTATCTATCGAATCAGCGTCGTGCGGCAGCTGGCCCCCACCTTCGATGACTTTGAGGTGCATGCATCTCTCTGTCAACCTGGAGGTGGGGGTGGGGTTGTCGTACTGCTGCAAAAACACCTGGGTCTTGCCGTACAGGTTGTGCACTCGGACCCGGAGGGTCGTTTGTTGGTGCTAGACGTTGGCAGTAGTGAAAGTGCGGCCTTGAGACTGGTCGCCGTCTACTCCCCTTTCGGAGCTGAACGGCCCGACTTCTTCCAGCGTTTGGAGACTTTTCTGGGAACGTCGCGTTCCCTGCTTCTAGCGGGGGATTGGAATGACATCCTGGATGCACGTTGGGACTATGCAGGAGCATGTCCTAATAGAGGGGGGTGTAACAGCCTCAAGGGGTTACTCGACCGTTTTAACTTGGTCGATAGATATCGACTAGATTTTCCAACTGTGCCTACCTTAACTTGGAGAAACCACAGTGGTCAATCTAGATCGTACTTAGATAGATTCTTAGTTAGAAGTAAGGATAGGGACATATTAAGCTGTCCAGAAATGCGCACGGTTGGCTACACGGATCACAAATTAGTGACCTGCGTGGTCAATCTCGAGAAAACACATAGACAGGGTCCCGGTTACTGGAAACTTAATTTGTCTTTACCGGCAAAAGAGACTTACAGAAACCGGATTAGCAGATTAGTTAAGGAGAGGTTGACGGGTGCAATCGTCAACAACCGATGGTGGGCATCTCTCAAAAGAGAGATTAGAACAGAATCAATAAGTTATAGCAAGATGTTAGCTGCCGATAGGAATAGAAACGAGAAAGAATTAACAGGTAAATTAGAAGAGGCAATCAAGAGCGAAGATGTGGCCAGAGTGCTGACATCGAGGACGGCCTTGAACCAGTTTTTCGATGCAAAGCACGAAGGCTGCGTCATTCGAAGTAAAATACGTGCTCTAGGTAATGAGGGGGCCAAAGCCGTTGGATGGGCCCGCGTGACAGAAGCTAAGAGTGGAAATCGATCCACCATCCGGTCGTTGCAAGACGAAGATGGACGAGTGATCCGGGAGCCTAAGCAGATGTGCGAGGCCTTTCAAAAGCACTTTGCCCGATTGTTCGGGGGAGGCGGGGGTCCGGGCCGGGGCATGGATTTCGGTCCATACCTCGACGGCCTGCCGCGTCTCTCGAACGAAGAGGCAGAGTCCTGCGAGGGACCAATCTCGGCTGATGAGATCGGAGATGCGCTGAGCCAATGCAGCAGACGCAAATCTCCAGGTCTCGATGGTATACCTTACGAACTTTATTTAGCAATGCCGGTCTTCTTCTCCGAACTCCTCGAAGCGGTCTACTGCAATTGGCAGCAGAACGGGAGAATTCCTTGTTCTGTAGCCAAGGGCGTAGTCACGCTGGTGAGGAAGGACGAGAACAAGGGGGATAGTATAAATAATTTTCGGCCCATAACCCTGCTAAACACAGAGTTAAAGATTTTGGCCAAGGTGTTAGCAAAGAGGTTGGCGCTTGTCGTGGGTGGCCTGGTGGGAGATGCGCAGACATGTGCTATCCCATCCAGGTCCATTCACGATAACCTCCACCTCATGCGATACATCATAGAGAGGGTTGGCAACAAACCCGGCTTCGGTGGGGCCCTGATCAACTTGGATCAGTCTAAGGCCTTCGATAGGGTCGACCATGGTTACCTGGATGCGGTGCTAGCGGCGGCTGGGTTCGGTCCTGTTTTCAGAGGCTGGATCACTGCCCTACATAGCAACCACATCTGTTCTAGGATCAAGGTGAACGGCTACCTTTCGAAGCCGTTCGAAATCACACGATCCATTCGACAGGGGTGCCCTCTCTCCTCCCTTCTGTACGTATTGACTCTCGAGCCTTTACTGAGGAAGTTGGAGTTGTTGCAGGGTATCCCCCTGGAACCAGGATTGAGCAAAGCGGTGTCGGCCTACGCCGATGACGTAACAGTAATGGTATCAACCGACTCGGAGATCGAGACGATCGGTACCTTACTGGAGGAGTACGAAAGGTTGTCAGGAGCGAAACTGAACCGGGAAAAATCCATCGGGCTGCAACTCGGAACGTGGAGAGGCAAACCGATGTCTCCTGACGGTGTCGTCGGACACTGGACGGAGGGCCCGGTAAAGTTGCTTGGGGTCTGGTTTGGACCGGACCTCCAGGTGGAAAAGAACTGGAACGAGGTTACGAACAAGGTGTTTGAACTAACCCAGAAATGGGCCAAGTGTAAGCTGTCCCTAAAAGGCCGGGCGGAGGTGGCGAACATTTACATAGCGTCCGTCACTTACTACCGCCTGACTGTCGTGCCTTGCCCTAAGGAAACACTCACCACCATGGAACGCATGCTCTTCCAATTTCTTTGGAAGAAGCGTCCTCCTATGGTGAGAAGATCCATCTGCTGCCAACAACCTTCGAAAGGAGGGCTGGGGATGCCGTGGTTGATGATGCGTAGGCACACATTAAGGCTACGGCACCTACAGGTATTCCTCACTGGTCAACCGGTGTGGGCTCCGTTCGTGAAACGAGCCTTTCCGAGACTCGTCTCACTCACCGAGCTACAGTCCTGGGTCAAGCAAAGATCCGGAAAACTGGGAGACTGGCACACTGAGTGTGCTCAGGCGCTCAGGGCTCTCTGGCAAGCGGGCCAGGCCATCGGTGGAGAATCCACCTCATCATTCTATAGAGGGCTGGTGGCTAGCAGGGGCGATGACACCCTTGGAGAGTCGCTGGACATGGAAGAAGACGAACTGGCCAGCCTGTTCGGTAGGACTTTCGGCCCAGGACCAATGGACAACTTCCAGAAGTCACTGGCCTGGCAGTGCTACCGAGGGGCTCTACCCGTTCGAGAGAGGCTCTACAGACACGGGCGCCCGGGCAGGGATCCCTCAAAAAAGATTTGCCCTAGATGCGTGCGTCACGAAGAAACCGTAGCGCACGCATTGGTGCAATGTCCGGGCGTGGCTGATCTGTGGGGCTACGCCGAACAACTGCTGTCGCGGGTGGCGCCGATTAAATTGACCGCCGAGTCCGTGATGACAATCAAACCGCCTCCCCTCTTCACAAAGGAAGCAAAGGCGGTTTTTTTCTGTGCGTAATAGCCATGTTGAAAGAGGTAGTTTGGTGGACACGATTGAAAGGTCTGAGGTCAGGCAACTTCCTCTCTGGCCATAGTCTGGTCTACTTCTTCCGATATCACTTCGGAAGAAGGATAAGAATGGAGAGAGAGGTGCTTGGCCACAGGCAGTTTTATGAAAGGTGGGTGATAGTGGCGAGAATGGCTCGTGTAAATGGGCCTTCTCTGTATACCATCCTGTAGGTAAAGAAGTAAAGGAGAGGGGAGCACCTTCTCCATGTGCTCCCCGGGCAAAGGATTGCACACTTTTTCGGGGGTGTGTGCAACCCCCATCACGTCCACTCCCTTTTGAGGTTATTTTCGATTATTTTCATGTTACACCCTTTTTACTCGATTATATGTAAACTCCCCCTTTGTATTTGTCCCTTCTTTTTATGCCTTTATGGTAAATAAAGAAATCTATCTATCTATCTATCTATCTATCTATCTATCTATCTATCTATCTATCTATCTATCTCTATCTATCTATCTATATATATATATATATAGAGAGAGAGAGAGGTTGCCAGTTCAATTCTCGGACCGGTTGATGAGTTGTGTCATTGAGCCAGGGTCTGCAACTGGTAGATAGTATCAGCAATGGAAATACTAATGGAAACATTGTTTACTTGATCTGACTTGACGAGGTCCACCCGATTCGAATGAGGTCTGGGATCTTGTCGATCGTTTAGAGCGATATATATATATATATATATATATATATATATATATATATATATATATATAAACAAGATTTGGCTTAGTTTACGAAGTATTGGATAAAAACGGGCAAGGATGCCAATGGAACTTTACATGATTTTTGAAAAAAATATTATCAAATATTATTTCGGTAGAGGGTCGGACACTATGCTTTGACGCATAGAGTTACTCCCCTTGCCATTCTGAGTTCAAATCGCGCCGAGGTTAACTTTGCCTTTCATCCTTACGGGGTTGATAAAATAAAGTACCAGTAATGCACTGGGTATTTGCTGGTCTTGTGCCAAAAGTAGAAACAATTATTATAGTTATAGCATTGTGGTGACTATATTTTCAGACACACATACACACACGTGCGCACATACACAGACCCACGCGCACTCTCTCTCTCTCTCACTCTCTCTCTCTCTCTCTGCTACTCACACACACATATATATTGTTATATTTGGGGATGATCAATATACCAATAAAATACACAGACTGAATGTATTTCATTACAAACAATTAAATTAGCCATTAATTATATAGCTAAACTAATATACCCTTGAATAAGTTAATTAATTAATGGCTTTATTAATTAGTTGCTTAATTAAATGATAATGAACCTGAAGTCTAGTAATTACTCGTTTGTCGGGCACTCCCAATGTAAAACATGATTTAGAAGTTTTCATACAAAGTATCTTGGGAATCACGTGGGTGTATATATATATATATATATATATATATATATATATATATATATATATATATATATATACATATATATATATATATATATATATATACACAGTTCAAGAGTAACCAATCTTAAAGAGAGAGATTGAGATAGTAGAGGAGATATGAGAGGAAAGATTGGTGAGTTAGTTAGAAGCCAAAGCGTAAAGGCATATGCTCAATGTGCAATATGCAGTAGAAAGCAGCTAGGTGGCTGGGTTCATGCAGAGGTTAGGTGCGCAGAGCTGGAAATATTCATTAGTTAAGCAAAACAAGACCACAAATTTCACAAGGAAGACATTATTAAAAGATTGTCAACATATTTAGTTTGATGTAAGGAATGTAGAGAATAATAATAATAATAATAATAATATTAATAATAATAATGCCCGTTTACAATTGTTTCGCTACTCAGTATAATATTTCTGGATCAGATGACTATGTATCATAATTGATCTGGTTCAGTTGAAAATAATTAACATATTTAAAAAAAAACAGAGTGGCTTATCGGAACTCAAAGGAATATAAATTAAAATAATGTTACATAATATAATGTTCCATATATTAGTTTTTACTATGCTGCCTTTGTTTCATCAGCTGTCAGCCATAATCAAGCAGTACTCATCTGTCGAGGCTGCATTGTGTGAGATCTGCTTATGGGTAACAAGATGGCTGCCAAAGGGCATATTTACCTTACTAATTAGAAGGTGGTTTCAGGGGAAGTAACTTCTCGAGAGATTAGAGATTGTGTGTATTTTATAGTTAAGTGCTAGTATTTAAATTATTTAATTGAGAGACAATGTAGGGGTGGTAACTTATAATTATCGAGTTGTTCATAACAATTTAACTTATTAGCTACAATTAGAGATGGGGCTACATGACTAAGTTGGGTCAAAAACTCTATTGGCGATGTTGAGAGCTAATGGTTACCTCCGTTCTATCGTTAATTGGTAGAGGTCTTGATAGAGTTATGTAATACGCTTCCGTAACACAGATCACAAGATTTCCTTCGTCCATTGAACGGTTGTGCCCTAGCTACGATATACCATTTTAGTGAGTGTTGAACTTTGTTTAATTTAAGGTTTTTAATGAGCCTAGCTAGCGATGTCGAACATCTGTTGCTAGGGTCTCGGAAGGAAAAAGAGTGCACGTTATAGCGTACCTTAAAAGGGTTAGAGGTAGACCCGATGTAAGAGCTGGTATTCGAAGCAATCTCAACTGTGCACCTATAGACTATGTTGGGTGTCAGGCAGTGTCCATTTAATGGGCATGCATTGGGGTACCGGCAGGTGCAGTTGCTTCTGCGGTTAGTGAGAGTAGGGCTATTTAACCTAAGCAGTTGGTCCGTGCTAGAAGGATTAGATGGGGGAGGTGTGCTACTAGAGTAATTATTGGTGTAGTGGCGTGGTGTATTTGATAGGGGTGGTGGTACCGCGGTATGGGAGTTATAGTGTCTTAGCTTATGATGGTTACTGAACGCGATGTGGCTAGCTAGGTTAGGTGTAGTGGAGAATGAGATTTTAATGTTGTTTTTATTAAAGAGTTTGTAATATCTATGGTTAGGGGGGAAGTGTTTGGATAGGATAGAGAAGAAGCGATTGGGGATATTAGTGGCTAGATTAGATGAGAATGGTGGGTTAAGTCAGGTGATATTTCTAGGCCTATTCTTTCTAGGGGTTCTAGTGGAGTTGGTAGGGGCCTTCCTAGGGTTATTATTACCTGGGGGTTTGTTATTTGTCATCCCATTTCTCATTCCTATTCTAGGGTTGATTCTTAGTTTGCTACTAGGAGTGGGGAGCAGGCCGCTGCCACCATTAAAGTTCCCTGTATAGGTGCTGTTACTGCTAAAATTCCGGCGAATCTGGCTATATGCTAAGGTATTACTAGTTCTAGTGTTAAGTTTATTATGGTGAGTTGCTGTGTTATGACATTTTGGTATGTAATAAATTGATTGTTTATAACCAGATTCAGAGAGAGCCTTATTATAATATTGTGCGTGGTTTATAAATATCTCTTCATCTGCTGATAGCATTGAGATCCTATAGGAGATAGATTTGATTACTGCTCTGATGACTGCCGGTGGCTGGTTAGAGTGTGGGCTAATATATGTGAGTATTTCGCCTGGTTTATTGTAAGGGTTATAAAGGTTATTGTTGAGATCAAGGGTGACGTCTAGGAAGTTTACTACTTTATGGTTCAGCTCGATGGTGATAGAGAGACCGTTATTTTTAAAGAATCTATGAAATTGTTTCTTAAGCAAATCGATTCCCCGATTAGTGCAATTGTGGATTGCAAATAGGGCGTCGTCCCCAATCCTTCTAGCACGGAACAACTGCTTAGGTTAAATAACCCTACTCTCACTAACCGCAGAAGCAACTGCAACTGCCGCTACCCCAATGCATGCCCATTAAATGGACACTGCCTGACACCCAACATAGTCTGTAGGTGCACAGTTGAGACTGCTTCGAATACCAGCTCTTACATCGGGTCTACCTCTAACCCTTTCCCAATGCATGCCCATTAAATGGACACTGCCTGACACCCAACATAGTCTATAGGTGCACAGTTGAGACTGCTTCGAATACCAGCTCTTACATCGGGTCTACCTCTAACCCTTTTAAGGTACGCTATAACGCGCACTCTTTTTCCTTCCGAGACCCTAGCAACAGATGTTCGACATCGCTAGCTAGGCTCATTAAAAACCTTAAATTAAACAAAGTTCAACACTCACTAAAATGGTATATCGTTCAATGGACGAAGGAAATCTTGTGATCTCTGTGTTACGGAAGCGTATTACATAACTCTATCAAGACCTCTACCAATTAACGATAGAACAGAGGTAACCATTAGCTGTCAACATCGAAGGGCTAATTCCTTCGCCAATAGAGTTTTTGACCCAACTTAGTCATGTAGCCCCATCTCTAATTGTAGCTAATAAGTTAAATTGCTATGAACAACTCGATAATTGTAAGTTACCTCCCCTACATTGTCTCTCAATTAAATAATTTAAATACTAGCACTTAACTATAAAATACACACAATCTCTAATCTCTCGAGAAGTTACTTCCCCTGAAACCACCCTCTAATTAGTAAGGTAAATATGCCCTTTGGCAGCCATCTTGTTACCCATAGGCAGATCTCACACAATGCAGCCTCGACAGATGAGTATTGCTTGATTATGGCTGACAGCTGATGAAACAAAGGCAGCATAGTAAAAACTAATATATGGAACATTATATTATGTAACGTTATTTTTGGCAGTATCGGTAGAGGGTCGGACGCCATGCTTTCCAGCATAGTTATGTCCCTTTACGATCTGAGTTCAAATCCCGCCGAGGTTGACTTTGCCTTTCATCCTTACGGGGTCGATAAAATAAAGTACCAGTAATGCACTGGGTAGTTGCTGGCCTTGTGCCTAAAGTAGAAACAGTTATTTTAATTTATATTCCTTTGAGTTCCGATGAGTCACTGTGTTTTTTTTTTAAATATGTTAATTATTTTCAACTGAACCAGATCAATTATGATACATAGTCATCTGATACAGAAATATTATACTGAGTAGCGAAACAATTGTAAACGGGCATTATTATTATTAATATTATTATTATTATTATTATTCTCTACATTCCTTACATCAAACTAAATATGTTGACAATCTTTTAATAATGTCTTCCTTGTGAAATTTGTGGTCTTGTTTTGCTTAACTAATGAACACACACACATATATATATATATATATATATGTGTGTGTGTTTGTAATCAAGAAAAAGACGGTTTTATTCGTACATCATTATTTTATCACATAATTCTATTATACGTATTTTAAAGATGTCAGAGTGGTTATATAATAACCCTCTGACATGTTTTCATCAGATAGTGTAAGATGTATTTTCCTATCTATTGATATGTTACTGGTTTCTCGTGGTATTTACATCGCTTACCAGTACACATATGAATAGTATTGGTATTCTAGTATTTATATGTGGGATGGAAGAGTATATTGTTGTTGGCATTGTGTGACTGCAAGTAGATTACGGTATCAAATTTACAGTTATTATGTAATGGCCACATCAGTAACTGACACCGGTGTGACGTCATCATATGTGTGTATGTGTGTGCGTGTGTGTGTGTGTGTGTGTGTGTGTGTGTCTGTGTGTGTGTGTGTACAAACATATAACTTACATGCCCAAAGATGAGTATAACAAAAGCATGTGCATAACGATAGCGAGCGTTCTTGTACAATAAAATGCATGTTGTAAAATCTCTTCTAAGATGAGGCATTACAGTTTTAGCCACAAGTCGTTAAAATAAAAGCTATTCAAAGAATAAAAAAAAAAAACACAAGTTAATAGCGGGACCTCGATTGAATTAGTTTTAAGATAATGAGAAAAAGATCACCCACAAAAATTGAACAGTTACAAATATCATATTGTATACCAGAAGAGCCACATGCATCGTGCCTGTAGAATGAATTAATACATTATGTAAAGACCCATGAAACAGTGCACAATATACAAACCCATCTAATCGAAAACTAACAATTGGGATGTATTACGAAAAAGCATCAGAATTAAAAATGTGTAAATCTGAATCTGTATACCAAATAACTTACTTCAGATAATTAATGTAAAATACACATTTCAATGTAAGCATCTGGTGATTTATGATTCTTTGGGAAATTTGAATTATTGTTTAAACTTGCTTCCACCAGACCACAGGCATCTCTGTTACGTATTACTCGATTTGTTCAACTATTATTTATAGTGGTCAGATATTATCATAGTTATCTGTATGGGGACGAATATATTTTCAAATTCCAAATTATATAAATTGTCATTTAATTCTGACAGCTTCTGTCAGAGTAACCAGATATTTATGAAAAGGAAACATTACATTACAATACATAACATGAAATAGAAACATATTAATTGATTAAATTACTGTTCTATTTAGAATTCCTCTAAAACATTAACACATTAATTATAGAAGCTGTATAAATATCAAGATAAAACGAAATAATTAATATCCACTCTCAACACCGAACAAGTAATAATCTAAGTACAGCTAAACATAACTTGTAGTTAAGAATTAAACACATTTTAAATCTGGCTATGATATCAGTGAGAGCGCTATTCCCATATTTGTCGATTCAGAGAATAAGTCCTCGTAATACTTGATATCTTCGAAATATTATTGTCTCAAACTAAGTACCTATAATAAAGAAATATGAAAAGTCATTAATACAAAAATAATAGAGCAAGGTTTGAGATGTATATATATATATATATATATATATATATATATATATATATATATATATATAAAATAAAGTTAAATAAAAGTCAAATGATCAAAACTTAGCTTCGTTCATTACTGCTATATATATTTCAGTGACAGCCATCTTTGGCTGTGACCTCTTCAGGCAGTTTGAATTAGTATGGTATAGACAAGTACATATGTTGTTTAGGTGTACGATATTGTCAACACTCTGACATGCCCAGTTCCCCGCTGGGTTGTTAATTCACTGGGGAACTGACTCCAGTTCCCCAGTGAATTAACAACCCAGCGGGGAACTGGGCATGTCAGAGTGTTGACAATATCGTACACCTAAACAACATATGTACTTGTCTATACCATACTAATTCAAACTGCCTGAAGAGGTCACAGCCAAAGATGGCTGTCACTGAAATATATATAGCAGTAATGAACGAAGCTAAGTTTTGATCATTTGACTTTTATTTAACTTTATTTTACACTACTCCGGAGTAACCAAACCAACCTGCGCACTTCGTCGAGTGCTCCAGCCTGCATACTGAGGTGTTGGTATACAACCAACATAAACTCAAAATCTCTCTCTCTCTCTCTCTCTCTCTCTCTCTCTCTCTCTCTCTCTCTCTATATATATATATATATATATATATATATATATATATATATTTATATTTATATATATTTATATCTGATATTTGTATATATTGTTATACATTGGGAGGGTCATGTTGCCAATAAGAAACACACTCACTAGTGCGTGTGTTTCTTGTTGGCAACATGACCCTCCCAAAGTATAACAATATCGGTTTTAACACACGTTTTCAGATAAAGAATCTTGCTAAAGAAATTCAAAAACGATATATATATATTGTTTGTTGAAAAAAGAATAAGTGACATAGTCACTACTTTAAAATAATAGCGCAAGGTCTTCAAAGTGTTTTTTAATTAAGCATGTATATTGCCAAATACACTATATATGCATTCATGTATACATCGCTATTTTAGAGCACCAATTCTAATTTTCAATTGTTGCTGGACCGGCAATCGCTCGGTATAATCAGTTCCTGATTATTACTGGAATTCAATAAGAATCCAACATCTATAATTTTCAACAGGCAAAGACGAGTGCTAAGCTCTGATGATTACCAACAGTATGAAACAGATCTGTCAGCTTATCTCCCTTTGTTTGTTGAAAAAAGAAGTAAGTGACATAGTCACTACTTTAAAATAATAGCGCAAGGTCTTCAACATGTTTTTAATTAAGCATACAGTATGTTGCCAAATATACTATATATGTATTCGTATGTATGTATGTATGTATGTATGTATGTATGTATGTATGTATGTATGTATGTATGTATGTATGTATGTATGTATGTATGTATGTATGTATGTATGTATGTATGTATGTATGTATGTATGTATGTATGTATGTATGTATGTATGTATGTATGTATGTATGTATGTATGTATGTATGTATGTATGTATGTATGTATGTATGTATGTATGTATGTATGTATGTATGTATGTATGTATGTATGTATGTCGGGTCATTCTTGTGTGCTACTGGTAACATGTAACCCAGTACAACCGGTCGCATGGTCGGGTCGTCGGCGACTAAACCGGCAACCCCACCAAGTTTACTTGGTGAGGAGGGTGATTTTGGACACCCTGCAGGACAAAAAACAAAACCTGATAAAGGGCAGAAGAACTCATAAGAGTCAACGGCCACCCGAAAGTGTGTAGTTATGTATATACACATGTACGGCGCGGTTAAATTTTGGGAGTGAAGGACCCTAGCCTTTGTCAGGACATCATCAGGAGAAGGCAACTCAGGAAACTGGGATAACTCCGATATAAAACATGCGGCTCAGTAGTTACCGATGATGTTGATCTTTTCTTCTTTTCGGTTTATAGTTACTGTTGCTCAGAGAGTGGGATTGGCTCAGTGCACAATCTATCCTCACTTTAAAAAATATCTTCATGCACAGGCATTGCACGATAGAATTAATTAATTATTAATAATGGTATATCGTGCAATGGCCATACTCGATAACGAGGGGCATCCATCATGTATATATATATATATCAAACCTTGTACTATTATTTTTGTATTTATATATATATATAAATATATATATATATATATATATATATATATATATATATATATATATAAATATATAATATATAATATATAATATATAATATATAAATATATATATAAATATATTTATATATATATATATAGATATAGATATATATAGTTCAAGGAAACGCCAAAACAAAGGTACGAAAAGTCTTATTAGTTTCACGCTTATGGAAAAGGGGTAAGTAAGTTCGACGTGTCTGGCTTAAGCCCTTCAAAAGTACAAAAATAAAAGGTAGTCCTTAGTAAAAAAAAAAACCCAAATAATATAGACATATATATATATATATATATATATATATATATATATATATATATATATATATATATATATATATATATAAAGAAAAAGGGATGAAATCGAAAATGCAACTGAAGTCTTATTTTTTTAAAAAATATATATATTTTTATTTGGTTCCTTTACCGGTTTCGCAGTTCTTCTGCTTTTCAAAAGGTGAGTTGAGATGGAGGGTCTGTGGTTTTTCTCACACCTGAGATGTGAGAAAAACCACAGACCCTCCATCTCAACTCACCTTTTGAAAAGCAGAAGAACTGCGAAACCGGTAAAGGAACCAAATAAAAATATATATATTTAAAAAAAAAATAAGACTCCAGTTGCATTTTCGATTTCATCCCTTTTTCTTTATACTTCCACTCGTGTAGGACACCTCGGTTATTTTTCATTTTGTAAAAAAAACCTCACTTTCTAATATATATATATATATATATATATATATATATATATATATATATATATATATATATAGAGAGAGAGAGAGAGAGAGATAGAGCAAGAGAGAGAGAGAGAGAGGCACAGACACAGCCACATACATACACATGTGTTTGTGTATATGTGTGCCCGTTCAAAACGTGACACCTGAGATAAACAGCCGGAACGTGAGCAAATACGATATGTCAGCTTGGTGGAAAACATGTTTAAATAAAGATTCTTCTTGCATATTTCGACTTTGAGACACCTTGAAATGAAATAATTTACAACCATGGCTAAACATACATAGTTCTTCAATGACAAAGACATGCCACATAATATAAAATGGAGAAGTTTTGATATGAATGTTACTTGATCTGGGTATTTGATACTTTTTCAAATAACTTTGCAACTATCCCAATCCTTCGTTTGATATTTGCTTCCCCTTTTTTAATTTCATATATTTCAAGTATATTATCTTTTGCACCTGTTCAATTGGCTTCCTGATTTGTAATATTTATTTTGAATAACTGTTGTCCGTTGCTAATTAACACGGTTTTAGTTTTCTTTACATTCATTTTTATTCCACAGAGACATTTGTTTGTTGTTTATTTTAGTTTCAAGATTATGTGGGTCATCTACGTCAAATGTTCATGAGGCAGTATCATGTGCACATATATAATATTACTGTTACCCCTTCTCTCTTAATCGACACTCGCGTCATGTCTTCTGCTTCTCTGCAGATCTTATCAAAGTATAGGTTGAATAAATACACAGTCATGACTGACTCCTTTCTAAATTTCGGCAGACGATCATTCGTTGTCAAATGCTGTGGTGGTGTCTACAAAATACATGAGAACATCCTGATTTATGTTTAGAGGTCTTTCATATATGATCCTAAGGTTAAATATTAAAGAAACAATTTAGTAGTCACAAACACCAACAATTACCAAGAAAATTATTCATGTGGAAGAGACAAAGTGACTTGGAAATCAAATATCCTATTTACAAAAAAGCCTATGGTCTAGAAACTGTAAACCGTGCATAGAAGTCCCATGGAGCAGATATCCGTTCAGTCCATAATCTATTGGTCATTAAATTGCAAATCAAATTTAAGAAAATGAAAATTTAAACTTGCTGAACCAAATGAAAGAAACAGAAATCTAATGTGGAAATACAAGGCAATGAAGAACAAATACAAGAACTAGATAACAAAGAACATACAGAAGAAAAACTGAAGACAATAAAAGCTTGCACACAAACTTCATTAAAGAAAACATTGCCTGAAAGGGAAAAGGGTAAAGAAAAATGGATGACTGATGAAATTCTATCAAAGATAGAAGAACGAGATACAAGAATAAACATCAATATAGATATGCCATAAATAGGAAGAAAAACAAGTGAAAAAACAACAAATGACAGTTTAGATGATCAATGCCGAGAAGAAGAAAAATTTAATAAACAGTTTAAATCCAAAGAAAGATATGATAAAATAAATAACATCATAGACAGTGAATGTATGAATAAACAAAATGATGACATTAGAAACAAAACTGGAAACATAAAGTACCAGTAATGTACTGGGTAATTGCTGGCCTTGTGCCTAAAGTAGAAACAATTATTTTATCAGAAACAGATTGCATCTAAACAGGTTGAATACGTAAAAGAACTGTAGGATGGTTAAAAGAGACATGCTATGCCCAATTTTTAATGGAAACAAATTATTAAAAGAAGTAGTAGAAAATAAAATAAAGTCAATGAAAATTGTAAAGGTAAGTAAAGAAAATTCAAACAGAAACATTTAAGCGATTAGAAATTCACAGCCGAGATCTAACAGAATATTATTAGATCTTGGTTGACTGAGTGCGGGTATATATTGTATGTATGTATAGCCCCGTAACTCCTTAGTAGCATTCAGCGTAACTTGAGTATTTGAACCTGGCAGAGACCATCTCTCTCCAGATTTGAAAAGGGCCAATTTCTTCCAAGAGAGAGAGAGAGAGAAAGAGAGAGAGAGAGAGAGAGAGAGAGAGAGAGAGAGAGAGAGAGAGAGAGAGAGAGAGAGAGAGAGAGAGAGAGAGAGAGAGAGAGAGAGAGAGAGAGCATGATAGAGAGGAAGCGAGAAAGAGATATTGAGGAAGAATCGACCTTAGTACTTGACTGGTACCTTATTTATTGATATAAAAAAAAATCCAGAGTATAGTCGAAATCAGCCAGTTTTGAACACAGAACATTGACAGACCTAAAGAATACCGCAATGCATTTTATTCGACCTTCTAACGAGCCTGCCAATTCACCTTCTATGAACATATACTAACCAAGGAGAAAGAACCCTTGTTTTCTTACCAAAGTAATCTAAAGCTGAAGACACTGTCCAAAGTTTAGAACCAACAAATAATTGCATCAAGAATAAATAAAGAAATAATCCAACTACAAAGTGATTTTAGACCACATATATGAGAAATTATGAAGGAATATATAATCTAAGATTAATATACGAGTGAGTTTTAGAAATAAATGAAGATGTTCACATGTGCATTACAGATTATGTCAAAACATTTGGCCGAGTAAAACATTAAAAGCTGATCAACTGTCTTTTAGTAATCGAGATATATGGAAAGAATTCCATTAAAATGCACAAGCCATCACTTTCAATTTTCACTTGTTGGCGAAGCCATTAGCCATTATTTGAACTTTTGCGTATACAGACACTTTCGTCAGGTAAATTGCATGGATGTATAGAACAATTTTGCTTTTATTAGACCGATTTTTTCTATATATTCTATATATTCATCATACCAACAAAGCTACTTGAACACGCGTATATACTCAGAAACTCCAAGTAATGGTTAATAGGTGAACCTATTAATTATAAACACACAGAAACACGCACACACGCACACACTCACACACACATACACACACACGCACATGCAGATGTTATATATATATAGTATAAATAAAAGCAGTTACACGTAATACAAGTTTCACCGACTAGTCATATAATAAAGGCCATAACATAAGGAATGTAGAGTGGTTAAATTTATTTACTTTCTGGGATTTTAAGTACTTTTGTTTCAAATATTGATTAAATTAAATTCTTCTCGAAAACACTTAATATTCATGTTAAATGAAATTGTATTTATAGTTACATTGTTATCATAGTCAATGAGTGTGAGAAGTCCACCGTGGGAATTACCAACATCGAGGTAGAGGAATGTTAGTGTCTAAAGAGTGTAGGGGATGCACTAAATGGCTGATAATAGTTCAAGTCAAAGGGAAGTGATTTCTTTAATATTTATTATATTTAAATATTTTATTCAATTGTGTTTAAATATTCATTTAATTAATATCAATAGTTAGTTGGTCTAGACATTTATTACTCTAAAACAATTAAATAAAATTTAATCTAAATTTGTTTTAGAGAAATATGTGAGTATTAGAGGATACTTAAATTAGAATCGATTTTTCTTGTTATACTACATGCCGAAAGTTATTCATGTTATACGTTATTCCACCTGCTGAACGTTATGCATGTTCTACGTTATCCTACGTGCCGACCGTTATTCAAGCTGTACGTTATCCTACATGCCGACCGTTCTTCATACTTTACGTTATCCTACGTGCCGTCCGTTCTTCATGCTTTACGTTATTCTACGTGCCGGCCGTTATTCGTGATCTACGTTATTCTGCCTGCTGAAGGTTATTCATGCTCTACATTATTCTACGTGCTGAAGGTTATTCAAGCTCTACGTTATTCTACGTGCCGACCGTTATTCAAGCTCTACGTTATTCGACGTGACGGCCGTTATTCATGCTCTACGATATTCTACGTGTCGGCCGTTATTCATACTTTACGTTATTCGACGTGCCGGCTGTTATCCACGCTCTACATTTTTCTACGTGCCGACCGTTATTCATAGTTTACGTTATTCTAAGTGCCGACCGTTATTCATACTTTACGTTAGTCTATGTGCCGGACGTTATTCGTGCTCTACGTTATTTTACGTGTGGAACATTATTCATACTTTACGTTAGTCTACGTGCCGAATGATATTCGTACTTCAATGGTTTCTTAATCAGTTTTCAATTATTAACTACATCTTCTAAACAAAACAAAACAAAATATCAAACGACTTAAATTAAATGAAATTAAGTCAAATTAGATTAAATAAAATAAAATTCACTTGAATTGTTTTAGAGTAACGTAAATATCTAGACAACTGCTGATATTGATTAGTTGAATATTCAAATATCTTTTCATGCAATACAAATATAATGAAGAGAAGGGAAATCACTTAACTTTGCTCTGAATTTTTATCAACAATTTATAGAACTCTCTTCACTGGCTACCCCTCAGCATGAGGTTGATTATACCTAGTATGGAATTTCACATTGACTATGGTATGAACAATGACTACAAATCCGTTTGATATACATTTTAATTGCTTCCGAGGAGAATATAATTTAATAAAAAAAATTTAATTCAAAACTAAAATACTTCTATAAAAGTCTAGAAATTAAATAGTTATATATATAGACAGTTCAAGAGTAAACCAATCTTAAATAGAGAGATAGTCGTAGGATAGGAGAGATTGGTGAAGGTATTAGAAGCCAAAGCTAAGAAGCGGGTGCTCGATGTGCATTATGCAGTGGAAAGCAGTTGGAAAACTGGGTTCATGCGGAGGTTGGGTGTAAAGAGCTGGAAATATTCAGTAGTTAAGCAAATCAAGACCACAAGCTCACATAGAAGACATTAGTCGAAGAGTATCAGCATTAAATGCATTTAATATAAAAAAGAGGATAAAGTGTCAGTTTACAATTGTTTCACTACTCCATATAATGTTTCTGGATCCATCGATAGTAATATAGTTATTGATTTGGTGCAGAGAAAGATAATTAACATAAAATAATATTATGGAGCAGCTCCTCGGAACTTGAAATTAGATAATGAAAATATTAATATGTATAAAGTAGAAATAAAAATAAAATAAAATAAGAGGGTTACGGGTCCGTAAATAATCGTCAGATTAGCAGGTCCCTAGATGGGGTCCCTTGGCGCTGGAGAACTCAAGTGTATGGTATAAAGAAACATTACATACCTGTCGAGGCTGAACGTAAACAATGCCGCCTATCGCACACCAAGATGGCTTCTTGTTATA
>OZ024743.1:340753906-340758906 GCA_964016885.1 Eledone cirrhosa
AAGCAAGGGAAGTAAGTCTACGCGTTTCATTCTCGTTAGAAATCGTCAGGACTACATATCCAGTGCTTTCATCGAGAATGACACAGCTAGAGACTTATAGAATACTTAGCTGTGTACAGGAACTGGTTTGAAAGAGCGGTTGCCGGTCCGGCAGAAATTAGAAATTGGAATAAATGCTCTGAAATAGCGATATATATGTGAATATAGACATAGAATATTCGAAAATATTCTGTATGTTTATAATAAACATTTTGAAGACCTAATCGCTATAGAATAGAATACGTCACGTATTACAATTAGATTCTCGATAAAAGCAAGGGAAGTAAGTCTACGCGTTTCATTCTCGTTAGAAATCGTCAGGACTACATATCCAGTGCTTTCATCGAGAATGACACAGCTAGAGACTTATAGAATACTTAGCTGTGTACAGGAACTGGTTTGAAAGAGCGGTTGCCGGTCCGGCAGAAATTAGAAATTGGAATAAATGCTCTGAAATAGCGATATATATGTGAATATAGACATAGAATATTCGAAAATATTCTGTATGTTTATAATAAACATTTTGAAGACCTAATCGCTATAGAATAGAATACGTCACGTATTACAATTAGATTCTCGATAAAAGCAAGGGAAGTAAGTCTACGCGTTTCATTCTCGTTAGAAATCGTCAGGACTACATATCCAGTGCTTTCATCGAGAATGACACAGCTAGAGACTTATAGAATACTTAGCTGTGTACAGGAACTGGTTTGAAAGAGCGGTTGCCGGTCCGGCAGAAATTAGAAATTGGAATAAATGCTCTGAAATAGCGATATATATGTGAATATAGACATAGAATATTCGAAAATATTCTGTATGTTTATAATAAACATTTTGAAGACCTGTGTCATTCTCGATGAAAGCACTGGATATGTAGTCCTGACGATTTCTAACGAGAATGAAACGCGTAGACTTACTTCCCTTGCTTTTATCGAGAATCTAATTGTAATACGTGACGTATTCTATTCTATAGCGATTAGGTCTTCAAAATGTTTATTATAAACATACAGAATATTTTCGAATATTCTATGTCTATATTCACATATATATCGCTATTTCAGAGCATTTATTCCAATTTCTAATTTCTGCCGGACCGGCAACCGCTCTTTCAAACCAGTTCCTGTACACAGCTAAGTATTCTATAAGTCTCTAGCTGTGTCATTCTCGATGAAAGCACTGGATATGTAGTCCTGACGATTTCTAACGAGAATGAAACGCGTAGACTTACTTCCCTTGCTTTTATCGAGAATCTAATTGTAATACGTGACGTATTCTATTCTATAGCGATTAGGTCTTCAAAATGTTTATTATAAACATACAGAATATTTTCGAATATTCTATGTCTATATTCACATATATATCGCTATTTCAGAGCATTTATTCCAATTTCTAATTTCTGCCGGACCGGCAACCGCTCTTTCAAACCAGTTCCTGTACACAGCTAAGTATTCTATAAGTCTCTAGCTGTGTCATTCTCGATGAAAGCACTGGATATGTAGTCCTGACGATTTCTAACGAGAATGAAACGCGTAGACTTACTTCCCTTGCTTTTATCGAGAATCTAATTGTAATACGTGACGTATTCTATTCTATAGCGATTAGGTCTTCAAAATGTTTATTATAAACATACAGAATATTTTCGAATATTCTATGTCTATATTCACATATATATCGCTATTTCAGAGCATTTATTCCAATTTCTAATTTCTGCCGGACCGGCAACCGCTCTTTCAAACCAGTTCCTGTACACAGCTAAGTATTCTATAAGTCTCTAGCTGTGTCATTCTCGATGAAAGCACTGGATATGTAGTCCTGACGATTTCTAACGAGAATGAAACGCGTAGACTTACTTCCCTTGCTTTTATCGAGAATCTAATTGTAATACGTGACGTATTCTATTCTATAGCGATTAGGTCTTCAAAATGTTTATTATAAACATACAGAATATTTTCGAATATTCTATGTCTATATTCACATATATATCGCTATTTCAGAGCATTTATTCCAATTTCTAATTTCTGCCGGACCGGCAACCGCTCTTTCAAACCAGTTCCTGTACACAGCTAAGTATTCTATAAGTCTCTAGCTGTGTCATTCTCGATGAAAGCACTGGATATGTAGTCCTGACGATTTCTAACGAGAATGAAACGCGTAGACTTACTTCCCTTGCTTTTATCGAGAATCTAATTGTAATACGTGACGTATTCTATTCTATAGCGATTAGGTCTTCAAAATGTTTATTATAAACATACAGAATATTTTCGAATATTCTATGTCTATATTCACATATATATCGCTATTTCAGAGCATTTATTCCAATTTCTAATTTCTGCCGGACCTGCAACCGCTCTTTCAAACCAGTTCCTGTACACAGCTAAGTATTCTATAAGTCTCTAGCTGTGTCATTCTCGATGAAAGCACTGGATATGTAGTCCTGACGATTTCTAACGAGAATGAAACGCGTAGACTTACTTCCCTTGCTTTTATCGAGAATCTAATTGTAATACGTGACGTATTCTATTCTATAGCGATTAGGTCTTCAAAATGTTTATTATAAACATACAGAATATTTTCGAATATTCTATGTCTATATTCACATATATATCGCTATTTCAGAGCATTTATTCCAATTTCTAATTTCTGCCGGACCGGCAACCGCTCTTTCAAACCAGTTCCTGTACACAGCTAAGTATTCTATAAGTCTCTAGCTGTGTCATTCTCGATGAAAGCACTGGATATGTAGTCCTGACGATTTCTAACGAGAATGAAACGCGTAGACTTACTTCCCTTGCTTTTATCGAGAATCTAATTGTAATACGTGACGTATTCTATTCTATAGCGATTAGGTCTTCAAAATGTTTATTATAAACATACAGAATATTTTCGAATATTCTATGTCTATATTCACATATATATCGCTATTTCAGAGCATTTATTCCAATTTCTAATTTCTGCCGGACCGGCAACCGCTCTTTCAAACCAGTTCCTGTACACAGCTAAGTATTCTATAAGTCTCTAGCTGTGTCATTCTCGATGAAAGCACTGGATATGTAGTCCTGACGATTTCTAACGAGAATGAAACGCGTAGACTTACTTCCCTTGCTTTTATCGAGAATCTAATTGTAATACGTGACGTATTCTATTCTATAGCGATTAGGTCTTCAAAATGTTTATTATAAACATACAGAATATTTTCGAATATTCTATGTCTATATTCACATATATATCGCTATTTCAGAGCATTTATTCCAATTTCTAATTTCTGCCGGACCGGCAACCGCTCTTTCAAACCAGTTCCTGTACACAGCTAAGTATTCTATAAGTCTCTAGCTGTGTCATTCTCGATGAAAGCACTGGATATGTAGTCCTGACGATTTCTAACGAGAATGAAACGCGTAGACTTACTTCCCTTGCTTTTATCGAGAATCTAATTGTAATACGTGACGTATTCTATTCTATAGCGATTAGGTCTTCAAAATGTTTATTATAAACATACAGAATATTTTCGAATATTCTATGTCTATATTCACATATATATCGCTATTTCAGAGCATTTATTCCAATTTCTAATTTCTGCCGGACCGGCAACCGCTCTTTCAAACCAGTTCCTGTACACAGCTAAGTATTCTATAAGTCTCTAGCTGTGTCATTCTCGATGAAAGCACTGGATATGTAGTCCTGACGATTTCTAACGAGAATGAAACGCGTAGACTTACTTCCCTTGCTTTTATCGAGAATCTAATTGTAATACGTGACGTATTCTATTCTATAGCGATTAGGTCTTCAAAATGTTTATTATAAACATACAGAATATTTTCGAATATTCTATGTCTATATTCACATATATATCGCTATTTCAGAGCATTTATTCCAATTTCTAATTTCTGCCGGACCGGCAACCGCTCTTTCAAACCAGTTCCTGTACACAGCTAAGTATTCTATAAGTCTCTAGCTGTGTCATTCTCGATGAAAGCACTGGATATGTAGTCCTGACGATTTCTAACGAGAATGAAACGCGTAGACTTACTTCCCTTGCTTTTATCGAGAATCTAATTGTAATACGTGACGTATTCTATTCTATAGCGATTAGGTCTTCAAAATGTTTATTATAAACATACAGAATATTTTCGAATATTCTATGTCTATATTCACATATATATCGCTATTTCAGAGCATTTATTCCAATTTCTAATTTCTGCCGGACCGGCAACCGCTCTTTCAAACCAGTTCCTGTACACAGCTAAGTATTCTATAAGTCTCTAGCTGTGTCATTCTCGATGAAAGCACTGGATATGTAGTCCTGACGATTTCTAACGAGAATGAAACGCGTAGACTTACTTCCCTTGCTTTTATCGAGAATCTAATTGTAATACGTGACGTATTCTATTCTATAGCGATTAGGTCTTCAAAATGTTTATTATAAACATACAGAATATTTTCGAATATTCTATGTCTATATTCACATATATATCGCTATTTCAGAGCATTTATTCCAATATATATATATATATATATATATATATATTGTGTTATACTTTGGGAGGGTTTCGTGTAGCTTCAAAGAATTAGCTTTTAATGAACTCCCTTTTCTTTAAATCCTTCAACCAATGGCCTCCACCCATCTCAATCCCCACCCTCTCCTACTACCAGAAAAGAAAAGATATAAATACCACTACCTACTTGAACAGCCAGCTCCCTGATGATTTCTCACGAATGAAACAGTTCTATTCCTGTAGAAGCTCTTCTATATTAAAACTTTTATACTCTGCTATGTATTGAGTACCTTACTTACTGGGGTTACCTCCGATTCAACCGGGAATAACATATATATATATATATATATATATATATATATATATATATATATATATATATATATATATATATATATATATATATATATATATATATATATATATATATATATATATATATATATATATATAACGAAGGAGGTGTGG
>OZ024743.1:340763906-340833906 GCA_964016885.1 Eledone cirrhosa
AGCCGCTTCTTCATTAATAGTTGCACAATCACTCCACGAGCTTCATTTTCCTACGAAAAGAGAAAACGACCTATCTTCTGCCTATATATATATAATATATATATATAGGCAGAAGATAAGGTCGTGCATATGCATATGCATACATATATATTATATATGTATGCATATGCACAAACTCACATCATACCCCAAGGATATTTTTATTGAGATAGCTCTCGATGGCCGGTGGATAATTAGAACCACTTCAGGGAGTTTGTATATAAATCTGAAGTACAGACAAAATATTTTTAGGACTGACTAAAAACACCTTCAAGTCCCATTTCTCTCAAACTCTGAATACGTTAAAAAATAGACGATTGTAGAATCAACATCGTGGCAAACGAAAGATAACTGCATCATAAATTTCACCATGAAATTTAGTGTTGTGACGAAAGGGAAAGCCTATAATGAACGAGATAACGGATGTAATTTATGTTCCACAGAAAAACTAATTATCCTCGCATTATTTACCAATATTTTGAACTCACCGGAAGAAACTCTCCTTGTCTGCTTACAAGGAATTTTGTACCCGTATCCCCTGAATCACATCCATATCTCAGATGATACCATCTTGTATAATTGATAATTACTGATTTTACGGACCACCCAACCATAATGGATATTGATGTGTACCAGACTGTACAAATAGCAGATGGCCCATCTACACTGCCATGAATACCCTCACTTACACCCACCCAACAGCTTAACGCTGTTTTCCCCTTATGCTATGAGTGTTCCTCACCACCCTTAAGGTTATTCACCCTGAGCTGCAGATTATACTATGTACAACAAGTTCAGAATTCCTCTTAAACTTTGTATCTTACGAACTATTTATTTTGGTTTCTGAATCTTGTGAACAATCCAGCTAGCCTCATGTAAGCGTTGTAGAATTTGAACAACCTAACATTGCAACATTTTCCAAATGGTTTTAACTGTGCATTTTGCGGGTATTAGCTTCCCGGGGCAGGTGTGGAAGCCATAGATATTCAATATATTTAAAAAATATTTTCATTAATATTGTTACATATTGCTACTACCATCACCACCACAACTTCCTTTTGACAATGTCTCATTATTACCACTGTCATTATATTTATTACTGAGTTCAAATCCCGCAGAGGTTGACTTTGCCTTTCATCCTTACGGGGTCGATAAAATAAAGTACCAGTAATGCCCTGGGTAATTGCTGGCCTTGTGCCTAAAGTAGAAACAATTATATTTATTACTGTTATCCTTATCAATGTAATCTTCACTGCCATTAGAAGTAATGGTTTTGACAGTATTGCAGTATACAGGTCACTGTAGCACCATAATACAAAATATTTTATTATCACTATCTTTATACACCATTAATATCAACTGTTATTTATCATCACCATATTTATTAATTTTGCTAATCTATTAACCGATAAAGACTCATTTTACCACGACCACCACGACCACCAACCACCACTACGACGACGACGACGACCACCACCACCGTCATCATCGTCATCATCATCATCATCATCACCATCATCATCATCATAAGTACTACGAACATAATTTATCTATCCACGAAATATTCTTTAGCTGACCATAGGGCTCCATATCTTGGTTTACATTTTTCATTCCTATTCTATTAACTGATATACAATCACCCATTTCAATTATTTTTATTTTATCATTTAAATTTAATTTGTTTGAATTTGATTTATGTTGTTTATCATCATCACCTCCTATTTATAATCATCATCATCATCATCATCATCATCATCATCATCATCATCATCATCATCATCATCATCATCATCATCATCATCATCATCATCATCATCATCATCATCATCATCATCATCATCATCATCATCATCATCATCATCATCATCACAACCGCTGTCTACTGTTTCACATAACCATCATAACCATCTACAATCTACAATCTAGTAAACATTTCTTTAGCATCCTTCTTTTAATTGACATTTACACAACCATTTTATTTTATTTACTTATCATCGTTTCCTATTTGCTATCATCATCATCATCATCATTATCATCACTAAAAATGATTTACGAAACGGCGGTTTGAGATTGTACGTAAGAAAATAATGATATATTTATAACTATCTTACTTATTAGTGGATTGGCAGTATCGGTAGATGGTCTGACGCCATACTCTGCAGCAAAGAGTTCAAATCCTGCCGAGATTAAGTTTGCCTTTTATCCTTATGGGTTCGATAAAATAAAGCACCAGTAATACACTGGGTTAATTGCTGGCCTTATGCCAAATGTAGAAACAATTAATTATTAGTATTTTCCAAGCACTGGTGTATTTAAAAACTGTCTTTAAATATTTTTCTTAAATTTTAATATTTAGTTTTTACTTTTAACTTTAATATTTAATTATAGTCCATTTTAATTTTATTCATATGATTATATTTCAACTGTATCTTTATAATTTTTAAATAATCAATAGTGTTTGTCATATGACGTCATCAATATCGTCTTTTGTTTATATTTTTTATTAAGAATGAAGTCTACCAAAGGTACATCGTTTTTTAGTGGAGGATGCTACTTTCCAGGTCAATGTGAAAGCTATTATTTTGGGTGGTGAATTGGCAGTATCGGTAGAGGGTTGGACGCCATGCTTTCTAGCATAGATACGTCCCTTTACAGTCTGAGTTCAAATCCCGCCGAGGTTAACTTTGCCTTTCATCCTTACGGAGTCAATAAATTAAAGTACCAGTAATGTACTGTGTAATTGCTGGCCTTGTGCCTAAAGTAGAAACAATTATTTGTTCTTATGATAGAGCACACCAAATAATATTATGTTATCTTCTAATAAATTGAGCATAACATAAACAATTCAATATAATCAATTGTATTGAAACATGTAAAAACCGTAAATGTTTTGAAAGAATGATTTTCTGTTTTCTTATAATGTTATACATGCTCACTGGTTTCATATATCCCTCCTCTTTTATTCTTTAAACAATCTAACCTCTGTATATTTCTCTTTCTATCTAAAATTACATTAACACATGAATCTTGAAAGTAGTTTTAACAGATTCACTCTATGTAACTATATATATAGAATAATTGTTTCTACTTTTGGCACAAGGCCAGCAATTATCCCGGTGTATTACTGGTACTTTATTTTATCGACCTCGTAGGGATGAAAGGCAAAGTTAACCTCGGCGGGATTTGAACTCAGATCATAAAGGGCCGTAACTCTTTGCTGTAAAGCATGGCGTCTGACCCTCTACTGATACTGCCAATCCACCGCAATATATAGAATAATGAAATACAAAGTAGTCCAGATGTTAAAATTCTTTTGTTGAGAGGCCGTTATATATATTTCGATGACATCAGGGGCCACGTAGTTCCGTATTAAATGCCATGATCTCACCAGACAGTTTCTTACATAATAAGGCTACTTTTATAGGCAATCAAAGTTCGAAGTGACAAGGGAACGGACGAACATGATGATTTTGAAGCTATCGCCCGTTCCTCTATAAGCTTCAATCAGCCCCCAAGAAGCTTACTGATGATATCATGGCATTGGATTTAACACGGAATTATGTGGCCTCTGTTGTCATCCATATATATATAACAACCTTTCAATAGAGGAACGTTAACATCTGGACTACTTTGTATTTCATTATTCTATAAATACTCCGTTATTCCTATGCGGAAACAGTACGTTGAGTTCTTGAATGGAATGCATCAGTATTTTATTGATATATATATATATATATATATATATATATATATATATATATATATATATATATATATATATTGAGTATATGCTGGTTGTTTACCGACACCTCAGTATGCAGATTGGACCACTCGACGAAGTACTCAGGTTGGTTTGTTTACTCCGGAGTAATGTAAAATAATTAAGTCAAACATGTAAAATTTGGCTTCGTTTATTCTAAATTATAGATATACTGCTATATATATTTCGGTGACAGCCATCATTGGTTGTGACCTCTTCAGGCAGTCCGATTTTGTGTGGGAAAGACAGGTACACATGTTGTTGAAGTGTGTTTTACTCCGTCAATATATCGATACGTCCAGCTCCTGGTTGTGTTCTTATTCCTCTGAGGAACTGGAATAATATGGATTAGAACAAACGAATTTCGGCGTCATAGGACACGCTCGCATCCCATTGGTCAGTCAAAAGTCTATAGAAATTTTTCTGAGCCAAGACAATCTGTTGTAGGTGTTTTTGTCCGGATGTTGAAGTACAGCTGGCCTCCTTCATTGTGTTGGTAGTGGTTGTGGTGTTAAGGGGTCAGCTGGCAGGTCATCTTTAGTGTGCTCCTGCTATGTTCTGAAGAATTTGTGTATGTATGTTGGCATCTATCCTGATACCATTTCACGTGGTGGGGGGTGCCAAACAAATAAAAAATGCGTGTGTGTTACAACCAATATAACAATTTGAAAGATTTGAAAAATATTAACTGAAGTAGAAAACCTGTGTAACAACACAACCAGGAACTGGACATATCGATGTATTGGCAGAGTAAAACACACTTCAACAACATGTGTACCTGTCTTTCCCACACCAATTCGTACTGCCTGAAGAGGTCACAGCCAATGATGGCAGTCACCGAAATACATATAGCAGTATATCTATAATTTATAATAAACGAAGCCAAATTTTACATATTTGACTTAATTATTTTATATATATATATATATATATATATATATATATATATATATATATATATATATATATAAATATATATAAATATATATATACGATTTGAACACATATATGTATATATCTGTGTTTATCGTTCTCTATTATAGTATACAGCTCGGAAACATCTCTTTCCTTGAGGTATTTAATTGTAAGAGACTATTTTGAGTTTCTAACTCAATATATACCCCCCCCCCCTCTCTCTCTCTCTCTCTCTCACTCTCTCTCTCTCTCTCTCTCTCTCTCTCTATATATATATATATATATATATACATATATATTATATACATATATATATATATAAAGAATGATGTGCTCATGCGCAGAGTTGCTATAATGTAGCCTAAAATTAGGGTGAAGACTTAAAAGACGGAAAAAGAAGTTGTCATCAGCTGCTATGAGGAATTAAACCCAATATCTCCCAGATGCCGGCTAGGTGCTTGAACTCATTTAGCTAAGGGACTGTGACAACTCTTTACCGCCTTTTTAAATAGATAGCTGCATAACAGCTTTTAGATGTCAACAGACAGGCTGATAGACTGACAGAGAGACAGACTGGCATAGACACACACAGACAGACAAACATCGTTATGTAAACAAAGAATGTACGTAGCCGGTCTCTCGGACTTTTAAGTGCTGAGAATATAGAGTTAATATAAAAGACAGTAAGGCGTTGTCACGGTCGCTTAGATTATATGTTTAAAGCAACGAACTTGTATTTCGGGGATATGGTGTTCCAATCCCCACAACGGAAGGATGGCAACTTCTTTTTTTTTGTCCTTTTTAGAGTCTTGACTCTATTTCATAAGCTAATGTTTAGCATCTCTGCGTATTAGCATATCATCCTTTATATTAACGCTATATTCTCAGCGCTTCAAATTCCGAGAGATCGGCTACGTATATTGTTTGTACATGTCACACTTCCAGCAACTCTCAGACACACACAAACAGAAGAAACATTCTTGAGAATATAACATTTTGTTTTTCGGCAATCATCGCACATCATTTGAAAAAGAAATTTTTATTTTGAAATATCATAATGTAAAACATTATTTGTTTTTATTTTGGCATCCTTGTACTCCAGGCTGACATTTATATTTCTATGCGCATTGTACTCGCCTTCCCAACACTTTCTTTGTTATATCAATATATATATAATGGCTCTATGAATACAGCCGTGATTTTCTCGAAAGATATTTTTTCCGTTATTCCCAATTCTCACTCTTTATCTTTCTGCTTTATCTTCTATTTCTAATTTTGCCTTCTGTTGAAGGACTATTGCCCGAAACGTTGAGACTATTTTCCTGTTATTTCAAGCGTCAAACCAATATATTTCTTCAATGTACTACGTCGCTTGTTTGTTATTTCCGTTTACCCTTTACATACACACACTCATACACACATATATATATATATATATATACACACACATATACGCACCCACACACACAGACACACACAGACACCTATAATTATATATATATATATATCCACTGAAACTATCTCTTGCTTAACGTGATTAATTGTGAATAAAATATAAGAGCAATTTTTTATTTGTGATTCTATGATATAGATGGTGTATGTACCATATTTCGGTGCCGTGTCTAATGAATGTATTGCTTTGTATTTCTACTTGTACTGTATTTTCTCCTTTATTAGTGCACTTCACTCTAAATATAAGTTATTTACTTCTATATTAAAGTCTATGTCTAGAAATGGAGTTATCGTGTCAATGCTTTCATTTAGAATGTTCCGGATATTGAACTTCACGGCAGATTTGTTTTATAGATTACCATTTTGTATCCACAAATTACTTCGCAAAAGAAAAAATTTACAGAATAAACAAACTCTAATTTAGGTAATGCAAAGTCTGTAATGGATTCCTTCGATCAGCTGTATATATATCAAGCTATCTGATTATCTGTCTATATCGCTGTCTGCCAGTTTGTTCAAACAATCTTTAATACGAACGATGTCAAATATTTCACAGAGGGAAAACATTCTAATTATAATAAGATTATTGAATAATAAAATACGCCTTAATAGTTAAATATTGCTACAAGTAACGTTTGAACTAAGATCTTTTATCCTAATACTAGTTTCGGTTGCCGGAGTGTAGCCATGTCAGATCACCATCCTGAAGGATTTAGGCAATTTCCTTGACTTTATTGTTTGGTTTGATAATACTATTATTGATCTGGTAGGAAACGCAATGGGGAGTAATTCGGTCGTAACTGAAGACTGCAAGGTATTTTTATTTTGCTAACCATCCACTCCTACAAACACATATAAACACACACACATGCACCCCCCCACACACCCACACACATATATATATATATATTAAATATATATGTAAAAGGTTAACAGAAATAACAACACAATCAGTACAGTATATGGAAGGAATATATTAGGTTAACGCTTGAAATAGCAGGAAGAGGGTCTTAACGTTTCGGACGCTAGTCCTTCATTCAGAAGAAAGAATGAGAAATAAGATAGATTGAAGGGACGGTCGAGGTGGAGTAGGAAAAATGTCTTTAGACAAAAATAACAGGTCAATTCATGTTGACATCTGTTGGAAAAAAAATGTAGGTATATATATATGTGTATACTTCGTTTTTGAATTTGTTTTGTAAGATTTATTTTCTGAAAACGTGTGTTAAAACATATTGTTATACTTTGGGAGGGTCATGCTGTCAATAAAAACAAACACAGCTGTTGGCTTTTACTTCAATTTCTTCTAAATTTCCTGTTGGTTGGTTCGATAACCGGATGGTTCTTTATATATTCTCAAAGCTCTTTCGTCACACATCCTGTGACCTCCTATGTGACTGGGTTTTATCTTGTGTCTCTCCTTTTTTCTTTGACAATATATAAACAACCATCCGGTTATCGAACCAACCAACCAAACAACCGGAAAATTATAATAAATTAAAGCCAAATCCAACAGGTGCCCGTGTTTTTATTGGCAGCATGACCCTCTCAAATTATAACAATATATATATATATATATATATATATATATAAATGGAAAAAATGAAACGAAATTTCATTTCTCACTCTTAGTACGGCTGTTACTTAAATATAAGTATGTATACGTACATACATATATGTGTACAGACGTACAGTAGTATGTATATATATACATACATGCACACATATATATATTCACCAGGCTAAAAATTCTAATTAGTCCAGAAATAGCCGTCGAAATGGCTTGAGCTCTGCCGTCGGGGTCATACCTTTTCCTATATATATATATATATAGTGGTAGAACAATGGCAGGTAATATCCGTAGTGGTAGAGCACTCAGTCCATGGGACGAGTTAGGTAGAAGTGGTTACATAACTGTTAGTTCACCATACCGAGAACAACTGTTTCACCTTAGCGGATCCAACTAACTGTTGCGTAACCACTTTATATATATATATATATATATATATATATATATATATATATATATATATATATTATATATAAATATAAAAAGGGGGGGGGGGTACAGTCCTATACAAAACAAAGCTTATAGTTAAAAAAGTGAAGGTGAATATGCACAGAAGTATATTTACATAGTCCGTGAGAATGAACACGTTTATAATTGTTACATTATATATAACTGGTCTACATTGGTATAACAATTTTATCAAATATTATATGTTAAATATTGACTATTTCACATTGAATATTTAGAAAAAATGTTTTTCCATGTGTTCTGTGAGCAGTTCTAATATATTCAATATTTAACATTGGAAGTAGTGTCAAGACTGGCAGGTGAATGTGAAGACGACATGGTATTATTTAATTCCTAAGTTGATCTCCGTCATGCACTTGATAGGTTCGATGCCAAGTACTGCAGAGTTGGACTGAAAATAAGTTCTGCGAAAATTGAGACATCGTCCTCCCAAGGAAGCCTGCGCAGTGCACTACACACAGTCACAGACACACCTGCGCGCGCCTACAGTGGCATCATTCAAATTTGAAAATTTATTATGTCTACATATGATTCTTTAAGTCGGTGGATTCCATTTAATTTTATTGAAATAGTGAAATATTAGCGATGAAACACGTGTCAGTGTTATGCAATAAACACCTCTGGAATGTTATGTTTTTAAATAATGATTTAAAAAAATTTATATGTATACTTCACAAATTGTTACACTTGGATCATTTAGTGGATCTACCACAGGTTTTACCAAATGAAATTATTCACCCGTTGAGTAAAACACTACTGTAAGTGGCTTCTGATTCTTGTTATATAATCAAATTAATTGATTACACTAACGGAAACTGAATAATGCTATGATTCTCTCTGTCTGTCTATATATACTTATATATCGAAAAAACCCCTTCGTCAGGAATGACCATGTGAATTGCACATATAAAGTTTCCCTCCGAGGCACAAGTCCGGGCAAGGCTGTTTGAGGAAGACCATCAGTCGCCCATGCATACCAACTTCCCCTCTCCACATCACCGATGATGACCAACGGAAAGGCTATGGCCGATACAGCTTGGCACAAGTAACGTCGCAACTCATTTCTACATCTGAGTAAACTGGAACAATCTGAAATAAATTGTCTTGCTCAAGGACACAGCGGATCACTCGGTCCGAGAATCAAACTCACAACCTTTCGATTGCAAGCCCAATGCGCTAACCACTAAGCCATAAGCCTTCATTTATATATATATATATATATATATATATATATATATATATATATATATATATATATATATATATATATATATATATATATATATATATATATATATATATATATATATATATATATATATATATATATATATATATATATATATATATATGCATATGCATGTGTATATGTGTGTGTGTGTGTACGCGAGCCTATATGTATACATACAAATATATATAAGTATATATAATCAATACAAAAAAAAACTAATCTTGTTATTCAAATTCTATCTTTAGTGCCTACAATCGTTTCTATGAGAATAAATGTACCATCATTACAAAGAATTAACTAATCGGTCAATCAAATATTAGTGGATTCTTCCACTTTAACTAACTGTATATATATACAATTCTTTGTAATGATGGTACATTTATTCTCATAGAAACGATTGTAGAAATTAAAGATAGAATTTGAATAACAAGATTAGTTTTCTTTTTGTATTGATTATATATACTTATATATATTTGTATGTATACATATAGGCTCGCGTACACACATAGACACACGCACATACACACACACACATACATGCATACATACATATATATACATATACATATATATATACATATTCATGGATTCAGTAGAGTATGCCATTTTGTATAAGCGATTATAAAATATAAGAAAAATCGATACACATTCGTCCAAGCAATGGAAATCGAATGTTCAAATTAAAAATATAACACTGTAGTTATAAAGCGTTAAAAGAAAATATGGTTACTTTTTATCAGTTGTAGCAGTTGTAGCAGCAGTTACATGTTATATCAAAACTGCAGGCAACATGTAGGTCTTCCGTTCTCTTTTGTCCGGTATTGTACTATTGTCATCTTCATTGTGCATAGCATTTTTAGATATAATGATACTGCCGACGTTTCTGTTGTTGAACAAGGTACGTGTTAATGAAATGCTAATGGCAATGCTGGCGTTGACGTGGAAGTAAAAATGCTCAAGTGGAAGTATTAAAAATTATAGAAAAATAACTTGAAAAGGTCGAAATATTGCGTGAAGATTTAACATCTAGAAGACGAAATACAAAATACGTTATTACAAATTGTTTTATTCTATAATAAATACAAAATGGGAATATATACTTTCTACTAGCCTATGGCAAGTTAGTTTGAATGGGACAAGTACGCGTGTTAAAATAATCTTTTAGACTGTAAAAGTGCTTGAATTAAAGCATAAGAAAGTCCGCCCCCCCCCCCCCCCCCCCCAAAAAAAAAAAGAAATTTACCGTCAAGAAAAAAAATGTAGTGAAATTATATTTGACAGATGAATGGTCGGACTTTCACTACAAGAAGCGAGTTTTTATTCTTATCTTATACTAGCAGAATGGCCCGGCGTTGCTCGGGATTTGCTATAGGGTTCTTATATATTTGATATATATATTTATCCTTATCGAACCTCGTGAAATAAATACGTTTGTTTATATTTTGTTATTGTGTATGCAAAAATATCTGTCCATAAATATATAATTATATATATATATATATATTAAAATAACAGACTAAAGTTTAAGCAAAGAATCACTGCTTTCACCCTTAACGGGATATTCTACCTAAAAGCAGTATGAAGTACATACACTAAGACTAATTGATGTAATCTTTGGCCTTGTTTGTTTATATTTTGTTTTTGTGTATGCAAAAATATCTGTACACGAATATCTATATTAAAATAACATATTAATGTTTAAGCAAAGAATCGCTGCTTTCAAACTTAACGGGATCTTCTTAAACTAAAAAAATCAATCTGGAAAACAGGAAGACGATACTTTGGTTCGTGAAGACGTTCCCTGGCATAAGAATATATATACACACACACACTGATCGCGTCATAATGACGTAATGCAGACATCAGGCATACAGACAGATATTATGAAGGCGCGACGTCATATCTATGTATCTATCTAAAAAGAGAAAGACTAAGAGAAAGAGAAAGAGATCGCTAAATCGCCTAATGCGGTCCCTAGGGCATTGAAAATTTGAAATTTTTTTGCTCATGCTCAAAATACTTCCGGGGTCATAGGAGTTACATGTATAAAGTTTGAAAAAAACCGGTTGGGTACTTCTCGAGTTTTAGGGAAACACACACAGACATCCTCTGTTTTATATATATAGATGAATATCTATATGTATTCTTATATTATGTTCTCATATATATATATATATATATATATATATATATATATATATATATATATATATATATATATATATTAGAAAGTGAGGTTTTTTTTACAAAATGAAAAATAACCGAGGTGTCCTACACGAGTGGAAGTATAAAGAAAAAGGGATGAAATCGAAAATGCAACTGAAGTCTTATTTTTTTAAAAATATATATATTTATTTGGTTCCTTTACCGGTTTCGCAGTTCTTCTGCTTTTCAAAAGGTGAGTTGAGATGGAGGGTCTGTGGTTTTTCTCACATCTGGTTGGTCTCTAAATGTTACTTGTTTTATATGGAAAAACTGGCTCGAAAACCAGGTTTTTCGAGAAGTAATTTGATTGGTTTGTCAATAATTATAATAAATTTCGCGCCAGTTCGCGTTACAATAGTTCTTCAAATAAGAGAGGGGGGGGTTTGTCACAGGTTGTTTTTTCATATATGAGTGTTTGAATTTCTTTTTACTTGAAAAAAATGAGGCTCACGAAGGCTTTTTTTTGGTTGGTTATAAATGAAATTTGGCTGTCACGTGAACAAGTTTTCATTACATTTTCGCGCCCTTATTTGGAGTGTGTAGGAAAGTGGTTCTATTAGTAGAAATGGGGAGGGTGTTGTAGGTGTGGGGGTTTTTATGTGTGTGTATGGGTGTTATGTGTGTGGGAGTATGGTTAGCATGTTAAGATGAAGAGAATATATATATATATATATATATATTGTGTGTGTGTATGTGTGTGTGTAGGAAAATGATTCCTTTAGTAGGAATATTTTTGAATGAACATATTTTCCTGACTTTTTCGTGTTTGCTGTTGTATTGCCAGTGCAAACGTATGTTTAAGGTTTATTTAGTTCTGGTTTTCGAGCCAGTTTTTCCATATAAAACAAGTAACATTTAGAGACCAACCAGATGTGAGAAAAACCACAGACCCTCCATCTCAACTCACCTTTTGAAAAGCAGAAGAACTGCGAAACCGGTAAAGGAACCAAATAAATATATATATTTTAAAAAAATAAGACTTCAGTTGCATTTTCGATTTCATCCCTTTTTCTTTATATATATATATATATATATATATATATATATATATATATATATATATATATATATATATATATATATATATATATATATATATATATATATATATATATATATATATATATATATATATATATATATATATATATATATATATATATATATATATATATATATATATATATATATATATATATATATATATATATATATATATATATATATATATATATATATATATATATATAAAGAATATATATATATATATATATATATATATATATATGCATTCTTATATAGTCTTATGTGAAGGCGCATGGTTTAGTAGTTAGAGCGTTGGACTTGCAATTGAGAGGTTGTGAGTTCGATTCTCGGACCGGGTGATACGTTGTGTCTTTGAGCAAGACACTTTATTTCACGCTGCTGCAGTTTACTCAGCTGTAGAAATGAGTTGCGACGTGACTGGTGCCCAGCTGCATCGGTTATTGCCTTTCCCTTGGACAATATCGGTGGTGGGGAGAGGGTAGACTGGTACGCCCAGTCTTGAGGCTCGGAGGAAAAGTTTCTAGGTGCAAAACCATGGTCATTCGTTACCGAGTGGGGCCTTCAATGTTACATAGTTTGACCTGTATACTTACATTTGAGATTGCAAGTGTATACTTGACTGTGTATACACAACTGACTGCAATTCAAGAGAATCTGCAACGACAGTATATGTATAGAGTACTTATGTATTGTATGATGTGACGATTTTTGTAAATAATTGTTTTTAGTGAATTTAAGCTGGACAGTGTAGAATAGTTAGTTTTCGCCTATTGATACACGTGCGTGTATAATACTTTGTTCTGTGGACGACATTGTGAATAGATAAAAACATGTACTGTCTCCAGTAATGTGAGGTTGCAGGATGAAATTTTTATTGTTCTCATTGATGATGTTATTTATCTCCAAGTCAAGCATCCATATGATCAAAGGCAATATAACTGTGACCATTCGATTTTCTGAGACGGTGAGACGGATGACTTGAAGGAAACTGAGTTGCTGTTTATAGAACACACATGCACACACACACGCGCGCACACGCGCACACACACGCACAAACACACACACACACACACACACACACGCGCGCACACGCGCACACACACGCACAAACACACACACACACACACACACACACACACACACACACACACACACACACACACACACACACACACACACACACACACACACACACACACACACACACACACACACACACACACACACACACACACACACATATATATGAATATGTATATATATATATATATATATATCCAAAATAGTGATCAGTCATTAAAATGACTATTCAAATTCATTCTGAAAATTTGGAAAATCCAAATTGTACCTGCAAATATTAAGAACACCGTGTTCGCTAAAGTTTTTAAGAAGGGAGATTGCAACATTTGCGAAAGCTAACGCGGCATATCCCTTCTTTTCATCTTAAGGAATATCTTAGCTAGAATATTGCTGAACATAAAAGTGTTGCGCAATCTCAGTATGGGTTTCGAACCTACATAAGAAAAATTGACATGATTTTCTGTGTCAGCTGCAGGGAAAATGCGGAGTACAACAGAAACCACCCTTGCTTGTTTTCTCGAAAAGGCTTGTGACACTGTACCACACACAGTTATGTAGATGGCACTGAAAAGATTCAGTTGTCATGATCGTTTTGTGGCTCTCATCCGGGCATTCCACGAAGCCACGGTAGGACAGGTGACATCAGAAGATTTCCCGATCATAGATGGCTTCAAACAAGTATGTGTACTTGCTCATAGCTTGTTTTCCATCTATCTGGCAGCCATGCGTCACGAAATGCTACCTACTAATTTTAGTGTAGGGATCAAGTACTGCTTCAATGGTGGACGCTACAAGCTATCCAGACGCCGATCACAAAGACTGAACAACATGGCTGATATCTCTGAACTGCAAAACGCCGACAACGATGCCTCACCAGCTCATTCACTCGAAGAAATGCAAGAATCAGTTATCAACTTTAAAAATGCGCCTGATCGCTTCGGTCTGACAATCAACATCACAACGAACAAAATATTTGCATAACCTGATCCAGACACACCTCTTCCAGATTTTAGCATCGCCATCTCCAATACACCGCTAGAACAACCAGATCAGTTCCAATACATCGGAAACACCCTCTCCACACAATGTAACTCTGAGATAAACATCGAGAATAGAATCCGAGCTCTCTTCGGAAACAAAAGTCTGTAACTACAAGCCAAGCTCATGGTGTATCAAGTATTGATTGTTTCCAACTTACTCTATGTCGGGATATCCGAAAACTAGAACTATTTCATCAACAGAAACGTCGAACAGTTATAAGCTTAAAATAAGTGGACTATGTCAACAGGCTTGCATTGTTTGAACGGACCAATACCAACAGCATTGAATCCATCTATCGATCTATCTACCTACCTACGTACCTATCTATCTATTTATTGGCATCTCGAGTGCCTACAGGCGCTCCCAGCCCTCTACCAAGCGGAAACGGCAATCAACGGAGACTCCACTTCGACATTCTATACGGGATTAGTTGAGGATAAGTGCGACGACGTTCTCGGGGAAACTATAGGCATAAAGGAGGACGAACTGACCAGCCTGTTCTGGACAAATTTCCGTCCAGGACCTATGGATAACTTCCAGAGGTCTCTGGCCTGGCAGTGCTACCGAGGAGCTCTACCAGTTCAAGACAAAATCTACAGGCACGGACGCCCTGGCAGAGATCCTGCCAAAGGACCTGTCCAAGATGCGAGCAGGACATCGAAACCGTTCTGCACGCAATTGTTCAGTGCCCAGGGGTGACCGACCTGTGGAATTATGTCGAACAGCTGCTGTCACATGTGAGACGCATCCTGTTGTCAGCCGAGTCCATCGTGAGGATCACCCCGCCGCCTTCATTTAAGAATGAAGGAAAAGCGGTTTTCCTCTGTCTGGTGGCTATGGCGAAAGAGGTAATATGGTGGACGAGGTTAAAAGGACTGAGGGCAAACACCTTTCTCTCCGGACAACAACTTATCCCATTCTTTAAGTATCACTTCAGAAGGAAGGTGAGAGTGGAGCGAGAGGTGCTACACCCCAGTAAATTCGCTGAAAGGTGCGTGAATGTTCCTGGTGTTGAGGGTGTAAAACAACCCTGCAAAAATCCCCTATTGGGGATTTCAATTGTTATTTTATTACATATAGTTTATTGTTATTTATTAATGTTCATGGCGGTGGATTGGCAGTATCGGTAGAGGGTCGGACGCCATGCTTTCCAGCATAGTTCAAATCCCGCTGAGTTCAAATCCCGCTGAGGTTGACTTTGCCTTTCATCCTTACGGGGTTGATAAAATAAAGTACCAGTAATGCACTGGGTAATTGCTGGCCTTGTGCCTAAAGTAGAAACAGTTATTTATTAATGTTAAAGTTATTTTTATGTAAAACCCCCGCCGTCACGTCTTGTAATATCCCATTTTTGTACGCCCCTGTGGCAAATAAAGAAAGATACCTATCTATCTATCTGTCCGTATGTCTGCCAGCCCATCTGTCTGTCTGTCTGTCTCTCTCCCTCCCTCTCTCTCTCTCTCTCTCTCTCTCTCTCTCTCTCTCTATATATATATATATATATATATATATATATAAATACAATATCGGAGAAAGCTTTTTAGCGATACTCCGGCCAAATTCCGACTCACTCAACAAACATTAGGAAATAAGTGATTATATTCTCAATTATGCGTTCGCGGTGCTAGCTAAAAGTATTGCGTGGAAAATTGGCTGTATTATTTCATATAAGACATATCGAATATATATATATATATATATATATATATATATATATCTGCCTATCTACATATGTTTCATATGAGACATATCGAATATATATATATATATATGCCTCTGTCTGTCTCTGTCTGTCTCTCGCTCTGCATCTTTCTCTCTGCCTCTCTCTCTCTTTCTCTCTCTCTCTCTCTCTCTCTCTCTCTCTCTCTCTTTCTCTCTCTCTCTCTCTCTCTCTCTCTCTCTCTCTCTATATATATATATATATATATATAGAAAGATTTGAATGGATACAGTTTAGTTGAAAGGAATTTATTGACACGTGTTTCTATAACAGCTGCTATCTACAAACTTTTAGTTATGCAGACATTCAATATTTCAATGTTATTATTTACTGTCATTTCATCAGAATAATATTACTGAGGACCTATTTAGTTTTTATAGAGAATATTAGGAGGGAGGGGTGAAGTTGTTAGAAGAATAGTTGAAGGAGTGGTTTTTCTCACCATGGAGTGCAATGCGGAATTAGTGTAGGTTTACCCGGGTGAGCACTCGATGTTTAGGTTAACGTCGGTATCGAGGTGTAGAGCTAGATATAGCATAATAAAACATATATTTATACATGTTTCATTTTATGTTTGCAATTTTAAAAACAAAGCTGAACAGAGTGTAGAAAGTTGTAAATATTGTGAGAATGACACAATAGTTGATGTAAATCCTGCCACGACTAGAGTCAAGGCCGATAACTACTTGATCATGACACAATTAGTGGTCAAACGGATCGTGATGTTGGCAGTAGTAATGTATGTATATGATCATGATGGTGGCAGTAATCCTTATAGCTATGGTCACAAGGGTGGTGGTGAAAGGAAAGATGAAGGTGCTATGAGGTTAAATGAACAAAAACTAAATAAACCAACAATATAATGAACAAAAACATACGGAAAAGACAATGAGAATAATGTAACAATCACAAGGGGGAGGGAAAGAAGTAAAATGATGAGGAGGAGGAGGAAGAGGAGGAGGAGAAGAAGAAGAAGAAGAAGAAGAAGAAGAAGAAGAAGAAGAAGAAGAAGAAGAAGAAGAAGAAGAAGAAGAAGAAGAAGTGAAAGGATGTGAGAGAATTATTTGAAATATGATTGCTATAAACGAAGCAGAAGACAACAACAACTATAGTAGAGATGAAAGGTAAAATGTTAGTGATGAAAAGAAAGATGATGCTGCTGATGTGTGATGCAAATGTAGAAATAGGTAAACGAGGTGCAGCAGTGGGAAATGAAACTAACGAACAAATGAGATTGAATCAAGAAAAGCGACAACAGTAATCACAAATACAGAGCGATGAACGAGGAGTAAAGTGAGGTTTTTTTACAAAATGAAAAATAACCGAGGTGTAAAGAAAAAAGATGAAATCGAAAATGCAACTGGAGTCTTATTTTTTAAAAAATATATATATTTATTTGGTTCCTTTACAGGTTTCGCAGTTCTTCTGCTTTTCAAAAGTAGAGTTGAGATGGAGGGTCTGTAGTTTTTCTCACATCTATATATATAATTCGAAATACATTCAAATATATTTATATATATATATCATATATATATATAGCTCCTGATTATTACTGGAATTCTATGAGAATCCAGGTTCTATAATTTTTGGCGGAAGCAGGGGTGCGTGACTCTGATGATCGCCAACCAGCGTGAAACAGATTGTTAGCTTCTCTCCCTTCTTTCGCCGAAAAGAAGTAAGTGACATAGTCACTACTTTAAAACTGATAACGTATGATCTTCTAAATGTTTTTAATTAAACATACGGTATATTGGCAAATATACTATACATACATTCATGGGATCTGTTATTTTAATAAATATTTGCTCTAGGGTTCTTATATATTTGATATATATTTATCCTTATCGAACCCTCTTTGGATTTTAGTCTTCACATATATTATTATTACTATATATATATATACATTTATTAAAATAACAGATTAAAGTTTAAGCAAAGAATCGCTGCTTTCACCCTTAACGGGATCTTCTGAAACTAACAAAGTCAATCTGTAAACGCAGAAGTGGATATTTCAAAAAACGTTGCAACCGAAGGAAGACAGGAAGACGATACTTTGGTTCGTGGAAACGTTCCCTGGCAAAGAACGGGAAAAAACGAATATAATACGTCATTAATACAATTACGCGCAAAGACAGAACCACGTTTATGGTATAAAAGAGGTCGTAGACTAATGTTCTCTTAGGTGGTTCATAGAGACGTTTTCTGGCAATGAACGAAAAAAACGAAGATAATACGTCATATGTGGAGCGTGGAGAACAATTGCACGCAAAGACAAAACCACGTAAATGGTATAGCAGAAGTCGTAAACTAAAATTCTAACTAGGAGACCGAATGAATCTCCGCTTCAGAGTTAAGAATAAAGTAAATAAATACAATACAGAGGTAATAGAAATTAAATAAATACATACACGCATACAAATACGTACATACACAAGCATACGCGTAAACAATTACCATAGGTATACAAAACCACGCACATATAAATATGTGTGTGTGTGTGCGCGTGTATACAAATAATTAAATAAACGTATATAAATAAATAAATACGTATATAACAAACGCACACACATACCTACATGTAAATACACAAATGTTCGGAGAAGTAAGTTAACCAAAACATGAAGTACACATATACACACACCCTACATACGTACGAACCTGCATACTCAGACAGACGCAAAACTCCCGTATACACATAACCAAACCATATGTACCAGAATATATAAAATTATACGCCATAACATATACAATCAAATATACGTACGAGAAAGTATACGTACCTTCACAAAACATACAGGTAATATATACTTACCTATGCAAGGGTGAAAGCAGCGATTCTTTGCTTAAACTTTAATCTGTTATTTTAATAAATATTTGCACTAAGGTTTTTATATATTTGATATATATTTATCCTTATCGAGCCCTCTTTGGCTTTTAGTCTTCAAATTTATTATTATTACTATATATATATATATATATATATATATATATATATATATATATATATATATATGATTAGGCACATGTATACATATATATATAGAGAGAGATATACATATATATATGCATACCTATATGTTTGTTTAGGGAAAAAACTTACATAAATGACAAACACCTACAAGCATCTATTCTCATTTACAGAGAGAGATAGTGAGAGAGAGAGAGAGAGAGAGAGAGAGAGAGAGAGAGAGAGAGAGAGAGAGAGAGAGAGAGAGAGAGAGGGAGGGAGCGGGAGAGCGAGAGATAGAGATAGAGAGAGAAAGAGGGAGAGAGAGCGAGAGAGATTATTTTTGGTAACATTTTATGATGAAATGATTGACTGATTTTCTAGAACTTCGTAGCCTTAAATACTGCCTATTATATCTTAAGCACTGATTTAATATATTATATATATATATATATATATATATATATATATATTATTAATTTCTCATGAATATTTTCTTCACAAATTCATGTGACCTCTTCAGAGGAACTACGTTGCTGCTACTGAGTTATTGACGTTTGTTGTCATTTTGTGTCGGTCTACGCATATATTCATACATGTGTAGTTCAGAGCATGTAATGGTGGGCGTTTGTGTATATGTGTGTGAGCGTTTCTATTCCTGTGTGTGTGTACGTTCTTGAAAATAAATGGTGATAACGATAGTGTTCTTTGGGTTATAATGTGTAATTCTAGTTATCTAGTTTGTTTCTTTCATCTTGTTCTTTCCAGTTTCTTGCTCTTCATATCGCTTGTTTGCATTCAGTTCAATTCTCGTTATACTGTATATGTATATTTTTCACCTCCACCCCACTAGGGCTTTCTTCTAGGAATTCGCGTCGTAAATAATTTCGAGGTTCTAATAACTATAATAGAAAATATACATTTAAGTATATCACCGTGTGTGGTATAATTGGTAGTACTTAAGATTACAATAACTACAGATCCAGTGTATCGATTCGATATACAGATTCATCAAAATACTTTTGTTAGATGTTAAACATCATATACAGGTAAAATTGAAAGAAAATACCAATAAAGTATCTACAAGTAGAAGAAATGGGAAACAAGAAATTAGATAGAGTGTAACTAGATAATATGTAGAAAAAGAAATTGAAAAGAAGTAGATGAGAGAGACAGCCTAGAAATATAGAAATGTATGGATTATGAACCTAATAATACCGTGTTTCTTATATTGATTTGCTAGAAACACACACACTTAAACACATATATTTGAATACCCATTATACGTACACACAACTAGACATACACACAAATGCACACATAACAACACTCCTTAGCAATATAGAACAAATCAAAATCAAAACCCCAGTTGCTATAATATGGTGTGTCTGAAGAACTGGCAGGAATTTGCGACAAAAACATTTAAGAGAAAATTATATAAAAAAAATTAATAAATCATCGCGTATTGGGATAGACGTATTTCAGACAACCAAGGAGCCATTGCAACGTATTATCATACAGTACAGGCAATACAATTAGTTAGAATTATATATAGAATTTCACAACTGAAAAGAGTATCTATGTAGTCTTTATTATCAGCAAAATATTAAGTAAAAATAAACACACAGAGACAGCACAAGTGAAATGAACTTCGAAACCTACCAGGAATTTATCATTGAATAATTTCTTTAATTCGAAGTAGAAGATTGATCTCTATTCCCATGGTTTATTTTCGACCTATTTAAAAGTGAAATATTTCTGATACTGAGGACAAAAAGTTCTTAAAATGTTAATGGACCTGGATTTAGGAAAGTTATTTTTCCAAACTAACAGAAAAAAGCATATAAATGGCTAAATTCGAACAGTTCTCATGTCATTAATACATGTTTGAATAAACATTTATGCACACATTTTATACACACCCACATAATTTGTTCTGCAGCTCACAATTCCCTCTGGTTCTATTAAAGGGAGACTATAAATTGTCTCTTAGCTTGCTATAAATATCAATCGAATCTCCATCAGATCAAACCATGCCATTTTCAAATATGAAAGATACAATTTCTTCTTTTTGCAACTGTCCTCTTATATTCTTAGTTGTTTGTTGCGGGAAGATGTTACCAAAGAAAATAGATTGATGTAACAGTACAAAAGTAGAAAGAAGAGATGATGACCTTTAACTTCTCGACCAGAAAGTTCTGAAGATTCGAGAACTCACGTAGGATATATGATCAGCTGAGGTTGTTGCAGACAATTACTCCAATGTCTTTGATATTATTAGCCTGTCCTGAGGGATTTTCCCTAAAGAAGACAATATGGTGGTTTATCTCGTTAGTTAAAGCATATAAGAATTTACTTACGCCAGATATACTATGTTGGGAGAAAGGTTCTGGCTTGTGTAAAATTTCATATATATATTTATATATATATGTGTGTGTGTGTGTGTGTATATATATATATATATATAAATATACACACATATATATATATATATCTATCTAAGGCGGGTAAAATTCCCGAGATCCATGAACGAGTTCTCTCCAGCGGTCTCTGTCCCTCATTATCGCTGCCATGTCCTGCATCTCCACCAGACCAGTGTCTGTCCTTAGGGCATCAACATACGTTAACCTTGGTCTTCCTCTTCTAGTGTGTCCATGTAGGGGCTCCCACAGGAGCACTGAGTGCAATGTCAACTCTGGATGTCGGTGAGCATGTCCAGCTAACCTCAGTCTCCTCTGTGTCACTTTTGAGCTGACTTTTGGGATGCTCCCATACAGCTCTGAGTTTTTCATCCTCAGTGTATACTGATTAATCTTCAGAGCCATCCTCAGCATTCTCGTGTAGCACCCATCCACCATCTGAGTGAATTTCCTGGTCAGTGTCCAAGTCTCAGAACGGCTTCAGAGAGGGAAGATCAACCACCAGTCACATCCTGATGCTGAGGAGGATATTAGAGGGAGCTAGAGCAAAGTGCCTTCCTGCTGTCATGGTTTTCATTGACTTTAGGAAGGCCTTTGATTCTGTGGACCGTTACTGCCTGATGAAGATCTTACAGGCTTATGGAATCCCCAAGAAGATAGTGCACCTGATATCACTGCTCTACACCAACACCAAAGCCCAAGTCATATATATATATATATATATATATATATATGTCAGGTCACCAGTTGGTGCTACTGGTAACATGTATCCCAGTACAACCTGTCTTGGGAAACTATGAGTGGCTATGAAGGTGTACGCCAGTTTGCTATCTATTACTATATAGTACATACATGCATGCATACATACACATACCTGCACACACACACATAGATACACATACATACATTCATACATACATAGAGAGAGAGGGTGAAAGACGGAGAGTGAGAGAGAGAGAGAGAAAGAGAGAGTGATGGAGAGAGAGAGAGAGAGAGAGAGAGAGAGAGAGAGAGAGAGAGAGAGAGAGAGAGAGAGAGAGAGAGAGAGAGAGAGAGAGAGAGAGAGAGAGAGAGAATCACATTTTTCACGATTATGATCGGGCAAATCGAAAAGTTTTTCTGTCAAACATGTTATGCACAATCCGTACGTTTTGTATATTACAAGAAATAAATTCACCATGGTTATAGAAGAGAAGAATACTGCGACGTGCATCGATCCTAACCCCAAACCTATAGTTAGAATGTCCCATAAAAACACCAAATTCAAAAACCTCCTCATGAACACAAAACCAAGACTGGTATAACACACATGGTACTGCAAATGGTTAATGTGATTTATTAATTTCAATGTTAACATGACTGATGTGTGCTTCATTTTCAAAAATGTTCCATCGGCCACACAAGCACAATAATTTCTCGTCGGTTAACCATGCACTTACAACAAAGAAACATAGCAATATATAATATAGTACATGTAACAAAATTAGATTGGACTGCATTAATTGATAACGTATTGATAAATTAATTGATAAAGTACCAGTAATGTACTGGGTAATTACTGGCCTTGTGCCAAAAGTAGAAACAATTAATTGATAACGTATTCTATAACAGAATTCCAGACAAAACCAGGAGATATACTATCGAGTGTTTGGTAATACCAAAATATAAAACAAATATTACCAATCAGATATAGCACACTTAAAACCAATTAAAATTGCCATACTTCAACCGCTGAACAAATTTAAACCAGGCATTCATGATTTCGTAACTGGTCCATAATCCTTTACAACAATTGCTAAGCACGCGAACATCAAGCCATTAGTAGTTCTGAAGATGAGGCTTTGAAGACCTCCAAACGTTAATACACACAAGCATTTAGGAAAGATAGTGTTCCGAACGAGGCATATGAGGATATATGAAACAATCCTAATAAAAATGATCACTCTAGAGCACAGTCGTGTTGAATATAACACACACACGCGCGCGCGCGCACACACACACACACACACACACACACATACACACACACACACACACACACACACACACACACACACACACACACACACACACACACACACACACACACGCACGCACACACGCACACACACAGAGTTGTAGTTTTTATGACACAACAAAAATAGTATTCTTTGCAATATCATATAATACATTTCATGACAAAAGAAACTTATGTTTGTGTTTATTTCATTTTCAAATATTAGCAACCTCAGTATCTTTTCTTTGTTTTTTTTTTGTTTTTATATAGCGTTGAATACTAGAATAGTTGTTGGCAACGATATTGTTTAAACAGACTGAATAATAAATAAATGCACGAAATATTCGTATCTTGTTGTCGGTTGCCAGATATATGCTTTTAATAAAATGAAATATTACTACATACAAGGTGGCTGCCAACTCGTTTTCGAGTACGGCCACTACTTTATATCCATGTAGGAGAACCACTACCGATGCGCTGAACGAGTGTGACTTTTTAGCCCAGCCAGCGACTTGAAAACTCTGGTACAAACACTACACTTGTGACAATTATTGACACATAGTGCTGGGCCCATGGTACCATGTGACGACAAGTGCAGAGAGATCTCCAGATATAAAGCAATGCCTGTGCCGTGAAGCTTTTATAGTGAGCAAAGGCACTGCACAAAGCCAGTCCCACTCTCTTAACCAAGATGATATTTACCAAAAAGAAGAACAAGTCAACATCATTGGATACCATCAGAGTTGCAGGTGTTATATCAGAGTTTTCCTTCTCCTAGAATTCTGCCTTGACAAAGGCTAAGCGGTCATCTCTCCCGGTGATTTTGGATGGCCATTGACTCTTAAGAGCTCCTTTGCCCTTTGACAGGTTTTGTTTTTAGTCCTGCAGGATGTCCAAAGTCACCCTCCTCACCAAGAAACCTTGGTGGGGTTGCTATTTTAGTCGCCAACGACCCGAACATGAGACAGGTTGTACTACATACATACATACATTCATACAAACATACACATAAGTATATATATATATATATATATATATATATATATATATAATTATATAATTATTTATAGCAATAATAATAAATATGAAGACTAAAATCCAAAGAGGGCTCGATAAGTATAAATATATATCAAATATATAAGAACAGTAGAGCAAATATTTATTAAAATAACATATAGAGTTTCAAAAGATCCCGGTAAGGGTGAGAGCAGCCATTATTTGCTTAAACTTTAATCTGTTATTTTAATAAATATAATTATTTATTCCCCCCCCCCCCCCCCCCCCACATATATATATACATATATGTACGTATATGTATGTATATACATATATGTACGTATATATGTATATGTCTATGCATATATATGTGTACATATATACCTGTGTACGTACACGCACGCAGACACATTTATGTATATGTACATAAATATGTATAAATATATTTGTATGTATATGTAAGTATATGTATACTAGACATGAAAAATGCGCAAGCTCAAAAGTGCCACAGAATGTTATAATAAACCTTCAAAAGTGTGGGACTAGAGTTGTTGCTAAAAAATATTGTAATCATTATATATCGTACATTCTGTGGCATCCTTTATAAAAATAGCTTAAACCAACGAAGCCTTTATTTTTACGCTATTTCACTTAGTTAATTCTTAGAGTGTAACATATAAAAATATGATTTACAACTATAAAATAAATTAATTAATATAATAACAGAGCTGCGGAGCTGAAATTTAGGAAATAATGGAGTATCGGATCCTGAGTTGGAGCCAGTCAATTTTTGGCCGACTCCGCAGCCCTGTATAATACATTTCATATTAAAGTTATTAATAAACCTATTTTACACTTCATGCAAATTACCACGAGATATTGATATTAGATATAAGATACAGCGCAATATCTACAGCTGTAAAAGTACGAAAGCGAAGTAATAATAAGTGGCTTAAGGTAATTCCAATATGAAAGTTTGTAGTGATAAAAATTTGATAATGCAATACGATTGTTAATATTATAGTTCTATGAAAATGTAACAATAGATAACTAAATTATTTTACTATTAGTATATTTAAGAAATTATCATTATAGATTTGATCGTTCATATAAGCATCATATTAAGTTTCAACACAATTATTTTGTTACTATGAGTATATGATAATAATATTACGTAATTATTTATAGGTGTTATTACATTAAACATAGATGTATTTATTTTTATATGTTACACTCTAAGAATTAACTAAGTGAAATAGCGTAAAAATAAAGGCTTCGTTGGTTTAAGCTATTTTTATAAAGGATGCCACAGAATGTACGATATATAATGATTACAATATTTTTTAGCAACAACTCTAGTCCCACACTTTTGAAGGTTTATTATAACATTCTGTGGCACTTTTGAGCTTGCGCATTTTTCATGTCTAGTTTAATATTTTTTTAAGGCAACGCTTGTAATAACTCTAGTTAAACAGGATATATATTAATAATAAATTATCGTTGTAATGTAATTAGATTATGTAATTGTTATTATAAATTATCTTATAAATATTAGTGTAAGATGTATAAAAATATTTTCAGACTTTTAATATAAACAACTACAAAAAACAATCAATATTAAATCAATATATTATACATAATAGAAAACATAAAATATACAATACAAAAACAAAATATTTACATACAATTGCAATTATCAGTGTATATACATCTTCTTTATATTCCCTGAGCAAATTAATAAGATTTGTTTTTATTGTACATAATTTGATGACTTGTTGGAGTGTATTAAAAGATAGCAACAATTTGTGATTAAATTGTTATCTTAAGCAACTCACTTTTTAATAGTTGTTGGCTGAGCGAAATTGTAAAAGCCTATGAGCAAATATAAAAAAAAATACACAAACAACATTTCCTTGTGTTATTACAACATTAGATAAAATAATTGAGCAATGTCGTTATATTTTGCTCTTATTGCACATTAATAGTGTTTCTATTTTTCGGCACAAATCCATTACGGCAGTCCATTACTGGTACTTTATTTTATCGAATTAGTAAGTATGAAAGTCGAAGTTAACCTCGGCAGGATTTGAACTTAGAATGCAAAGGACCATAACAATACTGCAAAGCATGGTGTCTGACGCTCTACCAATACTTGTGTTGAGCTGGTCATTAATTTATGGTGGTCGTGCGTGGAGTAGAGCAATCGCTAGTTGAAATATTATGAACAAAACATTTTTATTTGCCGAAGAACATATTTTCAATACTGTTTGTGAATGTGACGAAGGAAATACATTCTGATATGGAACAGTGTACAAAGTGTGTCTGTGAATAACATAATGTTACCTCATGTTGTTGTCAAGACATAATGGATTTCGTATATCCAGTTAGAAGATGAAACCTAGCCATCTCGGATTAGTTATATTTCATGCCATGTGTAAACGTGTTTGAGGATAGCAAAATATGCGCGTTAATTATAATAATTAGTTAGTAATATTACAAAATATACCTAATTAAACTCTTTGCTTGAAATTTTATCATTCTTCGTTTATATATATATATATATATATATATATAGAGAGAGAGAGAGGGAGAGAGATTTATCTAGTCCTTCGCTCAAGATTAATCTATAAGTTTAGATGTTTGCCTTCGTTTAAGTAAATATTACAGTAAGATTTTTAATATAAACAATTACAAAAAACAATTAATATTAAAACGAAAAAATTATCAATGATAAAAGAAGCGGATGCAACTTTTTTTTTTATAAAGTTATATTCCTGTTTCTTTAAAGAACATTTCATTTTTGTTATATTGTAGGCGAAATAATGCAATGGTTTAATAGGGAAGATATAACTTACGAATTATGTCTCTAACCGTGTAACGCTTTTTAAGTAGATAACTACAATTGAAAATACTAAAGAAATGGAACCAACAATTCAATTTGAAAGTCGTCTAGTGACAGTGTATTACTGGTACTTTATTTTATCGACCCCGTAACGATGAAAGGCAAAAATGCAAATGCTTAAAATTTAAATTGCCTTAATTCTATCGTCTGCTGTTTCATTAAAGGGAGATTATCGTCTGTATTTAATTCTATCGTCTACTGTTCCACTAAACAGATATACCTCCACTATCGTCTCTATTTATACATTTTAACTTATAACTTATACACATTTGATTTGAAATATTTTATCTAGTCCCCCCTCTCAATATTATGATGATTTCTTTCGAATGAAACAGTTCTAGTCCTGTAGAAGCCATTTATATATATAATTGAACTGAGTTAAAAATTCACAATATTTATAATTAAATAAGCTCATATATATATGTGTGTATTTATCTGTTTATTGTATTATATATAATGTGTGTATATACAGGATGTCCCCCAAAAATATATACACACTTCAACAGCATTCTAATAACTATTGCCTGTACAGGTAATCAAAGTGTCAATCGAATGTTAGTTTCGTGTTTTAACAGTACAAATTTACAATACACACATAAAACCAGTGTATATACATACATGAGTGTGTATACACATACATGAATGTGTATATACAATATATATGTATATATATATAGACACATATATTCACGGTGCAACGGTACATTAAAATATAGATGCGGGAGAGGGGGGTGTATATATAGGGGCGCTGGGGATAAAGGAGTGTAAAGCGTGTGTAATTGATATATTGAAGGAGAGGAGCGTGCAGCGATAGAGTAACAAATATATAGAGAGGGGGAGAGATGGTATTGAAGGGGAGGAGTGCAAAGCGAAAGAGTAAGAGATATATATAGAGACGGAACAGATAGAGAGAAACAGGCGTAAGTAACAGTGGAAGAGATATAGAGAGAGGTACTCTGATTGGTTGAAAATTAGCCAATGACATACGATCACCACCACCACGGCTATCCCCGAAAAATTTTTATAGAAGCTAGGCATATATGTTAGAACACGAAAAGTGAACATTCTGTTGTTTCACACTTTTCGTGTTCTAACAGATACGTATCGAGTTATCTATCTGTCTATCAACGTATCTATATTTATATTTTATATTATATATATTATATATGAGTATTATTTGTATGTTTTATATATATATATATATATATATATATATATATATATATACAATGATATTAAATAAATGGAAACTATATTTATAAAACCATATTTATTTTATTATATATATTTCAAGGGTAACCAAGACAACATTGGTATGCATTCATCAGATAAAATACAAAGTTTGTTTTATCGATAAGATATGATTTTCATGGGTATGTCTATATTTAAAAAACAAACTTTGTATTTTATCTGATGAAAGCGTACCAATGTTGTCTTGGTTACCCTTGAAATATATATAATAAAATAAATATGGTTGTATAAATATAGTTTCCATTTATTTAATATCATTGAATATTTACTCCAGTAACCTGGTCAGTGCTCTAAATCAGTTATAAACATTTATGATTGTCAGACTTCCAACAAATTACATACCACTTCTACTTATATATATATATATATGTTTGTGACTGTGTATATATATATATATATATATATATATATATATATATATATATATATATATATATATATATATATATATATATATATATATATATATATATATTTATTAATATATTAAAATAACAGATTAAAGTTTAAGCAAAGAATCGCTGCTTTCACCCTTAACGGGATCTTCTGAAACTAACAAAGTCAATCTGTAAACGCAGAACTGGATATTTCAAAAAACGTTGCAACCGGAGGAAGACAGGAAGACGATACTTTGGTTCGTGGTAACGTTCGCTGGCAAAGAACGGGAAAAAACGAATAATACGTCATTAATAGGAGCGGTGAAAAACAATTACGCGCAAAGACAAAACCACGTTTATGGTATAAAAGAGGTCGTAGACTAATGTTCTCTTAGGTGGTGCATGGAGACGTTCTCTGGCAATGAACGAAAAAACGAAGATAAAAAGTCATATGTGGAGCGTGGAGAACAAAAGCACGCAAAGACAAAACCACGTAAATGGTATAGCAGAAGTCGTGGGAGTTTTGCGTCCGAGTGAGTATGCAGGTTCGTACGTATGGTGGGTGTGTGTATATGTGTACTTCTTGTTTTAGTTGACTTACGTCTCCGAACATTCGTGTATTTATATGTAGGTATGTGTGTGCGCTTGTTATATACGTATTTATTTACTTATATACGTTTATATAATTATTTATTTATTTGTACACAAGCATACACACACACACATACTTATATGTGCGTGGTTTTGTATACCTATGGTAAGGTTTTGCGTATGCTTGTGTATGTACGTATCTGTTTGCGTGTATGTATTTATTTGTTTCTACTACTTCTGTTTTGTATTTATTTACTTTGTTCTTAACTCTGTAGCGGAGATTCATTTGGTCTCCTCGTTAGAATTTTAGTCTACGACTTCTGCTATACCATTTACGTGGTTTTGTCTTTGCGTGCTTTTGTTCTCCACGCTCCACATATGACTTATTATCTTCGTTTTTTCGTTCATTGCCAGAGAACGTCTCCATGCACCACCTAAGAGAACATTAGTCTACGACATCTTTTATACCATAAACGTGGTTTTGTCTTTGCGCGTAATTGTTTTTCACCGCTCCTATTAATGACGTATTATTCGTTTTTTCCCGTTCTTTGCCAGCGAACGTTACCACGAACCAAAGTATCGTCTTCCTGTCTTCCTCCGGTTGCAACGTGTTTTGAAATATCCAGTTCTGCGTTTACAGATTGACTTTGTTAGTTTCAGAAGATCCCGTTAAGGGTGAAAGCAACGATTCTTTGCTTAAACTTTAATCTGTTATTTTAATAAATATTTGCTCTACGGTTCTTATATATTTGATATATATTTTCCTTATCGAGCCCTCTTTGGATTTTAGTCTTCAATTTTATTATTATTACTATATATATATATATATATATATATATATATATATATATATATATATATATATATATATATATATATATATATATATATATATATATATATATAGATATATATATATATATATATATGTATATATGTATATATATATATGTATAGTTTCAGAAGATCCCGTTAAGAGTGAAAGCAGCGATTCTTTGCTTAAACTTTAATCTGTTATTTTAATAAATATATATGTATGTATATATATATGTATGTAAATATATATATATATATATGTATATATATATGTATATATATATGTCTATGTATATATATATATATATATATATATATATATATATATATATGTATATATATAAGTCTATGTATATATATATATATATATATATATATATATATATATATATATACATGTATATATATATATATATAGGAACGAGTACGACCCCGACGGCTGAGCTCAAGCCGTTTCGACGGCTAATTCTGAACTAAAAAAAACTCGTTCCTATTACCCACTCTACTACTCTAAGTATTGAGTACTTTGGTGCGTTATGGTCCACCTGGTTTCTTACCACATTTCCTTCGTTATATATATACATATATATATATACACACATATATATATATATATACATATATATATATATACATATACATATACATATATATATATATATACACATATATATATACACACACTTACATGAACTTGTACTTGTGTCAACATTCACCCTGTATTGGTTTAGCCGGCTTCTTCCCTTGTCCTGAGGGCATCCCAAACCATGGCCGCCCACGCACGACGGTCCCGAGCTAGGTCACCGGAGATAGCGAGCCTGTCACGGTTCCATCGGTGAAGGCCGACCACCTACGGACCTGAGAGTTCGGAGAGGTCATCCTTGATCGTCGTTGCCCAGGTCTACAGCTGCCCGCCAACGCGCTTGCGCCAGTTAGGGAGTGGAGGTGGGAGCAGAACATCGCGGATCAGCTCACCCTCAGGGCGCCGGGCTGCGTGACCAAACCATCTCAAGCGCTGTTTTAGAAGCACTGAAGGAAGGGGTCGAAGATTCAGCTGAAGATGAAGACTTGTGGTAGGTACCCGATCAACGCGTTGGCAGCGAAAAATGCGGCGGAGACAGTCATTGTCGAAGACATCCAGCCCTCGTTGATCAACTACCCTCATAGGCCATGTTTCACAGCCATAGAGAAGGATAGTGCGAATGACGGCCTGGTAGATTCGCCCTATGGTCGCCGAGGTGATCTCTCTTCTGTCCCACAGACACCGTTGGAGGCGCCCTAAAGCGGATCTGGCAGCACCTATGCGACGCTTGACCTCGGCTGCGCCCTGTCCTGTTGGAACCACTGTTGAGCCCAGGTAAAACGAAGGACTCCACATCTTCCAGGCCCATGCCCTCGAGAGATATTGGCTGCCAGACATCAGGCGAGACCAGGGACGTCATGACTTTCGACTTGGCGGCAGTGATTCGTAGACCAAAATCGGTGGGTGCAGTGTGTACCCTTTCGAGAGCACCCTGTACATCTGTCCTGTTAGCGCCCATCAGCACGATGTCATCCGCGTAGGCCAGGTCCGTCACCACTACCCCTCTCCCGACCTCTACGCCCGGGTAATCCCGGAGCGCTGTGTTGGGAGTGTAGTCAATGGCGTAGTTAAAGAGAGTTGGCGATAGCGCACACCCCTACTGAACACCGGTCCCAACATCGAACGACTCCGCCTCCCCACAATAGACCCTCACTCGAACCCGAGTCGACCGGTAGTAGCCTTGTATGAGACGAAGCAGCTTCACTGGGATGCCGTCCGCCTGCATTATAAGAATAGGGCTTCCCGATCTACCGAGTCGAAGGCAGCTGAAAAGTCGAGGAAGCAGAGGACGGTAGGCTGTTGATGTGCCCACCGTGGTTCCAAGACACGCCGGTGAATAAAGATTTGATCAACGCACCCCCTCCCCGAACGGAATCCGCCCTGAGAAAGACGGGTACGGACATCACGGATGGCCTGGAACCTCTTCAGCAGAAGTTTGCGAAGGTTTTGCAGCAACGTCAATTAAACTGATACCTGTAGTTGGAACACAGTTTCCTGTCGCCTTTTTTGAAGAAGAGTAGGAGAGCTGCCTCGCTCCAGTCACCATGTAACCGCTCCGTCGCCCACACGGAGGAGAAGACTCGATGGAGCCAAGCTGCGAAGACATCAGGCTCGGCCTTGTAGACCTCAGCTGGAACGCCATCTTCGCCCGGCGCCTTGTTGTTCCGGAGATGTGTCAGGACACTACGAACCTCCTCGACCGTTGGAGGAACATTACTGCACCCGTATTCTTCTGCGGAAGGCTGCACGTAGGTTGGCGTGGGTGGTGGCGGGAGGTTGAGCAGCTCCGAGAAATGGTCCCGCCATCGGTCTAGCCGGTCATTAAGATTGGTAATGACCGCCCCGTTCCGATCACAGACCGTCTCGCTGATACCCGTACTGCTTCGGCTGGCCAGCTTCACCAGTTGGTAGAGCTTGCACGAGTCACCACCGGCTGCTGCCCTCTCCGTCTGCTCCGCAAATTCGCGCCAGTGTGCATTCCGATCGGCCCGAATAACCTGAGATGTGCGACGTCGGGGATCTCGAAGATTGGGTGCACCCTCGAGTCGGGCCACTCACGCCCTCTCCGCGAGTTCAAGAGTGCCGCCGGAGATCCTGTCCCGATGGCGTCTTTGGGTCGACCCGAGATGCTCTCTGGCCACCTCAACCGTTACTCAGCATTTCGAATCGGTTTCGCATCTATAGCAGGAAAGCATTTCCAGCATCGAGCTTGAGTCGAGAGATGTCGATCCTTTTCTGGCGGTTGGGAGGAGGTTTCGCCTGCAGCCGCAGACGAAGGGTTGCTCGAACAAGAGTATGGTCTGACCCATGCTCACTGCCCGTATCAGCCCCTCCATACGAACGCGAGTCCATCACTGAGCTGGCCCACCGAGATATGACCAGGATGTAGTCAATCTGATTGGCCGTTCTTCCGTCGTGACGAGGTGACGCCGAGGATGTAGGAACCGGGTGTTGGTGACGATAATACGATTGGCATCCGCGAAGGACACGAGCCGTTCAACATTGTCACAGCGTACGCCTAGGGCGAAGCGTCCTAGAATATGCCGTGTTGTATCATCAGCCGGCCCCGTCCGCGCATTCCAGTCCCCAGCGACAATGAGAACATCACTGGAGGAGACGCCATCCACAGTGTTTGGAGATCGACATAGAACTGCGTCTTGTCTGCTTCGTCCGCATTGAGTGTGGGAGCGTAGACGGCAATTACACTGACGTTGGAGATTTTACTCTTCAATCGAACCAGCGCAAGTCTACACACACACACATATATATATATACACATATATATATATATATATATATATATATATATACATACATATATATATATATATATATATATATATATATATATATATATATATATATATATATATATATATATATATATATATACATACATACATAACACACACACATATATATATATACTTACATATATAACACACATATATATATATATATATATATATATATATATATATAAATGTGTATCTTGTGTGTACGAGCGTGTTTGTATATGTGGTATATAAATATATGCGTAGATCTTGCAGTGGACCGCACTTGCCGTACTATTGGATAAGACTTACGCCATTTTGTTCGCTAGGACCATGAAATATTTATATGATATGCTGTGATTTCCTTTGTTTTGATATACACAAAATCAAAATAGAATATTATTTATTGATATATGTCTAGCCTCTGTTGGTTTCGTTGATGAGAGTTCGAGTTGTTCGAACAACCTGATCGTGAAACTAACACGGAAGTAGCATAGCATTCCACAGGCATGCGACATGTGTCATAATGTGATAAGGGTGGTCCTTTCAATTGCAGGTTCAACTCATTTTCGCCAGCTCAAAGGGTGGCTCATTTTCGCCAGCTCAAAGGGTGGCTCATTTTCGCCAGCTCAAAGGATAGAAACAACATGATATAAACTGTCTTACAACGCTCAACCGGGAATCGAACACACCGCCTTACGATCATTAGTTGAATAATGTATCCACTAATCTACGTTCTCTTCGTTATTGATATATTTATGAGAGATAAATATATTTGATATTGATGATGGATGAATACAGTGTTTCTTTTAAAATTTCACGTTATTGATGTAGTCTGAACAACTAGCTGAATAATGTAGTGAATACAATCGACAAGCCAATTTATGATTGAATACATCGTGCAGCATATGTATTATATATATACACACACACACACACACACACATATGTATATATGTCTATGTATATATATATATAATCTCTCTCTCTCTCTCTCTCTCTCTCTCTCTCTCTCTCTCTCTCTCTCTCTCTCTCTCTCTCTCTATATATATATATATATATATATATATATATATATATATATATGCAGTATATATAATAGGGAAATCTTAACAATAGGGTGTCCACTCTGCTTGAAGCACCCAATTGTTAGAATATTAACAATAGAGTGCTTTAAGCAAAACGGGATGTTATTATGAACTCAGTTTCTGGAATTTTCAGAAAAAAAACAAAACACTTCTTTCTCTTCGACACACAAGCATCAGCTAAACCTTCAAAATCGGATAATCATATATTGCTACTACTACTACTACTACTACTACTACTACTACTACTACTACTACTACTACTACTACTACTACTACTACTGTTGTCGGGGTCCCAAATTTTTCATATTACACACTCTACTACGCCAAGTATCGAGTACTTTGATGAGTAATGATCTAACTGGTTTTTACTACATCTATTCTGATTTATATATATATATATATATAGAGAGAGAAGAAGTTTATGAAATGGAAAAGCGGGTATAAAGAATTTATTAGGTAACAATTGTTTCTATAGTGTATGGGTTACCTATACCTCGCTATTTGAATAATATAAAAATATTATCATAAACCGAAGGTACACTGTAAGCAAACACACCATGTCGTCAGACCTTTGTATTGGAATGATATGAAAATATTTTATACAAATAGCGAGGTATAGGTAACCCATACACTATAGAAACAATTGTTACCTAATAAATTCTTTATACCCGCATTTCCATTTCATAAACTTCTCCATATTTTCTACGGATTTTAAAACACACTTTATTATACGTTGAGCAATCTCTGACGTCGGTTGACTCCATCCAATGCAACTACTTAGTAACATTGGAATACAAATTTACTAATTCTTATATATATATATATATATATATATATATATATATATATACCTATTGTTAGAAAACTGTAAGGTAATATCCGTAGTGGTAGAGCACTCAGTCCATGGGACGAGTTAGGTAGAGGTGGTTACACAACAGTTAGTTCACCACACCGAGAACAATTGTTTCACCTTAGCGGATCCTCACTTAGTCTGAGGATCCGCTAAGGTAAAACAATTGTTCTCGGTGTGGTGAACTAACTGTTGTGTAACCACTTATATATATATATATATATATATATATATATATATATATATATATATATATATATATATGTAAGTATGCATGTATACGTACATACATATATGTATACAGACGTACAGTAGCATGCACATATATATATATATATATACATATATACATACATATGCATACAGGTACACATACATATATGCACGTATCAGTTTAGCGGCGCTAACGTCGCTTTGTTCGTTTGTAAACAAACTGAACAGCCTGAATTTATGCCATACGGTGCTAAGGCAACCACGTCACCTTTTTGTTCAACACTGACACAGGAACGATGTACTAGTTTCAAGCTTGTTAGCTATCATCAGCACCGTTTACCCATCTGCCAGATAGTTGAACGTTCGAAAGTATATACTTTCCTTATGAAAATTAACGGCTGAGCAGCCTAATTTGCATATTGAGTGAGTTAAATCGGTCAGGCATACCGAAAACGATAAATTGAAACAAAATGAAAACGAAATTTCATTTCTCACTCTTAGTATGGCACTTACTTAAATGTAAGTATGCATGTATACGTACATACATATATGTATACAGACGTACAGTAGCATGCACATATATATATATATATACATATATACATACATATGCATACAGGTACACATACATATATGCACGTATCAGTTTAGCGGCGCTAACGTCGCTTTGTTCGTTTGTAAACAAACTGAACAGCCTGAATTTATGCCATACGGTGTTAAGGCAACCACGTCACCTTTTTGTTCAACACTGACACAGGAACGATGTACCAAGGCGCCTCCTCTCTATTGAGGATTTTGTTATAAATTTTATTTTTTGTTATATTTTATAACAAAATCCTCTATTGAGTATTTTGTTATAATTCTATTTTTTGTTATATTTTATTTTATTTTTATATATTGTTATTGCCTCCTCCCTATTGAGGACGCCTTGTTTTGTAAACTCCCCCCATTGTACTTGTCCCACTTTTGATGCCCTTGTGGCAAATAAAAGAAACATATATATATATATATATATATATATATATATATACACACATTGCCGCCTTTTTATAAAGAGGGATGATGGCGGCATATAAATATTCATCCACACAACTATTCTATTTTATTTTTCGATTTTAGTTATTTGATTAATTATGAGATATAAATATAATTAATCTGTTGTATGTGGGTGTATTGACGGATGTCGTTGATATCAGCACTATGCAGCATCGATGCCAAAATGATACAAACGCAGACTTTGTGGGAGATCGTTCTCTAGTTTGCAGAACCCCAGGCACAAGCCATAACGTGGTCACAGTATATACTATTTAATTTATTAATTCTTTTCAGATAAGTATACTAGAGATTCATGTCTACGAGGGGGTCCCTTCGTAATTGCTCAAATTCCTATATATATATATTACATCTAAATCTCTTTGAAAACAGAATTCTATTAGAAAAAATATAACGGTCATATTAAATAACGTAGTCTAATCTACACTGAGCGGTTGGTCAGAGCTGGAATACCTTTGAATACAGCATTCTTTGATCAGATCTAATCTGGTACTAAACAATAACAGATTTACAACAGAGCTAAATATATGGTGTTCCACTTCACATGTCGCTATTTTATTCATTCATGCACCTGATTCAGTTTATGTTTTAACCCAGCTGTTTCTCTTCTTCAGTTTCCAGCATTGCCACTGAACTAATAATCTGATATCTAGGATTTATCATAGAAGCAATATTATCATACTATGGTGAGTCATTTCTTATATAATGCATTTTAAGTGTTGTGGCTGACATACAGCTTAATATTCTTTGTTTGAAATGTAGTAACTTAGTCTGCTTGTATTTTTGTGTTATTGGTGTTATTTTTCTTATTGTTGTTCGGTCTCCAATCACTCTGGTTCCACAAAAAAACTATGATCAAAGTAATTCAAGTCAGAAACTATCAGTGGTGCATTCTAGGCTGGCACGACTCAGATACACACACACTTACATGTATATATTATATATATATTCATATCACACTCTCTCTCTCTCGCTTTATACACACACACACACACACACACACACACACACACACACACACACACACACACACACACACACACACACACACACACACACACACACACACACACACACACACATGTATATATTTATAATATATATATATATATATATATATATATATATATATATATATATATATAAAAAGTTTATCCTGGGTTCAATCGGAGGTAACCACAGTAAGTAAGGTACTCAATACAAAGCAGAGTATAGATATTTAATATAGAAAAGGTTTCTACAGGACTAGAACTGTTTCATTCGTGAGAAATCCTCAGGCTGATGAAACAGTTCTAGTCTTGTAGAAGCCTTTTTTTAGATTAAATATATATATATTGTATATATATATATATATATATAAGTATGTATACGTACATACATATATGTATACAGACGTACAGTAGTATGTATATATATATAAATACATGCACATATATATATATGTACGTATCGGTTTACCGAACATTTATTATAATGTTCGGTTTGTTTGTAAACAAACAGCCCGAATTAAGCCGTACAGTGTTCGGCAACCATCGTTGCCCTTTTGTTTAACATTGACAAAGGAACGATGAACTAGTTTCAAGCTTATTAGCTATCGTCAGCATCGTATACCTTCCTGTCAGATGATTGAACGTTTGAAAGTATATACTTTCCTTATGCATATTAACGGCTGAGCAGCCTAATTTGCATACCGAACATTATAATAAATGTTCAGTAAACCCATACGCACATATATATATGTGTGCATGTATGTATATATATACATACTACTGTACGTCTGTATACATATATGTATGTACGTATACATACTTATATGTAAGAATCAGCCCTACTAAGATTGAGAAATGAAATATTATTTCATTCTTTTCTATATATATATATGTATATATACACACACACACACACACACACACACATATATATATATATATGATGGCTGCCCCTCGTTATCGAGTATGGCCATTGCACGATATACCATTATTAATAATTATTAATTAATTTGATCGTATAATGCCTGTGCATGAAGATATTTTTTAAAGTGAGGAAAGACTGTGCACTGAGCCAATCCCACTCTCTGAGCGACAGTAGCTATAACCAGAAAAGAAGAAAAGATCAACACCATCGGTAACTACTGAGCCGCAGGTTTTATATCGGAGTTATCCCAGTTTCCTGAGTTGCCTTCTCCTAGAAGAATGCCCTGACAAAAGCTAGGGGTCCTTCACCCCAAATGGTGTCACCGCGCGATCGGGTGTCCAGCCCGACTATTTCTATGTTCCCGCGCATATACATACACATGCACCCATGTATATACCCACATATACATATACATATGTACATGTGTAGATACATATTTACACACTTTAGGATGGCCGTTGTCAGGTTTTGTTTTTTGTCCTACAGGGTGTCCAAAATCACTCTCCTCACCAAGTAAACTTGATGGGGTTGCCGGTTTAGTCGCCGAGGACCTCATCATGCGACAAGTTGTACTGGGTTACATGTTACCAGTAGCACTCAAGAGTGACCCGACATATATATATATATATATATATATATATATATATATATATGTATATATATATAACGAAGGAAATGTGGTAAGGAACCAGGTGGACCATAACGCACCAAAGTACTCAATACTTAGGGTAGTAGAGTGGGTAATAGGAACGAGTAGGACCCCGACGGCTGAGCTCAAGCCGTTTCGACGGCTAATTCTGGACGCATTAGTCGCATTAGTCGCATTAGACGCATTAGTCCAGAATTAGCCGTCGAAACGGCTTGAGCTCAGCCGTCGGGGTCCTACTCGTTCCTATATATATATATATATATATATATATATATATATATATATATATATATATATATATATACACACAGAGATATCCATGGTAAGTTGTGGGGTCTAGTCTGCATGAAGAACTCAATGTAATACATATGTTGAAAATGTTGTAGGTTAAAATAAATCCCGGAAAACAATAAAACATTAAAAGGAAAACACAGTCATGCTATAAGTTAAAACAATGAAATAAAAAATCAAGTCATTAGAAATATACTTAACTGCTTTACGATCGTTTCTAGGTAATGATAATAGATCGTAACTATACTTCGATATCGATCTATGTAAGGTTAGTTACAAAATATCAGATACAGAGATATTTACTTACATGCATATCACCAGCTGTCAAAAGCAATAATAATTTTATTCAAAACTAGTAGTAAATTAGTATAATATTTAGTTCTATGACATTGTTTGGAGGTAGTTGAAAAACTGACCAATCAGATTGTTACATTCCATATGATGTTAAGATGAAAATAATTCACTTAATGACCCTTTGAATATATATATATATATATATATATATATCACCTTGATCACCTTGACCGACGAGTCTGTCGGGCGCCATTCGGCGCCGCTGGTGACAGCACGTGGTGTTTTAGCCATACGATGACCCCACCCCACTGGCTGGGCGGATAGGCCGTAAGTCTAAAGTCTGTCTTAAGCCAGACGGCTCATTTGGCCGGTGCTTATCCCGCTTTCATGGCATGAAGCGACTGAAAGTACACGACCCCTCCCTGGACAGGGCTATTGCTGGTACTAATTTTCAGCTGAGTATATATATATATATATAAATATATATATATATATATATATATATATATATATATATATATATATATATATATATATATATATATAAATAAATATTTTATATATATATATATAAAGAAAAAGAGATGAAATCGAAAATGCAATTGGAGTCTTATTTTTTTAAAAAATATATATATTTATTTGGTTCCTTTACCGGTTTCGCAGTTCTTCTGCTTTTCAAAAGGTGAGTTGAGATTTAAAAAAAAAATAAGACTCCAGTTGCATTTTCGATTTCATCTCTTTTTCTTTATACTTTCACTCGTGTAGGACGCCTCGGTTATTTTTCATTTTGTAAAGAAAACCTCACTTTCTAATATATATATATATATATATATATATATATATATGTATATGTATTATGTATATATATAAAGAATTTCCCTTTTCTTTAAATCCATCAACCCTGACTGACCACCAACGATCTTATAGACACCTGAAATATAGGCATTGCTAGCTTAAGAGAAACTTAAAAATAAGGAGTGGCACCCCATTCTGAATTTGTTTATAGAATTCTTTCTGCCTTTGTTATTCTAAATATAAATTATAGCTTTAAAGAATTAGCTTTTAAGGAATTCCCTTTTCTATCAACCAATGACATCTAACCATCCCACTCCCTACCCTCTCCTACCACCTGAAGAGACCTATAAATACCATATTTATTTTTTGATACCCAGATTCCTGATGATTTCTAAAGAATGAAACAGTTCTAGTCCTGTAGAATCTCATCTATATTAAAACTGTTATACTCTGCTATGTATTGAGTACCTTACTTACTGTGGTTACCTCCGATTCAACCCGGAATAACGTATATATATATATATATATATATATATATATATATATATATATATATATATATATATATATATATATATATATATACACATATATATATATATGTGTGTTTGTGTATGTATTGTTAATGAATACATAAACTATGGCCTTAAGATATAATATTACATTATAAATTAGGTTTAAAATAGTTAACGTCTTACATTGACATTCAATACTAAATAATATTACCCCTATAGAAAACCAAATGAGACTTATCAATTATGTGTCATGCCACACTCAATCTAGAGGCATTACTAAGGATATGGTTAAGAATATTTCTTTGCCCACAATATCAATGATACTGATACACTTACGAAGACAACATATCCAATACGTATATCAGTTCTGAATTCTCACTTTTTATATATGATCTTTGTGTATGTTATAGATATGTCAGAAAGTGGATCGTTTATCTTATCGTTTATCTCTATCCGATTGGCGCGTTTTATTTGATCTATTTGGTTAACATATCCTCTTTGTTGACACTACCAAATTAATCTCCATTAACACTCGCTTTTTATAATGTTTTTAGATGAAGAACCTGAAATGTATTATGGATCACATATTATGAATTACATTAAGGCATTGAAATTACGTGAAAGTTATGAATATAATATTTTCTCACAAATTACTTTTCGCCCCATTTAAAATATACCGTATCAATTATACAATATTTTTATTGGATTATATACCATATTGATTCCCACATTGTAAATACAATTCCGCATACAACCAAAATTTACTATTCTAACTTATATAGACATATGTTTGATGGTCTATTGTCTTCATAGATCTGATATCGTATATGTTATATATATATGTTTGATATCATATTTTATTAGTTCAGCTCAATATGATCTCGTATATGATATATATTGTTTACTATACTTTTGTTTATTTTATTTTGGACTACATTGTAATTCAAAGAATATCTATAATTGTGTTTGCACAAATACACACACACACAAATACACACACACACAAATACACACACACACACAAGCATAACAACCTCCTCTCTCTCTCTCTCTCTCTCTCTCTCTCACACACATATATATATTCAAAAGTGCGTATATATATATATTGGGTTGTCAATATATAAAATATATATAAAAAAACAAATTTCTACAAATTTCATACTTGACAACTCAATATATATATGTGTGTGTTCGTAGTATTCAGTTAGTTTATCTATAAACACGTTAGTAGAAATATAATAAACTGGTCCTACAATTCTCCATAAACACCCAATCATTCTATACACCTTCAAATTTCAAATACGCTGCTATCATCAACATTTTCAACTTATTATCCATTTCCGACAAAAGAGAATATTCTTTCGCCTGAAACTGGTTGTTACGGGTAGCCATTGTTATTCCAACCCATAAAGTTGTCAAGAGAGATGAAAGTACATCCCCAAGCCCCCGCCATATGTATATATATATATATATATATATATATATTTACTTACGTGATCATTCTTCTTTTATTCCGTTTTCTTTTCTCTCCGGCGTTCTCTAACAGGGATAAAATACAAATTAATATACGTATATTTATATACACATACACATATACGTATATATATATATATATATATATATATATATATATATACATACATACATGTAAATATATATATATATATATGCATAATATATATATATTTATATATATATATATATATATATATATATATATATATATATATATATATATATATATATATATATATCTATATATATCTACACACGCGCGCATACACACATATATATATATATATATATATATTTATATACTATATATATATATACACACACCCACATACATATTAACCTTTCTCGTACATAAAATGGTTATTTTCTATCAAGAGCAATAGAAGAATATAAGAAATATTCAATTTAGAAATATTGTCGCTTTATATACAGTGAATGGAAATGGAACGGGGTACGTGATGGCGGGTGCGTCTCACTATCTTTTCAGTTTTCCGCTAGGAAGTGGGTTTTATAACGTCTAGTTTTCTTCTGAGTTTCAAGATCACTAATATTAGCATATCTCTATTTTCTAAGACTTATTCCTATCACTATTTATATTTCAAAACACATATTATATAAAACTTCTGAAGCGGCAAAGAATGGGTGTTCGTTTTGAATTTCTGAATAAATCGCGTGAAATGAGACACAATACTTTCCCTCACAAACACACACACGCACACAAATACTCACACACACGCACTCGCGTGCGCACACATATATATATTTATATATTACACATATTTGGCGTGTAATTTAGTATGTATGTATGTTAGATCAGGTCTCTATCTGCTACTCGTACCATGTAGTCCAGTACAACCTGTTTGATGGTTGGACGGCGTCTAAACTTGCTTCCCCACCAGAGACTGGCCTTGCGAGGAGGGTGAATGGATGGAGACCAGCAGCACAAAAATAAGAGTTATCAAGGGCGGATTGACTCCACAGAGTCAACAGCCAACCCGCCACTAAATATGGGTTAAATGGCCTCACCAACCGGCAATTGACCAAGCGTGGTGAGTACGGCTACACATGCGGTTCTCGCAACTGACTTTTTTTATCTTGCATTGGCTTGTCACTGGACCCGTAGCTGCGAGAATGGAGCTGGTGCTCTGTGTGTAGCACAGACATGTAGTATTCCCATCTTTATGAGCAGATAGAGGAGTAGCAACGGGCACAGACGCGACCAGTTAGAAGCACTTAGTCACAAATCTACACGTGGGAGGCTCGAGTCTTATCCTAACGTCGTTGCACTGTTGACCTCAACAGCGACATGCTTCGGCAGAGTTTTGAGCTTCTGAACAGCCCTTTTTTTGAGACGCACTGCTTACTGATACCACATTGGAAGCGATTAGAAATGGTGGTTCAAACAAGGTCTGTCCAGTCATCAAACTGGCCAGCATTCTGAAGTTGGCGTTGGTTCATAATAGCAGAGAATTCCTTGAAGAGTTGGCCGTCTTCTGTACAGTAGTGGTAGTTATCGTGTATGTATGTTCTTCTTGTTTTATAATTTCCCAATTCTTTTTTTTCCCAATAGAGAGAGAGTCGGTTTCTGACATAGACACAAGACTCTATCATTGTAATTTACACAATATCAACTAGGTAGATTATGTGTGCATGCATGTGTAGATATGGATGTTATTGTATGTGTGGATGTGTATGTTCTGACTTGTATGTGTGCATGTGTATGCTTTGTATCTGTACATGTGTATATGCAGTTATTAGATGCCAAATTTTTGGAATGTTTTACATATTTTTACTGTTCCATTAATGGATTTCCTAACTATTTGTGTTCTTTCTGTTCCTGTGAAGCCTAGTTTCTCAAGATTTGTATTGAGGCAGTTACTAACATACCCCATTGCCCCAATAATCACAGGCATAAAACTGAGGGTGTAATCAGAGTGGAGTATCTGCATAAATATTCTCCTTTTCGTTAATCTTTGATATTATATTGGCATCTGCTGGGCTGCTAACTTCCTCTACTGTGCATGGTTTCTTCTCCCTGTCCCATATCATAATACCTTGTCTGTTATGTCTGCATTTTATTGGGTTTTTTACTGGAACATTCCACCAGTACTCTTTCATATTATGTATATATGGATGTCTTCCACATTGTTGTAGTTTTTAATGTGTTTATTATCGGGGCTATGTTTTCTACGGATTGCATTGTACGGTGTTTTGGCCACTACATCATGCCTCATAGGTAGATAGTACCGCGATGACATCTTTGGACAGCTGCTGATGAAATGGGTGACATCTTCGATGTTAATTCTGCAGATTCTGCACTTGTTATCACATCTAGGTGTTTTGGCTGCATCCCTATATCTTTTATGAATCAGGTATTTCGTGTTAATTTCCTGTTCTTGGATTGCAAAGGCGTATCATTAAAAGTGGGAGCCAATATAGCGGTTGTTAGACCAAGATAGACTACTTTCTTTATCTATATTACTCTCACTCTGGAGCTTCCTGGCAACATATCCTTGCATGATTTTTTGCTGATAAACATGCAGTTTTTCATCCATGGATTCACTACGATATTGCTGTGCGTCTTCCCTGGGTGTAAGCTTTTGATTATCACACAGGGAATATCTCTCGAGGAGTTCGTTCCCAACTCTCATGATCTTATCTGTTTCATGCAGATAGACTTTCTCGAGAGACGGGCTCCTACGTTTCGAGGTTCGTATATGTTGTCTGAGGGATATGATGCGACATTCAAATGCTGTCTGTACTGACATTAGGCCTCTGCCTCCCTGCTTACGTTTCAAGTAAAGGCGGTCTATGTCACTGTTGATGAGGAAGTTTCCGGTGTTGTTTAGTATTTTTCGAGTTCTAACATCAACTGCTCGGATTTCCTCTATCGTCTAATTGAGTATTCCAAACGTTGGTGTTAGGACAGACACAGCAAACACATTGTGAGCCACTGTTTTGTTGTGCGCAGAGAGTTCCGATGACCATATTTTTTTTAATCGGGTGTAGTATTCCCTGGTTACGCGTTCCTTATTGCAGATACCATTATAGGATATGTTCCCATCTCCTCCCAGGTATCTGTAGCAGTCTTTATCAGATATCGATGAAACAGTTAGACCATTGATGACAATGTTGCTAGATTGGGTTATTGTTTTTACCCGCTTTACAGTCATGTATGAGCATTTATCTTGGCCAAACTCCATTCCTATATCCTTTGAGAACGTTGTAACCAGGTCAAGATTTTTCTTCATCCCATCCATGTTCTTGGTATAGAGTTTCAGATCATCCACAAAGAAGTTATGGGTTAGGTTCGTATTTCTGTCCTCCTGTGAGCGAATGATGTATCCTTCACATTTCTTGAGCAGAAAAGACAAGGGGTTTAATGACAGGATGAATAATATCACAGAGAGACTGTCTCCCTGAAATATACCCCTGCGATATTTTATTTTATCAGTGTATGTATAAACGTATGTATGTACGTATTTATGTTTTTATGTGCGTATCTATGTATGTATGCATGCATGTGTGCCTGTCTGTCAGTCTGTCAGTCTGTCTATATGTATATATGCAGGATAGCATTGGTGTATTTATATGTAGTTATGTATGTGAGTTAAAAATAAGATAGGTGAATGGCTGTATAATGTTGGTAAATGTAAAATTCAAATGGAAAGTAATACAAAACCTAAACAAAGTTCTCATAACGATTGTTTTCGTTTGTAACAGCAGATGGCATTCACTTCGGACTATACTGTAGTGACAGGTTAAAAATAGGCCAGTTGTTGCACGGATATTGTGAAATGAAGCAATGAATAGGCGAACAAATAGACAAAAGAAAAAGAACGAATATACTTGAGGGTAAAACACAGACTTTGTGTGTATATATATATATATATATATATATCTAAGGCGGGTAAAATTCCCGAGATCCATGGACGAGTTCTCTCCAGCGGTCTCTGTCCCTCATTATCGCTGCCATATCCTGCATCTCCAACAGACCAGTGTCTGTCCTTAGGGCATCAAGATATGTTAACCTTGGTCTTCCTCTTCTAGTGTGTCCATGTAGGGGCTCCCAAAGGAGCACTGAGTGCAATGTCAACTCTGGATGTCGGTGAGCATGTCCACCCAACCTCAGTCTTCTCTGTGTCACTTTTGAGCTGACTTTTGGGATGCTCCCATACAGCTCTGAGTTTTTCATCCTCAGTGTATACTGATTAATGTTCAGAGCCATCCTCAGCATTCTAGTGTAGCACCCATCCACCATCTGAGTGAGTCTCTTGGTCAGTGTCCAAGTCTCAGACCCATACAGCAGCACAGACTCCACTACAGCAATGAAGAGGCGGATTTTCAGGTCTCTACGAAGGTCCGACTTCCACACCGACCTCAAGCTGTGACACGCCGCCCAGGCCTTGCTCTTCCTCTCAACCACATCATCCTCCGTATTCCCAATCTTTGCTCCCAAATACACACATATATATATATATATATATATATATATAGGAAATTAACACGAAATACCTGATTCACAAAAGCGATAGGGATGCAGGCAAAACACCAAGATGTGGTAACAAGTGCAGACTCTGCAGAATTATATATATATATCGGAATTTTCAACATCCATTCCTATAATCTGCGGGAAAACATTCAGGAACAGACACAAACACTTACACTATTTTTGCACGCTACCATACATCCACACCACACAAAAACACATACACCCACATGCGTATCCTCACCTACACACACTCGGCCTCCAGACTCCGCACGCCCTCTATTCCCCACCGCCTCTGACCCCTCTCCATCCACACGCACACACACACGTACACCTATACGCATACACACTCACCACCTTCCGCCCTCCCCACTCGGACCCATGTCTACCCCCCCCCCCACCACACGCCACACACCCTTTCACCACTTGTTTCATTTTAATTTTTTTACCCTTTTTAATCCCCTCCCTTTAATGTCTTTCCACCACTCCCTTCACACCGTCGGAACTCTTTTCCTGTCGACTTTCCCCTGATGAAGGGCTTATGCCCGAAACGTTAACTATTTTGATTAGAATGCTGTTGAAGTGTGTATACATTTTTGGATGTATCTATGTATATATACTGGATATATATATATGTGTGTATGTGGATGTGTTGGTGTTTGTGAGAGTTTGTGTGTACTTCTGTATACTTCGGTATTTATAGTTAAATTTAGATTTGCTTCTCGCCGTCTATATATTGTACTATTTATATTTTAATATAATTACTGAAAAGTAATTGTGTGTGCCTAAAAAATTATTTTTGTATTGATTTTAATGTATTTGCATATATGTTTTTTATTTTTAATTATATTCGTGTTTCATAGAAGTAATTATTATAATTATTAGGTTATTTGTCCTGATATATACGTAATAAACACCGATATTTTCTCATTTGTATGAAATAATTGGTATAATTGTCCATGATACCAATTTTTTTTCTTCAATTTTTCTAAAACTTCAGGTGACAGATTTGTACTTCATAAAGTACAATTTTCTTTAATGAAATTAATTTCCTTGAAGTGTGTAGTTGATATGTTTATCTAACACAAATTTACACACACAGACACGCGCGCACACACACACAGACACACACACACGTGCACACACGCACTCACACTTACACCCCCCCCCCCCATATATATATATATTAGCATATTGGCATGAACATTTATAGCGTGATTCATATGAAACCATATACAATATAAATATGTATAATTGTTTCTACTTTTGGCACAAAGCCAGCAAATTACCCAGTGGATTACTGGTACTTTATTTTATGAAACCCATAAGGATGAAAGGCAAAGTTAACCTTGGAGGGATTTGAACTCAGACCATAAAGGGCAAAGCATGGCGTCTGACCCTCTACCGATACTGCCAATGTCACGCTATAGGTGGTTTAAACCATGATCATGTCACACCGACTTCAGTAGCAGTCTGAGAACGCCTGACACTAGAGTTCCAGGATATTTATCCATCTTTGGTACCGAAACAAGTATAAGCTATAGCTGATATATATATATATTAATTGTTTCTACTTTAGGCACAAGACCAGCAATCACCTCGTGCATTACTGGTACTTTATTTTATCGACCCCGTAAGGATGAAAGGCAAAGTCAACCTATATATATATATATATATATATATTAATGATATATATTAATGATACTCCGGAAAAGACCATTGAGTGCTTCTAACCTGTTGTAAATTAACTCTGTTGAATAATCAACAAATTAAATAACTCATTGTTTTTATATATATATATATATATATATATATATATATAATGAAAAATTTGAACAGGGACAGAACAGAGAGGCAGTACAATAAATGTTTATTAAATTCACGCTCAGGAGAGTGGGGGTTATAGTGGGGGACGACGTTTCGGGCATAAGCCCTTCCTCAGGTGAGAAGTGTGTGGGAACAGAGTTCAAAAGGTGTGTATGGGAGTGGTGGAGAGACATAGAGCGAAAGGAAACGGTGCGAATGAAAAATTAACAAATAAAAACAAAAAATATAAAAAATAAAAATATAGCATGATCAAAATACAAGGAATGAGAAAATTTAAAAATAAAGGCATGATCAAAATAAACTGAAATTAAAAGGGGGGGTAAACAGGTGGTGGAAGGGTGTGGGGTGAGTAGGGGTGGTGGCGGGTGGAGTGGGGAGAGGGAGACGGGGTGTCTGAGCGGGGAGGGCTGAAGGTGGTGTGTGCGTGTAGGTGTGCGTGTGTGTGTGTGTGTATGTGAAAGTGAGGGTTGGGGGAAGAACGGGGTTGCATGTTCAGGAAGAGGTGTGTGTGGGAGGGTGTTTATGTGGGTCGGAGTGTCTGTGCGTGTGTGGATAGGGGGGTGGGGGGAGAGGAATCAGGAGGCCGAGGGTGTAAATACGTGGTGGGAAGCACGTGTGTGTGGGGTTTAAGCGTGTTGTGGGTGTGGGTGGCGTGTGGAGAAAACAAATTTTTTTGGGGTGTGTGTGTGGGTGAGTTATATAGGTGATGATGTAAGAGGATGGTTGAAAAGTTGGTAAGTTCCAAGGATGTTTGGAGATTTGGTTATAAGTCAATTTCTGCGTGTGGGTAATCCATGAAGCGGTGGTCGGAAGAGGAGAGATGTGGGCTGCGCGCGCAACAGGAAGTGGTCAGCAGTGGGAGTGCTGTGGTCAGTTGGTGCTGGGAGGTGGTCGGAAGGGCATAGCAGCAGTCGGTGGAATGGTAGGGAGGCGAGGATGGGTAGGTGTGAGAGTTGGAGTGAGGAGGGAGTGGGTGTGTGTATTAGTAGGGGTGTTAGTGGGATGAGTGAGTGTGGAGCGGGGGTGTGGGTGGAGCGGGGAGAGAAGGGTGTGTGTGGTTCTATGGAGGGAGTGTGGTGTACTGGTATGTGTGTAGTTGGGTGAAGAGGTGTTAGTGGGTGTTAGTATACGGGAGGTGGGGAGGGGTAGAATGCAGGTGTGAGTGGGGGTTAGTAGTGGTAGGGTGTGTAGAGTTGGTGGTGTACGAGGGTGTGTGGGTACGTGTGCGTGGGGTTGGGGGGTGTTAGTAATGTTAGTTGCGTGTGGGGTGGGTGGTGTAAGTGGGTGCGTGTGTGCGTGTGATAAGGAGGGGGAGGAGGAGAAGAGGGGAGGGATGGGATGTTAGTATGTTAGTTGGGGAAGGGTGGTCAGATGAGGGGTGGAGTGGAGGTGTTAGTATTGTTAGTGTGGGGTGGGCGGTGAAAGGGGGGGGGGGTGTTAGTGGTGTTAGTGTGGGATAAGTGTGTGTGGGGGGGGGGGGGGGGTCGAACGCTAAAGGAATAAGTGTGGGGAGTTCAGGCCGGGGGGATTGTGGGTCTGTAAGATGAAGATAGTTCGTTGTTCGACCGTAAGGCGATGGGCGGGTGTTCCGTGGCACTGGAGTAGGCCACAGACTGTGAGATGGCGTGCGGTGTGTCCAGGGCCACCAAAGTGGTGGGCGATGGGGGAACTGCCCCCGAGACGAATATCCCGGAGGTGCTCCGTGACTCGGTCCGCCAGGCGACGTCCCGTCTGTCCGACGTAAGTCGCGCTGTACTCCGTGCAGCGAAGTCCGTAGATTTGGTTGGAGGAGGTGCAGCGGAAGGCATGTCGGACCGAGAGAGAGTGGCCGTTGGGACCCTGGAAGGTGGTGGTGTTGGTGATGTGGGGACAGGTGTTGCAGCGGGGCCTAGAACAGGGGAAGGAACCGGGGGGGGGAACAGAGCGTGGGTTGGGGGGTAGGGAGCTGTGGACGAGGAGGGTGCGGAGATTGCGTGCGCGTTTGAAGGAGGGGAGTGGTGGGGTTGGGAAGATGTGGGAGGTGGAGGGGTCGGACTGGAGGCGTCGGAAGAGGCGGCGGATGGTGCGGTGGAGGGGTAAGATGGAGGGGTGGTAGGTGATGGGGAAGGGGAGACGGTGGGTGGGTGTGCGGTGGCGTGGGGTGAGGGTGGTGGAGCGGGGGATAGCACGGGCGTGGTTGAGAGCGGTGTAGACGAGAGGGGGGGGGGGGGTAAACTCTGCGGATGAAATGGCTGACTAGGGAAAGGGCCTATATATATATATATATGTATATATATATATATATATATATGTATATATATATATATATATATAACGCCCGCATCTATTATGAATTCCTCTATATTAGGTGCTCATGCTAACTAATACCAGCCAATCAAGCAAGCACTATATGCAAACCTGTACCTGAAGCAGATGATTTAATATGCAATATAGCTTATTCCTGTTGCAGTACTGAATGAACGAATGTCACTGAAGCAACAAAATATATATAATGAATATAATGAATATATATTGTTGTTTCAGTGACATACACTCACTCAGTAACGAAACAAGAATAAGCTATATGCGTATACATCATTCACTTCTGGATTGACATGCGTAGTCGGGTTGGAAGTGGTATCAGGACTGGCTGGAATGAAAATCCGTGCTGTGAAAACTGAGACACTTGTACACTCATAGAGGTCTGCACAGAGCACTCTATATGTGAATGGAGTTCCACCGAGGCAGGTAAAGAAGTTCAAGTTTTCCGGGACCATGTTTACGAGTGATGGAAGGCAGGAGGCTGAATTAAGTGTAAGAATTGTAGGAGCTGGTACGCCAGACTCTGCATCCGGTAATCAGAAGAAGGGAGGTAGGTGTAAAAGCCAAACTTGCTATCTCCAATTCGGTATATGTGCCAACCCTTACCTATGGTCATGAATCTTGGGTTAAGACAGAAAGAATACGATCGCGTATACAAGTGGCCTAAATGAGGCTCCGTCTAAAGCTATTTGTAGTAACGTTACTCGAGAGAATGCGCAGCTCGGAGATCAGCGAGTCGCTCCCGGTAGAACCGCTATTTCCCCGAATTGAGAGATCACAGTTCCAACACTATGGGCATGTGGTTAGAATGGTTCAGGAATCGATGGACAGATTTTACTGGCAAATCCAACCGGCAGGAGACCTAGGGATAGACCCCCGAGCAAGATGGTTGGATAACATCCATGAGCTTCCCTGGTCTCATTTGGGGATCCAGCCTGATCAGTTGGAGAGACTTGCTTCTGACAGGACCTGCTGAAAGGAGTGTTTGAGGAATCTGCCCCCACGATTCTCAGGAATATATATATATATATATATATATATATATATATATATATATATATATATATATATATATATATATATATATATTCCTGAGAATAAAATTTACATCTTCGAAATATATGTAATGAAATAAATAGAGATGATACAAAGTATATATCTTTCGTTTATTACTATTATTATAATATATATATATATATATATATATATATATATATATATATATATATATATATATATATATATATAGAAATTGGAATAAATGCTCTGAAATAGCGATATATATGTGAATATAGACATAGAATATTCGAAAATATTCTGTATGTTTATAATAAACATTTTGAAGACCTAATCGCTATAGAATAGAATACGTCACGTATTACAATTAGATTCTCGATAAAAGCAAGGGAAGTAATCTACGCGTTTCATTCTCGTTAGAAATCATCAGGACTACATATCCAGTGCTTTTATCGAGAATGACACAGCTAGAGACTTATAGAATACTTAGCTGTGTACAGGAACTGGTTTGAAAGAGCGGTTGCCGGTCCGGCAGAAATTAGAAATTGGAATAAATGCTCTGAAATAGCGATATATATGTGAATATAGACATAGAATATTCGAAAATATTTTCGAATATTCTATGTCTATATTCACATATATATCGCTATTTCAGAGCATTTATTCCAATTTCTAATTTCTGCCGGACCGGCAACCGCTCTTTCAAACCAGTTCCTGTACACAGCTAAGTATTCTATAAGTCTCTAGCTGTGTCATTCTCGATAAAAGCACTGGATATGTAGTCCTGATGATTTCTAACGAGAATGAAACGCGTAGATTACTTCCCTTGCTTTTATCGAGAATCTAATTGTAATACGTGACGTATTCTATTCTATAGCGATTAGGTCTTCAAAATGTTTATTATAAACATACAGAATATTTTCGAATATTCTATGTCTATATTCACATATATATCGCTATTTCAGAGCATTTATTCCAATTTCTAATTTCTGCCGGACCGGCAACCGCTCTTTCAAACCAGTTCCTGTACACAGCTAAGTATTCTATAAGTCTCTAGCTGTGTCATTCTTGATAAAAGCACTGGATATGTAGTCCTGATGATTTCTAACGAGAATGAAACGCGTAGATTACTTCCCTTGCTTTTATCGAGAATCTAATTGTAATACGTGACGTATTCTATTCTATAGCGATTAGGTCTTCAAAATGTTTATTATAAACATACAGAATATTTTCGAATATTCTATGTCTATATTCACATATATATCGCTATTTCAGAGCATTTATTCCAATTTCTAATTTCTGCCGGACCGGCAACCGCTCTTTCAAACCAGTTCCTGTACACAGCTAAGTATTCTATAAGTCTCTAGCTGTGTCATTCTCGATAAAAGCACTGGATATGTAGTCCTGATGATTTCTAACGAGAATGAAACGCGTAGATTACTTCCCTTGCTTTTATCGAGAATCTAATTGTAATACGTGACGTATTCTATTCTATAGCGATTAGGTCTTCAAAATGTTTATTATAAACATACAGAATATTTTCGAATATTCTATGTCTATATTCATATATATATATATATATATGTGTGTGTGTGTGTATATATATTGTGTATATATATATATATGTGTGTGTATATATATTGTAACAAGTACATATGTTGTTGAGGTGTACAATTTTGTCAATACTTTGATATGTCCAGTTCCTGGTTGGGTTGTTATTTCACTGAGGAACTGGAATAACAACCCAACCAGGAACTGGACATATCAGAGTATTGACAAAATTATACACCTCAACAACATACGTACTTGTCTATACCACACTAATTCGGACTGCCTGAAGAAGTCACAGCCAAAGATGGCTGTCACCGAAATATATATAGCAGTAATAAACGAAGCTAAATTTTAAACATTTGACTTTTTATTTTACTTTAATTTTACATTACTTCGGAGTAACCAAACCAACCTGCGCACCTCGTCGAGTACTCCAGCCTGCATACAGAAGTGTTGGTATACAACCAACATATACTCAAAATCTCTCTCTCTCTATATATATAAATGAAAATAGAGAAATTAATGTGAGCAAGAAGCCAACAGTATTTCATAATATATAAGTGACTATAACGTCAAAATGGAAAATAATTAACGTAAGATATGGGAAAATAATTCAAACTCAATTAAAAAAAGAACCAAGATATAGATTTTATCCACAGACTTTGTGAAATCCAGGGAAAAAACCAATAGAGTCTTGACTCAGAATAAAATAAAGTCCATCCTTCAATTTGGAAAAACTACAAATGGTCTATAAAAAGACTATTTCACGAAACCTTTCAGTGCGATTAGTCACGGTTGGAGTCGTTCATCAGTAGAGCTCAACACAATAACTTAAAATCACTGCCAAAATATGCCAGAAAGGGAATTCAAAAGCAGGCTAGTTCACCTCGTGCGGAATTATGAAAATAAATACACATGGAGAAAGATGGCTGGTGACGTCAGAATGAGACGAATGTCTGTTTACAAGAAACAGCAGTCAAAAACATTCCGAAAAAACTCTACAAAATGTAAGGAGTTCAGCAAATAGCAATATTATCAAGGTCTTTTTTAAAAAAAGACAAATAATTTTAAGCACTCTAGGAAAAATTCCGAGTATAAATATAAATGAAAATAGAGAAATTAATGTGAGCAAGAAGCCAACAGTATTTCATAATATATAAGTGACTATAACGTCAAAATGGAAAATAATTAACATAAGATATGGGAAAATAATTCAAACTCAATTAAAAACAAAATCAAGATATAGATTTTATCCACAGATTTTGTGAAATCCAGGGAAAAAACTAATAGAGTCTTGACTCAGAATAAAATAAAGTTTAAATACTCATCCTTCAATTTGGAAAAACTACAAATGGTCTATATAGTCTTAAAAAGACTATATATATATATATATATATATATATATGAGAGAGAGAGAGAGAGTATGAGAGAAAGAGATAGTTACACACATACATAGTATTATGTATAATATGTAAGTCTACTTTATCCAATGTGTCCGTCCTCTTGCTTTTGCAGAATGGTGTGTTATTAAGGACTTTCGGCTGCTATTTCTAGCAAGTTGAGCGATTATGTACTGCATTTTCCATTAATTCAAACTTACGTAAAATGGTAATTAAGACTTGTAACCCTAATCTTGAATAGGAGAAGGAAGGTTGCCAATTTCTGTCATGCTCCCTCGAATTGGTCCGGAAGATCGAGCAACATTAATTGTAACGTTATCTTATAGGTTTCTATCGCACGAAGTTTGGATTAATAACATTGTGCGATATATAATCATTCCCCTCCATGCTTCTCGTCTTCCTCTCTTCTCTCTCATTCCAGGATTGACAGTATCATTAGAAGGTCGGACATAATATATTGCAGTGTTTGTTCCGGTTCGTTACGTTCTGAGTTCAAATTTCACCTTTCTAATCATCCTCTTTTCTTCTTCCATCCTTCCTCTCTTCTCCCGCATTGCTGGATTAGCAGAACCACTAAATCAGCAGACGAAATGCCTTGTGCTAATTGTTCCCGCTTTCTACATTCTGAGTATAATCATGTCAAGATGTCTATAAATTACTGAGGTCGATTTAATCGATGATTCCCCCCCCCCCCCCCGCCCTAGATTTCTCACTTTTCTATTTTAGAAACGATCAACTGTAATCATCGAGTTGAAGAAATAACCTCTACGTCTCATTTAACTAATAATTGTTTCTATTTTAGGCACAAGGCCAGCAATTACCCAGTACAATACTGGTACTTTATTTTATCGACCCCGTAAGGATGAGAGGCAAAGTTAACCTCGGCGGGATTTGAACTCAGATCATAAAGGGACGTAACTCTATGCTTCAAAGCATGGTGTCCGACTCTCTACCGATACTGCCAATCCACCGCATTCGATAATGTATTTCTCTTTTAATCTTATACCTATTCCAGCCGATGGGATGTAGTCACGCTAGGGCGCCGTCGTTATTGCTATACCTTCTATGGCCTTCTTTCTTTGGGTGGTAATTGATGAATAAGAGTTTGCCACCACTACTCTCATTTGTATTTGTTGATGCGAGGTAGACTCATCACGGATATTGGACAGCCATTTCATGTAGGTCTCTGAAGTTATTTGGCAAGATATTAGAGATCTGTTGGCCTTTGAATGTAAAGGTTATTGCAACATCTTGTCGTTACTCTAGATTGCAGTGGTATCCTGTTTGAGGGTTGGTGTTACAAGTATATATAACTGAAATGCATTTGGTCATAGGTCCACTCCTTCACATTACCATTTCTGTTCTGCATGATTATTTGGTATTCTATAAGTAGAAGCCAATGTACTGCATATCGAGTCCAAATATTTTAAAACAAATAAATGACAATTTAGTGTCTGTAAAAATGATGGGAACATGACGAATATGTTTATTTGATCATGGTTGAATGGGAGTAAACAACACCAGAAACCATTTTCTGTAATCAATTAGCAGTAATGTGCTCTAAATGCCTCCTACGGTGATAATACGGTCTAATGGTCAGAAATTGACTATCCTTGCTTCTACTATCTGTAGTACATAATCTATTAAGTCACGCACAAGTAAACACGTACTAAGCACGATCACTAATGTTCCCTAACATCTCATATATAGAGAATCCTGCAAACACTTATGAAGTGTGCAGAGAGACAGAGAGAGACCTCATCTTCGTGGGGACAGAGAGAAACCTATTCTTCGAATATATATAAATATATATAATTATATAAAACTAGACACTAGTATCTACATACATATACACATAAATACATATACACATAAATACATATACACATAGATACACATACATAACGACATAGTTTTACAAATATAAGTGTGTGTGTGTTTTCAAATGGTTTTAGGAGTGTGTTTTAGTTACATATAAGTGACGTATAAAGTCCAAGTCTCTGTAGGAGTTTATCATTTATTTCTCAGCTAGATCAATAAGTAGATAAATATATGGAGAAATATCTATGTCAGTTAAGCCAACCGAATAACAATTACCACATATATGATATTTCGAGAACCATTCTTCAATTTATTATGTATTAAGTACTTAAAAGTGAAAACTATAGAAATGCATGGCTGTGGATTAGTAGAATGGTTAACGTTTCGGATAATATACAAGGCTATATTTAATTATGTCGCTTTATTTTCTGAATTCCATTACGGTAGTGCCGATAAAATAAAGCCCCGCTAGATAATAGCATATTAATATAAAAGTTTAAGAGAAATACAAAACAGTGCAATTATAAAGCGTTTGAACACAGTGAATCATAGGCCAAAACAGTGCTACCATGAGGCTACCCATCTTACTAGAAATAGCTGCAACATTTATTGTAGTACGTTATTCCGTCGTTATAGTTACAGAATTTTTCCATAATATGGCGGATTTTCTTTTTTGCATGATCTATCTTAAACTAAAAAACATCATCATCATCATCATCATCATCAATAGCAGTAGAAGCAACACCAATCTATACGGTTTCGGTTTTCTCATATTGATTAGATGTTTTATTCTACCCATGTACGGATGGACTATACCTGTAATTCAAAGTGCCAGCCTCGTCACACAATCTGTCACGTTGAATCTTCCTGAGAATTACGTCAAGGGTACACATAATTGTGAAAAACTCAGCTACTTGCTTGTTAATTTCATGCCACAGGCTGTCCCTTGAACACGTAGAGAACTTATCAAGACCAACAAAGGGCCATTTTATGCGTGTGTGTATGAGTGTATGTGCGTATGCACACGAGTATGTCTGAGACTGTACTTCGTTTGTAATTAGAAGAAAACATTTTACTTATTACGTTTAAACTTGTGGTGTGAAAGACGTTTATTTTCACTTTCCTTTTGTGGGTTAAATTTTTACCAGATCAAGGCTTCAAGTTTCAAAGAAACTTTTTGCATACAATATTATCGTGGAATATGTTTTCAGGAATTACATATATCTCGAAAGAAGTGTGACATTACACTTAATTTTAGACAGAAAGAGATAGGTGTGTTGTGGGTATCTTGCTTCTCCGTTACTTCGATATACGACTTTACTGTAGGTTTTGCCAATTTTACATCTCTTCTTGATAGGCATAGTCTATTGAGAGGGCATCCAATGGCGTCTATGCAATTGCATTCTAGTTTGATTGCTCGTGCGAGATTTATAGATAATTGTTTATGTTGTCCACACAGTTATATCTGGCCTAAACATAATTTTTGTAGACGGCTTTGCAACATTTATGTAAAATTAATATGTGCATATTAATTAGTTTTATAATTGTGAAATGAATAAATGCATATTAATTAGTGTTCTAGCAATATTGATTTTCGAATATATTGGCCTTGTTGTGGCGAGGGGTTTTGTGTTCTGTAAATCCGAGAGAGCGTTGCCGTCTGGAGCTTTGCTCCTTGTAGGACTATCGTAGACGGGCCAGTCTCCAGGGGAAGTATCTCTATATTTGCATGTTCCATCGCTAATCGCTTCAGCGCCTTGTCCAAGGACGAGACCAACAACTGGCAGATCTGAAGGCCAACTTTATTGATTCCTCTCGGTATATAGTTAGTGCGTCCCTAAGCTGATCGATCGAGTTGCTGAATAGGGAGATGTCATCCGCGTACTTCAGGTTGATATATATATATATTTATTAAAATAAGAGATTAAAGTTCAAGCAAAGAATCGCTGATTTCACCCTTAACGGGATCTTCTGAGAGATTCCGTTAAGGGTGAAAACAGCGATTCTTTGACTAAAAACCCCGGAATAACTCACATTATACTCACTTCGTCCATTTTCTACTTCATCTATTTGGAACTTTCATCGTGGTAGGATTGTTTTCTCGGTTGTTTTCCTCCTGAAAACCGTTGATTTAGAGAAATCGGCTGAGGAATTTATTTTTCGGTTGTTATTGTGTTTGTCACCTCCCGCAGATTTTTTTTGCCCGATTCTGAACTGTCTCGTTTGTTCCATTTCCCACTTGTTTCATTACATTTGATTTATCACATAATAGAATATTTTTCAATACGCTGACGCGTATGTGTATATGTGCATGCGTGTGTGTATCTGCATATGCATACGATTATATGTATGTGTATACAAACACAGACAGACAGACACACATACAAAAATACACACTCACAGCCATACATTCACACACATACACATACATTCACACAAACACACACATACACATACCCTCACACACACACAACGTAGCAAATAGAACGCCAGCGGCTATTTTGCTATAGTTTTTTTCACCATTCCCTTCCTTTCTTTTACACACATATACATTCACACACGCACACACACGCACGCACACACACACACACACACACACACACACACACACACACACACACACACACACACACACACACACACACACACACACACACACACACACACACACACACACACACACACACACACAGACACACAGACACATACACAAACACATTATGTGACGGACGGGAGTCACTCAAATGTATATATAATTTAAAATGCAACATAATAATCTCACCTCTTTGACTTTTAGCTTAATATTACCAAGAAAGTGCCTTTCCTGATGATTTCAAACGAATGAAACAGTTCTAGTCCGGCAAAAGAAATGTTTAGATGAAATAGAAATGTACCATCTCTACTAGTATGTTGAATGCCCCTTTAAACTGTATTTCTCTTCCATTTTTCTTCGGAACGTATATATATATATATATATATATATACATATATATATATACATGCATGTATGTATGTATATATATATATATATATATATATATATATATACATATATATATATACATGCATGTATGTATATATATATATATATATATATATACATACACACGCACACAGGCACACACACATACGCATACGCATACGCACACACACACACACACACACACACACACACACACACACACACACACACACACACACACACACACACACACACACACACACACACACACACACACACACACACACACACACACACACACACATATATATATATATATATATATATATATATACATACGCACTCACGCGCATACATATACTTATATATGCATGCTTATCTTTGTGTGGTGTGTCAGTGTGTGCGTGCGTGCGAGTGTGTGTATCTGTTTGGGGGTGAGGTGGGAGATAATTACGAGAGAATGAATCAGTTAACTTTATACCAGCCATGCAGAACAAATTCATTCTGTCTAATATGTCTTATTATATTTTCCAGTTAGATCAACATGTAGAGAAATATAGCAGAAAAAAATTTGTGTGAGAGTTAAGCCGACCAAATAATAATTAGCATGTTCATAGTATTTCGAAAAACATACTGTAATTTATATAGAATAAAGCACTTAACGGCAAAGTCATTGAAATCTCTACGGTTTAGGTTTTGTTTCATTGCTTAAAGGCTCCATAGAACTAATAACATTTGTGCAGTAATTTTCTAGTGACACGAAATCAGTTTTCTTCCTTTGCTAAGAGGGTTTCTTTCCGTCTGTCTCGTCTACATATTTGTTAACCATTCTTCCGGACTAACGCTCCTACTTTACAGATTTTGAGATCTACTTAGTAAAATTGGTATTCCCCCTGTCTCTAATTAACTTTTCAAGTGTATTTCTTCTTCAGGATTATATTTTTTCCACTAACTAACTGATGCATGCAATGTCATTGGTTATAATGTTCGCTTGGCAATCACCTATTTCCGGGTTCGATTTGACTACGCGTCATTATAGACAATTTTTGTTTACTATGATATCAGATCTACTAAATTCATGTGTGTGTGAAGTTGGGAAGACAAATACTATGAAGTAACCTGTCGGATATATATGTATATCGTCATCGTCAAAATAACGTCCACTTTCCATGCTAGCAAGGGTTCGACAGGTCGACATAAACCAAGTCAGTACTGAAGCTGAGCCACTGATCTACCAAGCAGGCCAGCGATCTGCTTCTTGATTTATGTGCAGTTTCACGTTTCACCGAGTGCATAAGAGAGCTTGTCATGTCTTTGACACAGCTGTCGGTCCTCCCAACCCTTTTCGGCAAAGTCTCTACGGCTGGATGCCCTTCCTATCATCAACCACTTTACAACGTTTATCTTGTAGGTCACCAAACACTAGGGAGGTTGCCATGTCTTTAACACGACTGAAGAGTCCTTCCAACCCTTTGTTTGGCAAGCACTCCACAGCTAGATCTCCTTCCCATCACCAACTAGTTCACAGTAGGCAGCTGCTAGGAATGTGGGGGGCTGATTTAGCGATGTTAAGAATAGCTATTTGTGAGTACTAGTGGAGGTGGGGTATGGGGGAAGGTCAAGTCACATTGTATGCTGCAGGTCGGGTCTTCTTCAGCAACGCATAGCGCCAGCCCTCGCGCTGTTTAGTAACATGTGATATATATATATTTATGTAATTTTGATAATTTTCATAGATTTTGGCCAGTATTGCCCAGCAATGTCTAACTTAATTGCACCACCTGGCGAAGTCTTTGCAATCATGATTTGAATACCATGGCCCATTCAAGTTCAGAGTTATTGTTTACGGAGACATATCAGGGTGTTGCAGGGATATCCGGGATTTCTTGGAGGAATATGTCTAAAGACATTTTGAATTTTATGGGATCTGTTTCCAATTTTATGTTTTTGTGTAATGTTAAAGAAAGCGGGACCGTAATGTTGTTATGAGATGCGAGTTTGATTTTTGTTGTTTGTTGTGGGTGGAGAGCACGGGGCCCAAGTCTTAGGTGTATTTTAAAGATGATGTCGACATCATTTGGGCAATGATGTTGGAATATTTTTCACATCATTCAAATAATGTAGCGCTGACAGCGGCCTTGTAGAGAGTAGAGTTTCAGCTTTTTTAATCAACCCTAATAATGAAGGCCTGTCATGCTGTCTATCTTTTATTGTGACTGACTTTTAAAATACTTCAGTTTTCATAATACTTTGTTTCGTGTAGGGAGACCACATTGGACCACAGTATTCAAGGTGGGATCAGGCAAAAGTAAGGAAGAGAAAGATAATGGTGTGGATATCTCTCGACTGGAAATTTCTGAGAATCCAGGAACACATTCTACGGGCCATGTCAACTTTGCTGTTTATATGGGTGGCCCAGCTTATGGTATTATCAACAATTACTCTCAGGTCTCTGATGTTATTTGATGCCACAAACGTTTCACCCGAGGGAATGAAATATGATAGTTTCAGTGCAAGGAGGATTAGTTCGAATTTAACCTCGTTCAGTAGCATATTGTTTTTTCCACCCATTGGATAACATGTAAACAGGATGGCATGTCCGGTATCATTCCATCGATGACCCTCTGTAACTTGCAGATATAGATAATGAAGAGGTGGGCCCAACACAGTACCATGTGGGACGCCACTCCTGACGCCACTACTGGAGCCACTACTGCCGCCACTCCTTCGACAACAACATGTTGGGATCTGTTTGTCAGGAAACATTTGACTCATTGCAGTAACTTTCCAGAGACAAGAATGTTGGATAGTTTTTTTCAGTAAAATGTTGTGTTCAACCCTGTCAAAGGCCTTGCTAAAATCAAGGTAGATGACATCAATGCTGGAGCTCCCTCACAAAGCTCTTCAAATGTCATCAAAGTGATGCAGGAGCTGCGTTAGGCAGCCCCTTTCATTACAGAACCCATGTTTGTTGGAGTTCAGTCGATTTTGCTTTCAAGAAAGAGAGTCATTGTGGATCTCACCACCCTCTCGAATACCTTAATGATATGAGACGTAAGTGAGGTCAGACGGTAATTCACTGCAAGGGACTTGTTTCACTTTTTGAAAATTGGGACAACAGACTCGGTCAGACAGTTTTCAGGTATGTAGCCAGCGTCACAGATTAGCTACACACACACACACACACACACAAACACACAAACACACACACACACACACACACACACACACACACACACACACACACACACACACACACACACACACACACACACACACACACACACACGCGCACACACACACACACACACACACACACACACACACACACACACACACACACACACACACACACACACACACACACACACACACACACACACACACACACACACACACACACACACACACACACGTATATCTATATCTCTATAAATATATCTGTATATATATACATGTATGTGTTTGTGTGATAATATGTTTCTAGGTGTTTGTGCGAGCACTGTCTAAAATATGTTATTACATTTCCCAGCTATTCTATTTCAAGGATAAATATCTGTAGAAAGAAAGCCGAAACTGAACAAAATATAAACATAACTATCAAGTTTGAGGTATTTGGAAATCATTCTTCAATTTATAAATTACTAAGAACAAAGCCATAGAAATATAAAGCGTGAGATTACCAGACTTACCAAAATGCATTGCAGTATTAGTTACTTTGCTTTATCTTATGAATTGAAGACATAGTTATACACAATAGTTAATATGATTATTTGAATTTCAAGTAAATTACAAAGAAATGAACGAGAGATTTTATGCTGTCACTCGTCTTCTTAGAAATAGCAGTCGGATATGCTTCAAGTTACATTTTTAGGTGAATTTGAATAATATTGCTCTAGATACATTACATCAAAATGATATGGGCAAGCCAACACTAGAATTTCTTTGATCAAACAATTACGGGCTAAACGGCAATAAAAATCATTCGGTTCCTTAAGGCCGTAGTATTTGTTGTTGCTCTCTTCTTCGCCCACTTATTTCTGAGGGGATCGTGGGAGCAGAGTCCTCAAACACTAATTCCAGCGGGTACTGTCAGAAGCAACTGTCTCCAACTGATGTGGTTGGAACTTGCTGGGGGGTCTTCCACTGGGTCTCTTGCCGGTTGGTTTTTCCCAGCTTAAAGACTCCAAAAAAACTAATTATTTGTGTATAGAAATTTTAATGACTATACAAATTCAGTTTTCTTTTAATGTAAATTCTTTTAAACTATTCAAACAGACCAAGTTTAAGTATTTTTTGAATTTCCTAGTAACATTGATATTTCTTCAGTCACAAATAAACCTTTCTGATAGAATTTGCCTAAAGTTTTCCATTTATTTTACTAACTAGACAGTGGAGATTCTATTCATTTAGTATGCTAAAAAATTGCAGCCAATTCAGATTCAAACCAAACTTAAATGCAGAAGTAAATGTAAAATGTTGTCTTACATATACTTGACTGAAATAAGTGGTTGCATGGATACGGCTACTATTTAATGAAGTAAAAGAGTAAAGTAGTAAATCAACATGCCTAACAGACGTTAATCCATTCTGGTTAACAGTATAGAGTACCTCTTCCGTTTCGCTGCACTTAAAATCAATAAAGGTATGATAGTTATAACCAAATCTCTTCATACACACATACATACATACATACATACATACATACATACATACATACATACATACATACATACATACATACATGGTGGGTGCCCCCTCGTTATCGAGTATGGCCATTGCACGATATAATATTACTAATAATTATCAATTAATTGTTTCTACTTTTGGCACAAGGCCATCAATTACCCAGTGCATTACTGGTACTTTATTTTATCGACCCCGTAAGGATGAAAGGCAAAGTTAACCTCGGCGGGATTTGAACTCAGATCATACAGGGAGGTAACTCTATGCTTCAAAGCATGGCATCCGACCCTCTACCGATACTGCCAATCCACCGTGCAATACCTGTTCTTGAAGATTTTTTTAAAGTGATGAAATACTGTACATTATATGCATACATACATTTGTAATAAGGAACGCGTAACCAGGGAGTATTACACCCGATTAAGAAAAATATGTCCAAAGTTTTATTCCTACCTTTTGTAGTATTGTAGTTGTTTTTATTTCGTACAATTGGCTCGTCATTATTTTCTGTGTATTGGCAGTATCGGTAGAGGGTCGGACGCCATGCTTTCCAGCATAGAGTTGCGTCCCTTTATGATCTAAGTTCCAATCCCTCCGAGGTTAACTTTGCCTTTCATCCTTATGGGGTCGATAAAATAAAGTACCAGTAATACACTTGGATAATTGCTGGCCTTGTGCCAAAAGTAGAAACAATTATTTTCCTTCTCCAATCGTTGTTTTGAGTGTCGTAATTTTCTACAGAAGTATAAAACAACTAATTGAGGGTGGGGTATTGTGGCAATAGAATTAATTTTAATCCCCTTGAGATGATTTTGCTTCGTTGGGTTGATAGGATTATATTCGATAGATTGATTATTTTCGGCTTTTAATAATTGTTTTGTACCATTTAGTGTCGTAGATTCTGTCGACTTGTTCTAAAAAATGATCTTTCAACTTTTTCCTTTCATTGGTATTTATGTAACTGATAGTATTTTCCTCTTATTTTGTGATCGTTTATAGAAATTTCGGTTATTTTTTGTGCGGATTGTTGTTGTTTGTGATTGCACTGCGGGTTGTGGCTCCTGTTCCTCTGTGTATGTTGTGATCTACGGTTTCGGAATAAATCCTGGAGGAAAATGTCAAGGCCTAAAATCAAATGCTTGTAACGAAAAGAAGTTAAGCGCTAATCGAATATAGATATCCACTAACTCGATCAAATGTACTAACAGTGGAATCCATAAATGTATATATATATATATATATATATAAGGTTAACGTTTGATATAGCAGGAAGAGGGTCTTAATGATTCGGACGCTAGTCCTTCACTAGCTTCCGAAACATTGAGACCCTCTTCCTGCTATATCAAACATTAACCTTATATATATATATATATATATATTTATGGATTCCACTGTTAGTACATTTGATCGAGTTCGTGGATATCTATATTCGATTAGCGCTTAACTTCTTTTCATTACAAGCATGTGATTTTAGGCCTTGACATTTTCCTTTTATCGTGTGATTGACAATTAAGGAGCAGTATTTATATATCTATATCCAAAATTAAGACAAATCATATGAATTTAATCTAAATCAAAATTATGGGTGTCGTGCCAGAAAGACATGCGCCATATCACCCGCAAAATAAGCTCTAAGATTCTAACGAGTAGGTCCGAGCATTTTATAATAACTAGAAATTGATTAACATATAAATAAACATGAATAATCACAGGAGATAATTTTTACAAGTGTGTAACCACACATAGTTAGCTAGGTAACTAAATAAAGTTGACCAGAACTTCAAAATATACATACCTTATAATATGATTAATCTTCCCTGTATATATTCCATTAAAGAAATATATTTCACCAATTAATCGGATGGTAAACCACGGAAGTGGAGACTTGGATTTTCCACAAGTTGTCGATAACCCTATTCACGCCACTAGGGCTAATAGATATAGCACGTGTTGCTGGCCAGTCGCTGATGTGAACTTGAAGTGTAAACACGGATCGCTGGAACTTCTTCCTTGTTGAAAATCCAAGTCTCCACTTCCGTGGTTTACCATCCGATTAATTGGTGAAATATATTTCTTTAATGGAATATATACAGGGAAGATTAATCATATTATAAGGTATCTATTTTTGAAGTTCTGGTCAACTTTATTTAGTTACCTACCTAGCTATGTGTGGTTACACACTTGTAAAAATTATCTCCTGTGATTATTCATGTTTATTTATATGTTAATCAATTTCTAGTTATTATAAAATGCTAGAATCTTAGAGCTTATTTTGCGGGTGATATGGCGCATGTCTTTCTGGCATGACACCCATAATTTTGATTTAGGTTAAATTCATTTGATTTATCTTAATTTTGTGTATATATATATATATACATATAACATACATAATCGGAGAAAGCTAATAGATACTCCGGCCAAATTCCAACTCACTCAACAAACATTAGGAAATACCTTAGTATATTCCTAATTAAACGTTCGGGGTGCTAACTAATTGTATTGTGTAGAAAATTGGCTGTATCATTTCATATGAGATATATCAAATATATCTCTTCCCAGACGACTCGTGTCACTATAAGATTTCTACAAGTTGGGTGAAATTATACCAATTTATGTAGAATATTGTATAAGATCAACAGATACTTATTCAAGTGGGCTCTTATAATTCATCAGTGGGTGCCCAATAATATTAATATTGATAACCAAATCACCATCAGTGCTTGAGGGAGCTGCTAGGTTGTTAGTCCAGCAGTTCTAAAGAAAATCTCACACTGTCTCGAAAATAGGAGGAAGGAGACTACCGCCAAAAAACAATACATGCGCGGGTAAATGAATTCTGAAAAGAATTCAAGCCACGTGCTAGAACTCAATTGGATATGAACAAATAACCATATGTGCGCATCGATTGATGACACACAGATATTTTCTCGGGCAAAATAACAGAATGAGATACAAGAACAAACAATCAATATTCATATAAAAAATAAACAAAGAGAGTCATACCTTATATCGGGAAAGTTCATATCTGTTGCTCCAAGAGTAAATATATAAATACATAATCGGAGAAAGCTAATAGCGATACTCCGGCCAAATTCCAACTCACTCAACAAACATTAGGAAATACCTGAGTATATTCCTAATTAAACGTATATATATATATATATATATATATACCAGCATTTGTCTGCTTTTGTGTGTTTTCATGCAAAGACTTCTATGTACATAAATGTCTCATGAGAGTTGATATCGCCATCCCATGCGTGCAGAATGAAACAAACATGTAGACACTGGTCTACACCTATCTTCTCCCTTCCCCCTTCCATTTACTCTTCCTTGACTTAATACCAACCAACAGCAACATATTCCACTCACTTCATCTATGTCTAACTTGCATAATTATTCCGGCTCCTCCTCTCAACCATGACCGTCCTCACTCCTGATACACGCCTCCTGTCCAACCCATGCATACAAGTATGGAATTCTGAACTCGCTCCACATTTGCTCTCCCACTATGCTATTGCCACTACGTTCAGCATATATAGTGATCTGGTGCCACAACAAAAGTCTGTAAGATGGTCGTGCTGGCAACATGACCAGAGACAGTACTCAATCCACCCTGTTAGTTGGTCGTTTTAGTGTCACGATAAAAAAAACACCCAATCCACATTGTACGTAGCAGGTGTTAGAGAGGGCATCTAGCCGTAGAAAGCAAGCCAAACCAAAATACAGATGCGATTATCGAGACCTGTGAACTTACCATTACATGTCCCATAACGTGACAACCTATCTAGTCCATGCAAGCACCCCCCCCCCCCCCCCCCCCTCTCTCTCTCTCTCTCTCTCTCTCTCTCTCTCTCTCTCTCTCTCTCTCTCGCTCTCTCTCTCTCTCTCTCTCTCTCTCTCTATATATATATATACAAAATGACCGAGGACCAAGGTTAAGAACTTAAATCAATTCTTTAAATTCTACCCCCGTTTCAATACCGAATTACGCCGTACAGTGTTTAGGCAACCACGTCACCTTTTTGTTCAAATCAGACACAGGAACGATGTACTAGATTCAAGCTTATTAGCTATCGTCAGCATCGTATACCTTCCTGTCAGATGGTTGAACGTCTGAAAGTATATACTTTCCTTATGCATATTAACGGCTGAGCAGCCTAATTTGCATATCGAGTGTGTTCAGTTGGCCGGGCACACCGAAAACGAAAAAACGATTTAAGTAAGTGCCGTACTAAGAGTGAGAAATGAAATTTCGCTTCATTCTATTCCATTTATATATATATATATATATATGTATATATGTATATATATATATATACATAAAATTGAAAGTCTGAAGAACTATTAGATAAAATATATACAGTATTTCCTCTCCTAATCAGTATAAATCAACCACATAAAAAATCATTTAAACTCATATATGTATCTGTGACTATGTCTAATTATATATATATACCCCTTTGAATTTAATATCTCTCTCTCTCTCTCTATATATATATATATACATATATATATAGGAAAAGAGTCAGGACCTCAACGACTGAGCTCCGGCCGTTTCGACAACTATTTCAGCAGTTGCTGTCGT
>OZ024743.1:340838906-340853906 GCA_964016885.1 Eledone cirrhosa
TGTGAACCACTGTTTTGTTGTACGCAGAGAGTTCCGATGACCATTTTTTAAAAATCGGTTGTAGTATTCCCTGGTTACGCGTTCCTTATTACAGATACCATTATAGGATATGTTCTCATCTATCCCCAGGTATCTGTAGCAGTCCTTATCAGATATCGGTGAAACAGTTAGGCCATTGATGACAATGTTGCTAGATTGGTTTTTTTTCCCCGCTTTACAGTCATATATGAGCATTTATCTTGGCCAAACTCCATTCCTATATCCTTTGAGAATGTTGTAACCAGGTCAAGATTTTTCTTTATCCCATCCATGTTCTTGGCATAGAAATTCAGATCATCCACAAAGAAATTATGGGTTAGGTTCGTATCTCTGTCCTCCTGTGAGCCAATGATATATCTTTAACATTTCTTGAAGTTTAATGACAGGATAAATAATATCACAGAGAGACTGTCTCCTTGGACTATACCTCTGTGATATTCTATTTTATCAGTGAAAATAGAATCCTCTTTCTCTGTTTTTAACTTTAGGATAGTAGCCCAATAAAAAGACAGCTTCTCTTTGGCTCTGATAATAATGTCTGGGACTTTAGCAAGTCGGAGGCCCTCTAACATCCAAGAGTGTGGACAGAATCGAAAGCTTTCCTGTAGTCCAGCCAGACTGTAGCCATTTTTCTCCTAAGTTGTTGCACGTCCGACATCGCAGTTTTGTTGACTAGGAGTTGTTCAGCACATCCCCAACCCCCTTTCTTTCCAGCTGCTTGTTCATCTGTGATGATGTTATTATTTTCACAGAGATCTTGGAGGAATAGGTTCAGGCAGGCTCTATACATCTTATACATCAGGTTCTGGCATGCAATGGGTCGGTAGTATTTTGTCAAGTGGGTGTCTTTGTTCTTGGGGACCAGTAATGTTTGTGTTAATGTCAACCATTCTGGTATAAGTGTATCTCCCTTAAGAACTTGTTGGTAGAGGTCGTTAAGACACCTCCGATAGAATATCAGTTTTTTGTACCAGTAGCCGACAATCATGTCTCTTCCTGGTGTTTTCTTATCTTGGAGTTTTCCTATCACAATCTCAAGGGTACCCTCACTTATTTCGTATGTTTTTGTTGTAGTGTAGGAGCAATAGTTCTTTTGGATTTCTTTTAGCCACACTGCATCTTGGTTGACATTCTTCTTTCACCCCATATTTTTCTCTAAAAGGAATGTATGTATGTATGTATGTATGTATGTATGTATGTATGTATGTATGTATGTATGTATGTATGTATGTATCTATGTATGTATGTGATGTCAGGTCACCAGTTGGTGCTACTGGTAACATGTATCCCAGTACAACCTGTCTCATGGTCGGGTCGTTGGCGACTAAACTGGCAACCCCACCAAGGTTTCTTGGTGAGGAGGGTGACTTTGGACATCCTGCAGGACTAAAAACAAACCCTGTCAAAGGGCAAAGGAGCTCTTAAGAGTCAATGGCCATCCAAAATCATCGGGAGAGATGACCCCTTAGCCTTTGTCAAGGCAGAATTCTAGGAGAAGGAAAACTCTGATATAACACCTGCAACCCTGATGGTATCCAATGATGTTGACTTGTTCTTCTTTTTGATAAATATCATCTTGGTTAAGAGAGTGGGACTGGCTTTGTGCAGTGCCTTTGCTCACTATAAAAGTTTCACGGCACAGGCATTGCTTTATATCTGGAGATCTCTCTGCACTTGTCATCACATGGTACCATGGGCCCAGCACTATGTGTCAATAATGGTCACAAGTGTAGTCTTTGTGCCAGAGTTTTCAAGTTGCTGGCTGGACTAAAAAGTCACACTCGTTCAGCGCATTGGTAGGGGTTCTCCTACATGGATATAAAGTAGTGGCCGTACTCGAAAACGAGTTGGCAGCCACCATGTATGTATGTATGTATGTATGTATGTATGTATGTATGTATGTATGTATGTATGTATGTCAATAAGTGATTTTTTTTTTTTTTTTTTTTTTTTGCGCCGGGACATAGAAATAATCGGGCTGGATGCCCGATCGCGCAGTTAAACCACTGGGAGTGAAGAACCCCTAGCCCTTGTCAGGGCAATCTTCTAGGAGAAGGCATCCCAGGAAACTGGGTTAACTCCGACATAAAACCTGCGGGTCAGTAGTTACCGATGATGTTGATCTTTTCTTCTTTTCGGGTTATAGCTACTGTCGCTCAGAGAGTGTGATTGGCTCAGTGCACAGTCTTTCCTCACTTTAAAAATATTCGTCACGCACAGGCATTGCACGAGTGCATTAATAATTATTAATAGTGTACTATTATTATTATTATTATTATTATTTGCATTTATCTTGCTTTATGTTTATACGAGTTATCACCAAGTCACAACCAGTGACCTCAAGAGACAACAAGGTCCGCCATGTTCAAGAAAGAACACACATATTCACACATGCATCCTTAGTGTTTAGACTTGTGATGTACTTATATTGACAGGATCTTCCTTAGTATATGGGCAGTTCCCATTAGTACTATCTTTTGTATTTCTCCTATACGCGGGTTTCCTGGGATTTGCGATAAGTAGTCGTTAGACCCCTTAGGTATCATTCCCAGAGCGCCTACAACCACTGGTATTGTTTTAGTTCTCAATTTCCACATTTTTCCAATTTCTATCTCCAGGTCCTTATACTTGCTCAATTTTTCAAATGTTTTTATAGATACATTCTTGTCTATTGGAACAGACATATCAATTAGCAGGCATACCCTCCTTTGAAAGTCCTTCAATATTATATCAGGTCTATTTGCATCTATTTTTCGGTCTGTTTGGATGCTAAAGTTCCACAAGATTGAGATGTGATCTTTTTCAAGTATGGGAGGTGGTTGAAGCTCCCACCAATTCTTTTGATGGGGAAGGTCAAAATGCTTACACATTATCCAATGTATGTATTGTGCAGCTCTGTCATGCCTGTTTAGGTATTCGGTTGGAGCTATAGGACTGCACATTGAAATTATATGGTCAATGGTCTCTGGTTGTTTTTTGCATACACGGCATAATGGGCTGCACCCATTTTTTATTATGTTGGCTTGGTAATTTTTTGTTGGCAGACACTGATCTTGTGCGGATATAATCAGTCCTTCAGTCTCCGATTTCAGTCCAGAGGATGCCAACCACTGATGGGTTAAAGTTTTGTCAACATCAGGATTGTTAGCTCGCTCTGGGTATTTTCCATACAGAGGCTTTTCTTGCCATTTCTTAGCCAGTTTCTGTAGCAGTTCTTTCTTTGCAGTTACTTTTACCTGCTTTGCTTTTTCTGTGTTTTCCATTTCAGCAGTAAATGGGACTTCTGAAATTTGTACTTTTTTTTTTTTTCCAATTCAATGATGTTCCAGAACAATATAAAAGAGATAATTGGCAATTTAGGTTCTGGAACAAAAAAGATCATTGGCAATAAGGGCAGGGGCCCCAGGTTATCACAGCCTGGACCCGCTCGTCATCGTGCCATTGTAATAGAGCCAAACAAGGCATTTAGTCTTGGCTGCTGGAACGTACGGACGCTGCTTGACAGGGATTCCTTGAGGCGTCAGAACGAAGGACCGCTCTTCTTGCAAAGGAGCTTCGACGTTACGATCTTGACATCGTGGCTTTATCTGAGACGAGGCTAGCTGGAGATGGTCATCTTACAGAATTTTGTGGAGAATATACATTCTTCTGGAAAGGAAGAGATGAAGGAACCAGAAGAGAGGCTGGGGTAGGATTTGCTGTTTAAACTGTGCTTGTGAACAAATTAGAAGAATTCCCAGTAGGGATTAGTGAGCGTCTTATGTCCATGAGAGTTCAGCTGGACAAGGGAAGATATGCTACCCTGGTGAGCGTGTATGCTCCAACTATGAGTTCTGTCGATGAGGTAAAGATGTCCTTTTACCATGCTTTGAAAGGTGTTTTAAGAAATCTCCCTCAGGCAGACAAAGTCATCGTGCTTGGTGACTTTAATGCTAGAGTGGGTAGAGATTTTAACACATGGAAAGTAATCGGAAGGCATGGGGTGGGAAAGTGTAACAGCAATGGTATGCTCCTGCTGCAGATGTGTGAGGAGCTGGATCTGTGTGTTACCAACACCATGTTCCAACAAAAGAAAAAAATTGAAGACCACATGAATGCATCCTGCATCTAAGGAATGGCATCTTTTGAACTACGTCCTAGTCAGGATGCGTGACAGACAGGATGTGCAGTGTGTTCGTGTTCTTTGTGGAGCTGAGTGCTGGACGGACCACCGCCTGGTACGCGCAAAAGTGAAACTAATCACTAAACGTAAAATACGGGCTCCTGGTGTTGCCTTGTCCAAAAGATTGAATGCTGCTCGTCTTAAGGATAAAAATGTGAAGAGGACATTGGAAGAAGAGATGCAGGCTGCAGATCTTGGTGAGGATTGGCCGACCCTTAAAAAGTCGGTTTATGATGTAGGCAGGCGTGTTCTGGGATTGGTGCAGAGGAAACATCAGGACTGGTTTGATATCTACATCAGTACATATAGAAGACTTGTTGGCTGATAAGAGGCGTGCTCTGTCACGCTACTTGACGGCAAAACCACAGGAGAGGAATACGTTGCATGAGGTAATCAGGGATGTAAAATCACGTGTTAGGCGGAGTCTTTCTCAGATGAAGGATCAGTGGTGGAGTGAGAAGGCTGGTGAGATACAAACTGCGTCTGATTCCAATAACACAAAGCTGTTGTACAGTCTCTTGCGTGAGGTTTATGGACCGTCTTCTTCTATGGTGACACCGCTTCGCAGCAAGGATGGCAAAGAACTTCTTCGTGACTCACAAGGAATTCTACGTAGGTGGCGAGAGCACTTTGATGATCTTTTGAATCAGCCGTCTGTCGTCAGTGAAGATTTCCTCAATCTCATTCCAGAAAGTCCTGTGAAAGTAGCTCTCGCAGAACCTCCGACGCTTGTGGAGGTTGCAGTGGCTATTTCGAAGCTGAACAGTGGAAGATCTCCAGGTATGGATGGCATACATGCTGAGCTCCTACAATATGGTGGTGAGAGACTCCTGCAACATCTTTACTCTTTGTTTGGCAGGATATGGGCTAATGAATCCGTACCTGAGGACTGGAGAGATGCAGTAATGGTGGTCTTGTACAAGGGAAAGGGTAACAGGAACGATTGTGGGAACTACAGAGGTATATCATTGCTTTCTGTCGTAGGGAAAGTTTTATGTAGGGTGCTTCTGGACCGTCTGCTGACACACATTGCAGATTGTGTTCTTCCTGAAAGTCAATCTGGTTTTCGTGCTGGACGCGGCGCTACTGATATGATCTTCTCAGCTAGACAGCTCCAGGAGAAGTGCATGGAACAAGGCTTGGATCTGTATCAGGTTTTTGTCGATCTGACAAAAGCTTTCGATACTGTTAACAGAGATGCATTATGGAAGGTTCTCCAGAAACTTGGTTGCCCTGATAAGTTCCTTGCTTTAGTTAGGTCTTTCCATGACGACATGAAGGCTTGGGTTAATGTCGGGGGTAACATGTCGGAGCCTATCTCAGTAAAAAATGGAGTGAAGCAGGGGGATATTCCAGCACCGACCCTGTTTGCCATATACTTTGCAATGGTTTTCTGTATTGCATTCAGTAATTGCGAGCATGGTGTTTACATCCGATATCGAACCTCAGGCAGCATATTTAACATCAGGCGCTTTGCTGCGAAGACAAAAGTGTTTACATCAATCATGAGAGACCTCTTGTATGCAGATGATTGCGATCTTGTAGCGCACACAGAGAGTGATATGCAGCACATTTTGAATGCATTTTCTGACGCTTGCACTGCCCTAGGTCTGACTGTCAGTCTCAAGAAAACCGTCGTCATGTACCAACCTGCCCCTGGTAAGCAGTACACTGAACCAAACATCTATGTGTATGGCAAACGACTTGGAGTGGTTGATCAGTTTGTCTACCTGGGAAGCACTGTCAATCGATACAGCAACCTTGACAGTGAAATCTCACTTAGGATTAGGAAAGCAAGTGATGCTTTCGGAAAGCTAGAAAGGCGACTCTGGGGTCGGCGAGACATATCCAGGAGGACAAAGGTAAAGGTGTACAGGCCATGTGTGCTCTCATGTCTTCTTTATGCCTGCGAGACCTGGGTCACATATCGACACCACCTTAAGCAATTGGAGCGTTTCCATCAGATGTGTCTCAGACGGATCCATGGCGTTCACTGGAGGGACCACATCAGTGATCGAGATTTTGGAAAGCTCTATGTGTGACAGTATAGAATCTCTTGTGCTTAAGCAACGACTCCGTTGGAGTGGTCACCTTGCCAGGATGAAGGATTCTAGAATACCAAAACAACTCTTTTATGGAGAGTTGGTTAAAGGAAAACGACCGCCACATAAACCAAAAAAGAGGTATAAGGATTCCTTGAAAGCCTCTCTGAAAGACGCTAACATCTCTGCTGATACATGGGAGAATATTGCTGCTGATCGTAATAAATGAAGAAAGACTGTATATGAGGGAAAAGTTGCCTTTGAGGCATCTCGAATCGCATACGAGAAAGTAAAGCGGGATGTGATGTAGGGCATTGCTGTTGCACTTCCAGACGGCGAGGGTCCTCCTATGGTGCTGACATGCAGCGTATGTGCGAGACTCTGCCTAAGCAAAGCTGGACTCGAAAGTCATCTTCGCAGTCATAAAGTAAGACCAGTGGTTGACTACCAGGCTGCTGTTGGAGATGCTAATCATCATGCTTGCCAAACATGTGGTAGAGAATGTAAATCAGCAGGAGGGCTCAAGCGACATGCAGAAGTACACGAACTCCAACCACAGCCGACTATTCCCAGTGAATGTTTTGGTTGCCGACTCTGTGCAAGACATTTTAGATCATTGGCTGGGCTAAAAAGCCACATTCGATCGCAGCGCTGTTAGTTGTTATCGTGTGTGTGTGTGTGTGTGTGTAGATATGCTTATGTGTGTGCGTGTGTGTGTATATATATATGTATATGTATATTATTATTGTTGTTGTCGTTATTCCTTGAATCTCAGTCATTGATGTTGGTTAACTGGAAAGTCCGTTGGATTGAATATCAAGCCACTACCTGCAGCCTCAGATATTCAGGACGTATCGGAGGGTTCTTGCTGTTCCAAGCAAGCATGCCTTTTGAAGCGTTCCAAAAAGCGTGAAGGGGCCGATTTTCTTTAACCATCCCTGGAAACTTTTGGAGATAGTCCCCAGTGCGCCTATGACAATCGGGATCACTTTGACTTCATGGCAGTTCCAAATCCTATTGTTGTTATTATTATTATTATTATTGTTATTAATGTATGTGTGTGTGTATATGTGTGTGTGTGTATGTGTGTGTGTGTGTGTGTATATGTGTATGTATATGTATATATATATATATTTCTTTTTTTATTTTTATTTTCTTTTTATTTATTTATTATTATTATTATTATTATTATTTTTTCTTTTTTTCTCGTGCAATGGCCATACTCGATAACGAGGGGGCAGCCATCATGTATGTATGTATGTCGTGTCACTCTTGAGTGCTACTGGTAGTATGTAACCCAGTAAAACATGTCGCATGGTCGGGTCATCGGCGACTAAACCGGCAACCCCACCAATTTTACTTGGTGAAGAGGGTGATTTTGGACACCCGGCAAGACAAAAAACAATACTTGACAAAAGTCAGAAGAACTCATAAGAGTCAACGGCCATCCAAAAGTGTGTAAATATGTATATACACATGTACATATGTATGTATATGTATATGTGTATATATATTGGTGCATGTGTATGTATATGCGCATAGAAATAGAAATAGTCCGTCTGAACACCCGATCGCGCGGGAGTGAAGGGCCCCTAGTCTTTGTTAGGGCATTCTTCTAGGAGAAAGCAACTCAGGAAACTGGGATAACTCCGATATAAAACCTGCGGCTCAGTAGTTACCGATGATGTTAATCTTTTCTTCTTTTCGGTTTATAGCTACTGTTGCTCAGAGAGTGGGATTGGCTCAGTGCACAGTCTTCCCTCACTTTAAAAAATATCTTCATGCACAGGCATTGCACGATAGAATTAATTAATAGTGCTATATCGTGCAATGGCCATACTCGATAACGAGGGCGCAGTCATCATCATGTATGTATGTATGTTTGTATGTATGCATGCATGTATGTATTCGTGTGTATGTATGTATGTGAAATTACATCTCAATTCTTCTATTAATGTTATTCAGTTAACAGTAGACGAAAGATGAACACCTGATACGGATGGGTTGGGGATGATAGTAAATATTAGTATGGAATGTTGTATATGAAGTGTCTTCACATAGAATGTTATAATATACCCTGTAATTTTGGCGGGTATTATATTAGTATATATATATATATATATGTGTGTGTGTGTAATCATCATATATTGGCAATCAAAAGCTTATTCCTTTTTCTACAGATATCGATGGAATAACGTCTATGAAATAAAGACAGACTCCAGAGAGAAGGTATGGTGTTTAACATAATTTTCTTTGAAAAGATATTTGAAATTATATATTTTATGACGCTTATTCACTAATGTATTAGAGAAAAAATAAAATAGTATGCCATTACCCGCAAACAAATATTCTTGTATCGATTGAAATATATGTAGATATATGCACATACACACACACACATACATACTGTATTCGTAGGCACCTCCTTCAACTTTCTTCTGTCTCTTATATGTTATCTATAATCACAGATTGTTATTTTACCTAAATCTTGCGCCTGAGACTTTCACATTTTCAAATGTCAAACACTTCATAAAGTTTATATATATATATAAAATTTCGTTTCATTCTTTTCCATCTCTCTCTCTCTCTCTCTCTCTCTCTCTCTCTCTCTCTCTCTCTCTCTCTATATATATATATATATATATATATATATATATATATATATATATATATATATATATACTACTAAAACTCTGATTGTTTGCTTGCTTGTCTGTAATGTTATACAGCCAAAGGAGCGCATAATGGGAAAATACTTTGAAAGGAAGTTGTCCCTGAAATGGGAATACAAATTGAAGTACGAGCTCCCGAGATATGGGGTTTTCTGGGTACCTTCATAAACATAGAGATAGAGAAGGATGGAGAGAAAGGGATAGTGGTTGTGAGAAAGTAGATTGAAAGAGAGACATAGAGAGAAGGAGAGGAGAATGGAAGAGAGAGAGAGAGAGAGAGAGAGAGAGAGAGAGAGAGAGAGAGAGAGAGAGAGAGAGAGAGAGAGAGAGAGAGAGAGAGAGAGAGAGAGCTGGGGTTGCTGTGTGTATGTCTATGACCAGTGTATATAGACCACATACACCTCCGCCCACATATATATACATTTATATATATATATATATATATATCATTGAGCACTTGCCACACTTCTCGGAGGTTGTTTTTCGTTATTTCGTGGGCCGAAATGCGATTCTCGATAATTTATATATATATATACATATATATATTGTTATACTTTGGGAGGGTCATGTTGCCAATAAGAAACACACGCACCAGTTGCTTTCACTTCAATTTATTATAAATTAAATTTAGGAATTTAGGAATTTATAAATTTCCGGTTGGTTGGTTGGTTCCACTACCAGACGATTGTTCATATATTGTCAAAGTTCTTTCGTCACACATTCTGTGACCTCTTCAGTGACTGGGGATTCTTTTCTTTGTTTTTGTGCCTGTCCTTTGTTCTGTCCTACGCCATCTGTCCAATTCCTAAATTTATAAATTTAATTCATAATAAATTGAAGTGAAACAGCTGGTGCGTGTGTTTCTTATTGGCAACATGACCCTCCCAAAGTATAACAATATCGGTTTCAACACACGTTTTCAGATAAAGAATCTTGCTAAACAAATTCAGAAACGAAATATATACATATACTTATATAGAAAAGAAATAAGATTTCGCCTCAAGCATAGCTTTATACAATATGTATAGAAATTTCGTTTTAGGATAGAAATACGGTTTTAAGAAGCCGTAGCTATGAAAACACCGGGGTGCTAACGCCCTCTGCTGGTGTCCAGCAGAAGCAAGGAGGACAACCGTCTATGCATTTTAGGCTTGACTGGCCATCGTCAGGACGACCCCTCCCACCGCTTGCGACTGCTGGACTTGAAAACAGCCGAGAATATATAGCTATTCTCGAAGCGAAAACTTATTTCTTTTCTATTATAAGTTGAGCCAACTTATGCAGCTTCAGATTTAGTGCCACACTGGGTATGACTATATCTTATTTTCCTTATATACTTATCCTTTTACACATCTGTTACCTAAAATTATTACACGACACTAGAATATTACTTTTTATATTTGTTTATCTTTAATTACTCCCCATTTTGTAATGATTACAAGTAGTACGTTGTGGTGTTAGGGTTTATATCTACATCTCATCTGTATTTATTGCGGTGTAGGATGGGATTGTATTCCATATAAATCCAAATCTGGACGGCACATGTAACCCGGTTTAACTTGGGATTGACTATGGTTTCTTTACCTATTTAATCAAATTTTACTACCTTTACACTTCACACCGCTGGTGTGAATAACTAATAATTGTTTGGTAAGCGCTGGATGATCGGCTGGCTGTGACGACCTTCCCGCTTTCACTCCCGGCGCCTTCCTGGAGTGCTTGAAAAAATAAAATTTCCTTTCCTTCGGTAGACGAAAATACTCGGAACGGCTGGTTCACCCTTGGGCCCTGGGTGGACCAAGAATCCGTCGCGTCACTGGTTATTTGCCGCCAAACAGTACTCCTAAATTTTAAAATTAAATTTTTAATCCTTAATCTTAACTTTAAATTATACCCTAAAATTTTATGACAATCAAAGATATATTTAAATTTTACATACAAATTTTAAAACTAAATCCTTCTACAAATTCTTTAACTAAATCTTTCAATTTTAAACCTAAATTTTACATTTTTAATCTTTAATCTTATTTTAAATTATATCATTCAATTCAAAACCTAAATTTTACACGTATAATCTTTAATCGTAATTTCAAACTCTACCTTAAAGCCTTCTGGGTTCTGGTTCTCACTGTACACAGTTCAGTATATCTTTTAGTACTTTTGACCAACGCCAACGAAAATGTTTTCTTCTATGTAACCTGAGTTCCTTCACCACTAGCACGTGTCCGTTTGGCTGTGAGTGACAGCGCGGTAGTAGTGGAATGCACTATAGGCCTAAAGCCCCCTGACCAGATCGACAAGACGAAATTAAGTAGATTCCTCACTCAAAGGCGGTCATCCAGACAGGCAACTACTGGCTCTGGCCGCCTTCTGGTCTTAAACATTTCTCACTACTTTCCAGCCTCTTGGATTGTGTCTACCATTATAATCCCGCCGAGGTTAACTTTGCCTTTCATCCTTACGGGGTCGAGAAAATAAAGTACCAGTAATGTACTGGGTATTTGCTGGCCTTGTACCAAAACTAGAAACAATTATTATATTCCTTTATTAAATACATTTCGTAACGCCTGATGATGTCACCGGGTTCTTACAGATCGCGGTCATTGAAATGTACACAGTGTATGTAATAAATCTTTAAGGAATTTGTCCAGTCTAGCTTCCTGCTTTTTACACAATAATAATTAACTCCGTTCTCGCACCATCAACAAGATTGAACATAAACGAAGATGGGTGAGTAGCAATACGTCGAGTGCTTTTCCTAATATTACATCACGGTTGATTATACAGAATTACCATTTCTATCCAGTGGTGAACCAACAAACCTAAATGAATATATATATATATATATATATATATATATATATATATATATATATATATTAGAAAGTGAGGTTTTTTTTTACAAAATGAAAAATAACCGAGGGGTCCTACACGAGTGAAAGTATAAAGAAAAAGAGATGAAATCGAAAATACAACTGGAGTCTAATTTTTTAAAAATATATATATTTATTTGGTTCCTTTACCGGTTTCGCAGTTCTTCTGCTTTTCAAAAGGTGAGTTGAGATGTAGGGTCTGTGGTTTTTCTCACATCTGTGAGAAAAACCACAGACCCTCCATCTCAACTCACCTTTTGAAAAGCAGAAGAACTGCGAAACCGGTAAAGGAACCAAATAAATATATATATTTAAAAAAAAAATAAAACTCCAGTTGCATTTTCGATTTCATCTCTTTTTCTTTATATATATATATATATATATATATATATATATATATATATATATATATAGTTGTTATATATATATATATAGAGAGAGATGTTATATAGTAAGGTGCATTATTGATTGTGTAAAATGGTCCAATAAATTTATGTTAGCAATATTAAGTTCTCCACGCTTTTGTATATCTCCAATTCCATTCAAGGGAACAGCTAGATGATGTAAAACGGAGTATAAGTATCAAAATAAAAATCCGAAGGCAAGGTAAAATTTCAATCATTTAATCACGACACATGTTTCAATAAGAGATAGATCGATTGTGAAGCCATGATCGATTATCACTGATCTCATCATGTGAAAATGAATTGTCTTCAAATTCTTGATATGAGGGAGAAAATATAACGATGTTCTCTCACAGAATTCATTCCCTCATATGAAAACACACCAGTCAGAGACACGGCGACTGCTATTAACTTCAGTTGAGGTCATACAAGTTGTCGGATTTCTATCGCTGCAGAATACGCTGGACATCAATCAAATCTCTAGGGATATAGTTAATGTGAGTGGGTACACACACACTGCGTACCCACATACACCGGCTCGAGGTCAAAGAAAGAAATATATACATATACATACACACATCAACACAGTATCAAACCTGTAGAATTATACAAGGTCACAGATAGTGTAGGTGGGTACACACACACTCTCACACACACCGACGCGATGTCAGAGAAAAAAATATAAGGAAACAAATATAAGAATGTACCAACACAGCATTCACCGAAAGTTAGTTCACAAAACAACAGATGCTATACTGGTCAAATCTCAATTTTGACGATGTAAATTTGAAATACTGGGTTAACCAGTACACACACACACACACACACACACACACACACACACACACACACACACACACACACACACACACACACACACACACACACACACACACACACACAAGCAAGTAAGTTCAGGTCAGTGTTCTGCTATACGTATATAGATTGAATTGTAACATCCATATCTTCAAATGTATGTTATGGTATATACACATCCGAATCGTCTAAAAAAGGGCATGTCTGGGTATACACACATCCATGTCAAGAGCGAGCAATCAGCTCATATCGAACTCATATGGGCCAATGAACTTTTAAGATAGTTGTTTGAGTGATGGAGGTGTGTTATCCAACACAGAAGATGAAGTAAAAAAAAAAAATATCATCAAGCTGTCCTTCTCCACAACTAGTAACATAGCTCAGAATATAGCTAAGATGAATTATAGTAGACTTAGGACACCCCAAGAGGCAATTAGGCATGGCAGGAACAATGGCAGCTCTATGGAGGAACTGACTCATACACGTGAGGTGAGTCAGGTGTCCCCAATCCCATGGAATTTACCCATAGAGCAGACAGGAACTGAGATCCGACCCCTAAGGTACCGCGGTTCATCTGGAACTACCCAGGTCGACAGCAAAAAATGTAACTGCAGAAGCACCGCCACCTGCCCCATGGCTGGGAAATGCCTTACCAAAAACATAGTCTACGACTGTAAGGTCTCCACTTCTGATAGAACCTTTAGGTATGTTGGGGCAACTGCCACGGAATTTAAGGATAGATGGTATAATCACAGCCATACCTTTAATAGATTAGATAAAAAAAATAGCACGGCACTTTCTGAATTAGTCTGGAAGCTTAAACATCAGAATATAGAGCACTCCTTATCCTGGTCCACATTTTGCTCAGCCCAACCTTATAACGGCAGCACTGGCGTCTGCAATTTATGTATAGCTGAAACCTTTAATATTATTAGAGGCGGCCCCCTATTAATTAATAGGAGCGCTGATTTTTTCAGCAACTGCCAACATAGAACCTCGAAAACCTTTCGCAGGATTTTAGAAGGTAACCTACCAGTAACTCCTCCCTCTCTACTTTAGCCACAGCGTTCTCTCAATAAACAGACAGTCACACACTCAGATAGTTAGACGGCTAAGAATTTTTGCGAACTTACAAACGATACTCGGCCTGTTTCCACGGAGTTCTCACAGCTGAGTGCACTTTTTTAGAATACCTAGCTAGTAAATAGTTAGATTGATTACACATTTAGAATACCTAGTTAGTAATTGATTGCACACCCAGGCATGACTGGTTACGCGCACCTACCTTTACTTTAAGATACCCTAACCATTGAGTTCTCTCAGTTGGGATATAGCTAGTCGTATTACACACTTAGATAGGACTGATTACGCTATCTATACATAACTCTACACACAGTACCCGCTTCCTTTAGACATTGAGCTCCCACAATTACGACTGTCACGTTCCTACCGACTGAACACTACACTAGGTTTTGATCCGTGATCATCTAACCATGGAGGAGTCACTGTTACGGATTGAACAATATTACTTACACACCATTAGTGGGCCTACACACATCCTCTGGATTTTACTACCATGTTTTTTTAATTTTTCTACTTCACCTGTGTTGGATAACACACCTCCACCACTCAAACAACTATCTTAAAAGTTAATTGGCCCATATGACGGGAATCGCACTTACTGACGCATTTACCCAATACCCAACCCTACACGGAACACCTTGCTGGCCTACATTGCGGTTGCTTGCATGCACGGATTTGGTAATTCGGATTCTCAATGGGACAGCGGTACATACTGAGTTCGATATGAGCTGATTGCTTGCTCTTGAGATGGATGTGTGTATACCCAGACATACCCTTTTTTGGACGATTCGGATGTGTATATACCATAACATACACTTGAAGATATGGATGTTACAATTCAATTTATACACGTATAGCAGAACACTGAACTGAACTTACTTGCTTGTGTGTGTGTGTGTGTGTGTGTGT
>OZ024743.1:340858906-340881406 GCA_964016885.1 Eledone cirrhosa
GGGAAATGAAATTTCGTTTCATTTTTTCCGTTTATATATATATATATATATATATATATATATATATGTGTGTGTGTGTGTGTGTGTGTGTGTGTGTGTGTGTGTGTGTGTGTGTGTGTGTGTGTGTGTGTGTGTGTGTGTGTGTGTATATACAGGGCTTCCTGATGATTTCTCCTGTATGAAACAGTTGTAGTCCTGTAGAAACCATTTCTATATTAAATATTTATACTCTGCTATGTATTCATTACCTTACTTACTGTGGTTACCCCCGATTGATCCCGGGATAAACTTATATATATATATATATATCCTACTCCTTATATATATATATAAATATATATATCCTACTCCTTATATATATATATATATATATATATATATATATATATATAAGGAGTAGGAACATCTAGGGAAGAAACGTCAGTGAAGCCCCCACCTCATGTAATGTTTTAGGCCCTTTACACCTTGCACTCTAAGGAGGACATTGCATGAGATGTTCTTCTGTTGGTGTCTTTTAACAGCGTAGATATCAGAGACTCGTGTTTAGGGCACTTATGCCTGAGGAAGATCACATTTGTCCCTCCTCGACCAGATCCAGTTGGAACTTCTCTTCATTGCATCTATCGTTTTTTAGATTTCGATCCTCTTCTTCCTAGAAATTAAAAACTGTTTCATGAGATTGTTGGCAAATTTGCTTGAAACCTTCTGGCTTCAACTTTTAAGGCAAGAACGTTGGCTCTAAAGCTGGCTTCCGTCAGAATTGCATAGTTGTCGGAAGGAGGATAATGAAAGTTGATCTTGGCAAGAAACGCAAGCAACCAGTCTGCTATGAAATCGATGAACGGGAGTAAATAATTGTTTCTACTTTTGGCACAAGGCCAGCAATTACTCAGTGTATTACTGGTACTTTATTTTATCGACTCCGTAAGGATGAAAGGCAAAGTTAACCTTGGCGGGATTTGAACTCAGAATGGCAAGGGCCGTAACTCTATGCGTCAAATCATGGCGTCCGACCCTCTACCAATACTGCCAATCCCCTCCCTGAACCGGAGTAAATAATACGAGTGAGAGGGAAAGAGAGAAGGCGGGAAATAGAGAGAGGGAAAAAGAGAGAGAGGAACCTTGTCAGCTACGAAAAGTTTTTGCTAATATGCTGCACAACTGCGATCTCGCCGACCTTCTCACCCTGTGGAACAACCAACGTGAAAGTCTAGCTGAGGACATCCTCTACCGCACACGCAGACAGAATCCAAACGTAAGATACGATGTCGTTTTCAATGAAGCGCTCATTTGTCTTGAAAACAGTGTCCTGAACATTGGTGGTAGGCCTCTAAGTCACTACAGCTTACCTGCTCCTGACAGGAGTGTCCAGAGGTCAACGTCTACAGAGCTTCTCCCCGAGACGAGCTACGAAATCAATGATTCTCCCATGGTAAATTGTATGTAGGTTGCTCTAGGGTGAGCTCGCCAAACAATCTCTGCATCGTTGCTCCGGAGGGCCGAACAAAAAATATTACTTACTCTGAGGCTCTAATAATGTAATTTAAATATTTTCTGTTACTTGGAATTTCCAGTATGGATGTACAAATTATTGTTTGTTAAAAAATGTGTTCTCTGTTCAGCCTTTATTGTTGTAACTATCAATTTTCTTTAACGTACTGGCTGCTGGGGAATCGTAAAATCTATTCAAACCCAACATCAGAGCACGTTACCCACCCCCCTCGCTGACTTGAAATGGCGTCCGGTATCTTTGCACTGGAGTGTAGGGGGATTCCTGAAAAGATAAAATGCCGGTACACCAGCCGGACGAGCCAGCTAGTATATATATAAAACTAATGGCTTAAAAGAGGCTGTTTCGAATATTATTAATCGAATATTATCAATATTCGAAAAACTCAGATTACATTTATTTTATTTATTTATATATATACATATATATATATATATATATATATATATATATATATATATATATATATATATATATATATATATATATATATATATAGAGAGAGAGAGAGAGAGAGAGAGGGAGAGAGAGAGAGAGAGTGAAAGGGAGAGAGAGAGAGAGAAAGAGAGAAACAGGTAGAGGAGGAATATTTATAGAAATATTCCAAGAAATTGACATGAAGTCTTATCACGTTTCATTAAAGATGAAGAAGAACTAAAATTATGAAACGTACTTTTTGATTGATTGCACTGATTTATTAGATTAATCACTCGATTACAATTGAAAAAACATTTGGGAAAGTTACAGTACAACCTGAAATAGATTAGTTTTAAGATTTAATTAATTGAAAGCTGGCTATCAATTATTTTATAGGGTGGGGAGTTTCTGCATGAAAAACACGTAAAGTGTTGATTAACATAAAGAATGTACTGTTATCTTGATTGAAATTTAACTCCAAAGGCGAAACAAAAAAATGTTATTAGAGATAAGCTTTTCGAAATTAGGTTGGACGGCAGTCAATTTTGTAAAAAGAGAAAGTCGTTTAAATCAACACATATTTTATTTTGTCGACCCCGAAAGGAGTAACAGTAAAGTTAATTTCGGCGAGATTTGAACGCCAAACGTAAGCAATAGTTTTTAGTTAATAGTGGACACACAAATCAAAAGGTAACCGCTACGCAAAAGAGTATGCCCGTAGTCGTGAAAAACTAAGTTTCGCGGATCCAACGAGTTAGTCTTCAACTGTGAAGTCATAGAAAAAACGATGGTGTATTTGTAATCGTCAATGAACCATAGGTAATTTTAAATCTGTTGGCTCAGAGCGGATATGGGGATAAATCGTTACAACAAATTCATTTGAGATTGTGCGATAAATCATTAGGATATTAAAATAAACGGGAGCTTGCACGGTTAAAAATAATCGCTAAATTTCACATATACAATCCTGTTGTTAAACATAAAAAAGTGATATATATATATATATATATATATATATATATATATACATCCAGGAAGTGTAACTTGAAGTTACTGTAGGTTCACCCGGGTGAGCACTTGATGTTTAGGTTCACTTTAGTGTCGAAGTGTAGAGCTATACAGAGTGTATTATAGTGAAAAGATAACAAGGACGATTGGTTACTCCTGCATTACATTTATTGGTTGGTGACATGCGTTTCGCCACTGATCAGCTCAAGGTTCGATCTGTATCAATCTTACCAGACTTTGTAATCCGCGGCTAGTCGGACCCCTTGTAATGTTAGTAGAAAATGAATACATGCTGTTTCATATATATATATATATATATATATATATATATATATATATATATATATATATATATATATATATATATATATATATACGTGTATATATATATATATTAAAATACAAATATTAATAAAATAGATGTTCTTTTGATCAATTACATTTTATTATACATATTTCGGATGTACAAAAGTACGTCCTCATCATATATATATATATATATATCATCGTTTAACGTCCATCTTCCAAGGTAGTATGGGTTGGACGCTTTTGTCCCACTTGAGGCGAGATTGGTCGAGAGATCGTGTCTCGCTCGTACAGAACTATTTTTGGCAGGTTTTCTACGGTTGGATGCCCTTCCTAACACCAACCACATTTGCAGCGTGTGTATGTATATATGTATGAATGTATGTATATATCTATCTAGGGCGGGTAACATTCCCGAGATCCATGGACGAGTTCTCTCCAGCGGTCTCCGTCCCTCATCATCGCTGCCATGTCTTGCGTCTCCAAGAGACCAATGTCTGTCCTTAGGGCATCAACACATGTCAACCTCGGCCTTCCTCTTTCACTGTGTCCATATTAGTTTCATATCAAATAATAATAATAATAATTAATATCCGATTCGTTTGCAAGCAAACAACCACATTACGCTGTGTTTTTCGTTGATAATAAAATATACCGTAATGAGACTTTTTGTTGCAAACGAATCGAATATTGTTATTATTATTCAATATAAACCCCATAAATGAGTGTGTGTGTGTGTGTGTGTGTGTGTGTGTGTGTGTGTGTGTGTGTGTGTGTGTGTGTGTGTGTGTGTGTGTGTGTGTGTGTATGTGTGTGTGTGTGTGTGTGTGTGTGTGTATATAATTGGCGGTAGTACTTAGCATTTAAACATAAAGGTGTATATGATAAATACATATATAAACATATATTACAGGTTTATGCACAATAAACATATGGGTAGCCTCGCTACCGAACAAAAATATTTTTTCGTGAAGAAAATTAATTTTTCTTTCTACTTTCCTCTGTGAATATATCACAGATATGCCAGTACCTTTTAAGAATATCACTCTGATAACACGCTGATTCAAGATTTCTAATCTTTCATCAGTGACATTCACTCAACCCGTAGCAACATGTAATAAACTATTACATGTCTGTATAGAATTTTGCGTGATGAAATTTATATATATATATATATATAGGATAACACGGTATCGTTTAAGGTAATCCAGTTAGAGGTTATGAGTACTCTGTATCGAGGATAGTTTTAAGGTAAGGCGTTGTTTGACTCAACAAGAAGTTTCCTTAGTCGCATGGCCGGTTTAAGAATGTCCCTAGGCGGCGGTTCTTGGAGTAATAGCAAAAGAATGAAGAATAACATGGTCGGCTGTATAACTTCTAACGATCACCGGCTTATAGACACACCGGACTAATGAAACAATTGTTAATACTGTAAATAAACCTTGTTGTACAGCCGCCCGCGTTATTCTTCATTATTTTGTTATATATATATATACATATATATAAATTTAGTGGATCATATAAAGATCTGAGTATTTTTGCATCCAGCGAAACAATTTTAACAAATATGCCATATTTTTTAGCTTAATAGATATTATATATACATACATACATACTTTTATGTATACATACATATATACATACTTATATACATACATACATACATACATATACACATGTATAGATACAGAAACATATGCACGTGTGCACATATAACGCAAAACATACAGATCTACACATGCAATAACACCCGTACGTGCACATCCACACAAACACATACATACATATATATTTAACTAGTTGATGTTATCTAATTTCCATTGAACAAGTCTTGTTTCTATGTTAGAAACCCCCTCTCTCTTTATTGATGAACATATATGAAATAATAAAACCAGAAGAAAATAGATACATATCCCCTATATATATGAACAAATTTAGGACCCCGATAGCTGAGCCCCGGCCGTTTCGACGGCAAGATCCGAACTAAAGCACTTTAGTTAGGATCTAGCCTTCGAAATGACCGGAGCTCAGCCGTCGGAATCTTGAATTGTTTCATATTACCCGTATCGAGTACTCGGGTGGGTCATGGTCCACCTGATATTTTACCACGCGCAATCTGATATATATATATATATATATATATATATATATATATATATATATATATATAAGAGAGTATTGAAGTTTGCTTGAAGCATTGTGGAACAATAAGGTAAATTTCTTTAAGTCGTTTGGAAGCCTCGACAATGCAGATGGGTAAATTTCCGGGTAACAAGATCCGGTGCAAAATTCTGCTTTCATTTCCAAATATTAATTACATGAATGAAATTATTTATCTGAAATTAAAATATTATTGAATTTAGAAGTAGTAGTATACTACATTTAGAATGTAACTTTATATTTCAATGTAACAAAGGATATTTTTGATGTAAATGAAATCCCAAAAGTGCTGTTGCTACATAGAACAGAAAGCTCTCCAGTGTTTTAATTAGATGTCGGTTTATAATATATTAGACTGTAAATATAATAAAGAAATACAGTATTAATGCGAAATGTATATTAGTTCAGAAAAAGGCGTGTATAGACCTATATAAAATATCTATGGTTATGTTTATAAACATTCATGTTATTTTGCTATGAATATTTTAAGTTGCAATCATATTACAACAACGTCAGTTTCGGTATAAGCGTATTACTTCAATATTCTATCGTGGTCATGCTGGTGTATTATCATTGATGATATCGTTCTTGGTAGTCTGATAATTATTGTGCTCTAGTCATCATTCGGTGTAAAGAGATTATATAACTGGAGCGGAATAAATACTGCAGCGGTAATCAACAATAGCAATTCACATAAACTCAAAAATGGCCCCACAATCACGCTCACACCCACCCTTCTATGCATCTATGATTTGTGATTCCAGATAAATTCCGTCTGCTAAATTTACATCGTAAGGCACTGATTAAAACAACTTGGTAGAAAGCCCAGAACAATCAGCCGCGCACAACATCATAAAGTAAACTGCGCGTATGGGAAGCTTTCGGTAATGGATGCTGATAAACAGAGAAAAAAGAACATATATACACAAATATATAGTTACGCTACTATTGTAGTTGATAAATTAAAGGATTAAAACAAACAAGGATTCTTCGGTGGAGGGCAAATCAATGCTGGTTGTAGAGTATACATATTAGTTTGACTTGGATTCTGAGTTTTACCTTTTGCAGATAAGTAATAAGCATACAAAATGTGCTGGAATTTCTGAAAAGAATCTCATTGAGAATTGTAAGTAATTACCTACGAGAGAAGAGATTAACGAACTCTTTTGTAGTAGGGATTCGTTTACATTTTATAAATTAGCTTATATTAAACAGAATAAAAAAGAACATAAGAAACAAGAAGAAAGGAAGAAAACAAAGACAAGACAAAAATAAAAGAAATGAAAGGAACAAAGAGAGAAAAAAATGGGGAAAATCGGGGAAAAAAAGAAAGGAATATTTTAATGAAATTTGTGGAAGATTAAAATTATTTAAAGAAAGTTAAATTTAGTGCATGACATTCCGTTTTGCCAATGAGGTCAATTTATGTTGGCATTTGTGTGGGTTGTCAATTCACAAGGTTACCTGTAAACTAAAGTTATTTCATAAGCATTCTGAACAAATATCCTCTTGGAAATATCGCACGTACAGAACTTTGAAATAGAAACTCTACAATAACTTAGAGTTAACAATCTATCACCTATACAATTAGAAAACATATTTCTGTACAATTATATCGGCCATTATATATATATATATACGCCGAGGTTAACTTTGCCTTTCATCCTTACGGGGTCGATAAAATAAAGTACCAGTGATACACTGGGATAATTGCTGGCCTTGTGTCAAAAGTAGAAACAATTATATATATATATATATATAATGGAAAAATTTGAACAGGGACAAAACAGAGAGGCAGTACAACGAATGTTTATTAATTTCACGCTCTGGAGAGTGGGGTGTTGGTGGGGGACGACGTTTCGGGCATAAGCCCTTCCTCAGGTGAGAAGTGTGTGGGAACAGAGTTCAAAGGGTGTGTAGGGGAGTGGTGGAGAGACATATAGCGAAAGGAAACGGTGCGAATGAAAAAATAAAAAATAAAGAATAAAGATAAAAATAAAAATAAAGCATGATCAAAATACAAGGAATGAGATAAATTTAAAAATAAAGGCATGATCAAAATAAACTGAAATTAAAAGGGGGGTAAACAGGTGGTGGAAGGGTGTGGGGTGTGTAGGGGTGGTGGCGGGTGGAGTGGGGAGAGGGAGTCGGGGTGTCCGAGCGGGGAGGGCTGAAGGTGGTGTGTGTGTGTAGGTGTGCGTGTGTGTGTGTGTGTGTGTGTGTGAAAGTAAGGGTTGGGGGAAGAACGGGGTTTCATGTTCAGGAAGAGGTGTGTGTGTGTGTGTGTGGGGGGGTCCGGAGTGTCTGTGCGTGTGTGGATAGAGGGGTGGGGGGAGAGGAATCAGGAGGCTGAGGGTGTAAATATGTGGTGGAAAGCACGTGCGTGTGGGGTTTAAGCGTGTTGTGGGTGAAGGTGGCATGTGGAGAAAAAACATTTTTGGGGGTGTGTGTGTGGGTGAGTTAGATAGGTGATTACGTAAGAGGATGGTTGAAAAGTTGGTAAATTCCGAAGATGTTTAGTGGATTGGTTGTTGGTCAATTATATATATATATATATGTGTGTGTGTGTGTGTGTGTATGTGTATGTGTGTGTTTGTGTGTGTGTGTTTGTGTTTGTGTGTGTGCGCGCGTGTGTGCGTGAGTGTGTGCATTTGTATAAGCACACCCACACACACATATATATGTATGCATGTATTTGAAAATTGAATTGAATCAATAACCTCGCCGTATTTGATTCCAGAAATAGTCTTATAATTGTTTCTACTTTTGGCACAAGGCCAGCACTTACCAGTACATTACTGGTACTTTATTTTATCGACTCTATTTTATAGACCCCGTAAGGATGAAAGGCAAAGTTAACCTCGGCGGGATTTGAACTCAGTCTGTAAAGGGACGTAACTACTTTCTACCGATACTGCCAATCCTAATAACAAAACGTTTTAGCCCCTAGAGCAGAAAAATGAGTATTAGTTTGGTGCATTTGTTTTCGTTCTAGGGGCTTATACGTTATTAGACTATTTTCTATAATAAAAGAAACCAACTAAGTTAGTTCATTTCAATTTTCAAATTCCGATACCGACTTCTAATCACGTGAGATATATATACATGTATATATATATATATATATATATATATATATATATATATATATATTGATACAAGCAAATATTGCTTATATATATATAAATATATATATATATATAACGAAGGAAATGTGATAAGGAACCAGGTGGACCATAACGCACCAAAGTACTCAATACTTAGGGTAGTAGAGTGGGTAATAGGAACGAGTAGGACCCCGACGGCTGAGCTCAAGCCGTTTCGACGGCTAATTCAGTCCTGAATTAGCCGTCGAAAGGGCTACCCGCTTGTTTTCACGTTATTCGATCACCAATACAAAGTTATAACCAGTCAATTCATCGGAGCTTGTGAGAATGAAAGGAATATACAGGCATGGCTACTATATATAGTAGTAATGGCATTCAATCAGAACAATAACAACAATACTAACAATGCTAGCAATAAATTATTTGAAATAATCACAACATCAATCTAGGTGGGAAGTATAGTATATCTACGATTTTAGCGTGTAAAACTAGCTGACTTTACCTACCTCTTGTTATAATTGTAGTCATCATGTTTTCTCTTTATATATGTGTATATATATATATATATATATATATATATATATATATATATATATATATATATATATATATATGTGTGTGTGTGTATGTATATATATACCTTAACCTCTGTATTAACTTGCCCATTATATTGCTACTCTGTTAATGTTGTCTTATACATGTATGTTATTGATGATGAGAAAGCTAGACAACCCTTTCATCTAATATAGACCACACAAATATTACTATCCTCACTACAGTTATAAATTCTTCATATGTCAGATAATAAATGATTCTTACGGCCACCAGACCTACATTGTTTAAAGCCACCGGCTTATCTTTACACTATATATAATACACCCCATGTCAGCTTTTACATGTCAATTTTATACATCTGCCTCATGTCAGCTAGTTTCACACGCTAAAATATTAGATATACTATACTTGCCATGGAAACGCATTGTTGAGTCAAACTTAGCCAAGCGTTGATATCATCCACTACCCGGAGTACCATAACTGGACTACACTTAAGTGGACTACCTATAACAAAAAATTGTTACCCCGTATATATATATATATATATATATATATATATATATATATATATATATATATATATATATATATATATATATATATATATATATGTGTGTGTGTGTAAAAATGAAATGATGAAAAATGATGAAATGATATATATATATATATATATATACGTTATTCCGGGTTGAATCGGAAGTAACCACAGTAAGTAAGGTACTCAATACATAGCACAGTATAAACGTTTTAATATAGATGAGATTATACAGGACTAGAACTGTTTCATTCTTTAGAAATCATCAGGTATCAAAAAATAAATATTAATGTTAATTCTAACCACCCAAAAAACATCACTGACAACGTAGTAAAAAGCGTCTTTATTAGAATCTCTGGCCTCTCAGCCAACGAAGATATTTTTAACGCCTCTGCCTCCTACTACAATGACGCCCTCACCCGCAGCGGATTTAAAGAAAAGATAACCTACCTAGAATCCACCGCAAGATTGCAGAGGAGGAATAGGCATAGGCAGATTATCTGGTACAACTCTCCCTTCAATACAGAGGTCTCTACACCGATAGCTAGGATTTTCTTCACTTTGCTGAACACACACTTTCACACTTCCCCATACAGCATAGGTACTACACCATCTTTAATAAGAACACAATAAGACTCCTACTCCACCACACCTAACCTAGCTAGGAATATACCCACTCCTTCAGAAGACCGGACAAATCAAACCAGACAACACTCGCCTCCTATGTTTGGGACCTCAAAAGGAACTCCACCCCCTTCACGCTTAAATGGAAAATACTCCAGAAACACGCTCTTACAACACAGGACACAAGGACTGCGACCTTTGTATCTCAGAGAGCTATGAAATTTTATTCGCCAAGGGTACGCTACTGAACAAACTCTCTGAACACTGCCCGAACTGCATGCACAAGAACTTTGCAACTTTCAAATACCTTAAGCCAGTGTTAATGCCCGATGGCTAAAAACGACTTCCTCCTTTTAGTCCCTGTAATGCAGCCTCGACAGATGAATACTGCATGATTATGGCTGATAACTGATGCAACCAAGACACCATAGTAAAAACCAATATATGGAACATTATATTATGTAACATTATCCCATTATTTTAATTTATATTCCTTTGAAGTTCCGATGAGCCACTGTGTTTTTTAAATATGTTAATTATTTTCAACCGAACCAGATCAATTATGATATATAGTCATCTGATCCAGAAATATTATATGGAGTAGCGAAACAATTTTAAACGGACATTATTATTATTAATATTATTATTATTATTCTCTACATTCCTTACATCAAACTAAAATATGTTGACAATCTTTTAATAATGTCTTCCTTGTGAAGTTTGTGGTCTTGTTTTGCTTAACTAATGAATATATATATATATATATATATATATATATATATATATATATATATATATATATATATATATATATATATATATATATATACACATATAGATATATGTATATATATAAGTAGTATATATATATAAGTGGAATAGAATGAAACGAAATTTCAAGTATGTATGTATGTATACGTACATACATATATGTATACAGACGTACAGTATTATGTATATATATACATACATGCACACATATATTCACGTATCGGTTTACCGAACATTTATTATAATGCTCGGTTTGTTTGTAAACAAACAAACAGCCCGAATTACGCCGTACAGTGTCTAGGCAACCACGTCACCTTTTTGGTCAACACTGACACAGCAACGATGTACTAGTTTCAAGCTTATTAGCTATCGTCAGCATCCTATACCTTCCTGCCAGATGATTGTTGAACGTCTGAAAGTATATACTTTCCTTATGCCTATTAACGGCTGAGCAGCCTAATTTGCATATCGTGTGAGTTTATATATAAGTAGTATATGTATATATATATATATGTTTGTATGTATATATGTATTTATATGTATATTTACGGGCATGTGTATCTTTACGTGTATAGGTGTATGTATATGTATATATATATATATATATATATATATATATATATATTTACTAACATCACCACCGTCACCACCGCTAACTCCACCAAGGCCCCATACCCCCATTCACCCATCTTAGTTATTTCTCTACACTCTTATATACACCATATCTTATAGCGTCAGATTTCATAATATTTCATAATAATATTCTTTATAATCTATATATCTTAATCTATTTCATTTTAATTCTAATTTTAATCTTAATTTTAAATCGATTTTTCATAAACATCTTTTAAATATAGACTTCCTATATCTTATACAACCACACCACACAGTATTCCAACCCTCCCCCTACCAAAAAATACCCAATGAACCTCCTATTTGATTTTGCTAATTCCACCAGTATTTCCTTTTCTCCTCTACTGACCCCCACACCCAACATCATCATCATCACCTACTAGATTCTATCGCTCCTGACCCAATTCATCTTACCTTATTACATTAAATATATCTATTTCAGTTGATCAAACTTTACAAATTATTCTTTCAACCCATAACCTCACTACATATACATTATTATCTCCCTTACATAACCCCATTCCTCCTCACACGGCCACTACCATCCTTTTCATTCTATTTTCATAATATTAATCCCTCTCTTCAAGTAATCACCTCTGAGCCATCCGTCACCTGTGCTGCCCCTACCATTGAAAGTTTAGTTCCCGTATGTAAAAAGACTCATTATTTAGCCCTAATAAATTAGTATTTAAACTATATTTCGTTATTATATATATATATATATATATATATATATATATATATATATATATATATATATATATATATATATATATATTGTTATATTTTGGGAAGGTCATGCTGCGAATAAAAACACACGCACCTGTTAGTTTTAACTTTAATGTATTATTTATTTCCAGTTGGCTGTTTTCATCGGATTGTTGTTTATATATTGTTACAGCTCTTTCGTTACACATTCTGTGACCTTCTCAGTGACTGGGTTTTTATTTTGTGTCTCTTCTATGTCTCTTCACCATCTTCTTTTTGTGTGTTTTATTGGCAGCATGACCCTCCTAAAGAATAACAATATCTATTTCAACACACTTTTTCAGATAAGAAATCTTGCAAAACAAATTAAAAAGCGAAGTGTGTATATATATATATATATATATGTATTAATGAAGAGCGTGTGGTATAGCGCATCCACACACACACACACACACACACACACACACACACACACACACACACATATATATGTGTGTGTGTGTGTGTGTGTGTGTGTGTGTGTGTGTGTGTGTGTGTGTGTGTGTGTGTAGGCGCTATACCACACGCTCTTCATTAATATATGTGTATGTGTGTGTGTGCACGTTCGTTATTTAATTGAATGAGAATATTTTAAACATTTCAATGGCGGAAGACAAACAGGATTTAAGCTGAAAATTATATTTATAAATAACCGACACATAATTAACAACAAATGATTTCCAACCATATCTCCTACTTGATGAGAATTCATTGTTCAGTAGCTGATGATGAGAGCCCTAAAGTGTATACAGCATACAATTAAGAATAAATAAAATCTTAGAGATTGTCAAATTATCATTAGCTACTTATTATGAGTAAATGTATTTTCTTTCAATTTTATTCTTTCCTTTCATAGTTTGTCGCTTCCGACAATAAAAGGCAAATTTAGAGAAAAGACAAAATCTAAAAACTATACTTGGTCTGACAACGGAAAAATTTCCTTCAATTAATGGTAATTAAATCATTTACTAAAATTTATTACATCATGGTATAAAAAAAACTATTGTGATAATGAAACGAATTAATATTGACTTGAAAATATAAGTTGTAAACGGATATACTTAATTCAAGAAAATCTTTCTTAATTCAAGTGCATATATGTGTGTGTGAATGCGTCTACATATATAATCGTATATAAGGCGAGCAACTCTTTTTTTATACTGTGTTGTTGAAGATACGACTGTATTCCAGTTTCAATATTTTTATTGCAATTTCATTTTGTAATACGGCATCTATAGTTCGTATGTAAAAAAATATACAGTCTCTACGTGCACCACTTTGGCAACGTGTCCAGTTCCACAGTAGGACAGTTCTTGGTGTGTTTTTTTACTGCCTCTTTTATTATAGGCATATGTATTTTACATAGTTTTATGCAGTCTAAAGATCAAATTTAAGATTGAAAATGTGATTGGGGTAACTAGGCTACATGAATGTGGCATCTAAACTGAAAGGTGATAAAACAGAAAAACACATGAGCATAACTAGACAGACACATATTCACACCGACACATATATATATATATGTATATATATATACATACATAATACACACACACGCACACACACATACGCACACACACACACGCACATACACACACTCAAATACAAACGTGCACATACCCGCGCATTCACGAACGCACACACATACATATTCATTTTGTTAAGGCTAAATAGTGAGTAACAAAACTCACTATTTAGCCTTAATGATGAGTTGCGTAACGTAGAGTGCTTTTCCTACTAATACATTATGGTTAAGTAAACGGAATGACCGGTTCTATCTGGTGGTCAACAACAAAACATAAATGAATGTAGTTCCTTTGTCAATCAAGCGCTTTGTGATGTAGTGGAGGACAAAGGCCCTGACACCAACTTAAACGGACTACCACCCCAGAGCAAAGCTACTTGCCAAAACCATGTCGACTTCAAGCTGTACCACACCGTACACTGCTCCATATAGCCATATGGACTAAGGCCAATTCTGAAGGACTTTCCGAATTGTTTGATGCATCCGCATGATTTCCTCTGTTTTTCCTTGACCTTCTATATCTTGTACTGACTGACAGTTGCATCTCAGACCTTACCTTACATAATATTTGAGTTCCTTTTTATTTTTATCTTAATTCATTTTATTTAATTGCATTGGATTTTGGGTTTCTATTATAGCTTTTATTGTATTATATATTTAAAATATAACCTGTGTACACCTTAAACTTCAAGTTATCTTATACCTCATATGTGGTATCACATATCTCAGTAGGGTCCACGTTCCAAAAACTTCAACGAGGTATTAATTATCATTCATTCATTGCATTTCACTATGTCTTTCACTTATTTACAATCCATTAATTATATATTTAATTACCCCACCCCGATGAAATTCACTCGCTGCCTAATATTCGATATAGTTATATAATAACCACACAGGGACATACATACTACAAAATATAAAATTTCTATATTTTCAGATTTATCTTAAAGTATATAATTATATTATATTCCATTTGGAATCTAATATTGAGCGACATATAATTAGCGACATATAATTAGCGAAGAATTTAAATTAATTTAATTTAAATCTAATCTAATTTTAATTTTAATTTAACTTAATTTCATTATATATTTTTTTATTTCTTTAATTTTACCTTCAACTTGCATTTTTACCCATCACCCACAATTATATCACCATGTTCATTAGAATCATTGCTATTAATAGCTATCTGGTATGTGTTACATCTCCAACTGACCATCTGAAAACTCTCCGTATTACACACAAGACAACAGAATTTGTTTCCATTCCTTGAGTGCTTGGAATTAAATAATTTACCCAGCCTCAATATATAATATGCTCGGTACTGGTATATCATTTTCTGGAGCTCGCAGAGATGAGGAGAGTCAATATGGCAGTCGTTAAAGAACGCCAAACCACGCTCCTTGTCTTTTCTTTCACAATACAAACACACATATAAGTGTGAACTAGATAAATTATTTTACCAAAACACTGGCAATAACTAATACATATTTATATCTATATTTACCCCTAATTGATAGTTATACTTTTTATTAATGTAGTTTTTACGTAATGTATTTTTCGTAATTCAATTTTGTAAATTTACTTAACACGACATTCAACCAAACTTTCATTACTTTTTATAAATTTTTATTACTTTTTATAATTTCTCCTAACTTGACCTCCATACAACAAGTCTCCTTTAATCTAATCTTACCCACCGTCAAACGTAGCTGGTTTTGGCCAGTATATATTCACACATAATTTATTGCCCTTTCACATCTGTGGCTGTGGTCCGGGTGGCTATCATTAACAGCATAGCCGCATCTATAACAGCAGGATGTATGTCGCCAATACACATGCGCCATCTTAGTCCCGCCTACCAATCCACAACTCTTTGCATTGACGAGTTTGTGATTCGGAGATGGTCCGCAGCAAAAATAACATCTATTTCGCGGGTCATCTCCGAATCAAATTTTGTTCTCTACTTTCTCTGTTCTCAATTTGTGTTTGCTATACTACCTTTATTTATTAACAAATTATGAAATCCAAATCTGACGATGTCGCCAGGATCTTACGTAACCAGTCTATTGAAATACATATTGAGTCTTTGCAACAATAAAACTTTAAACGAACATAACCAGTCCGGGCTTCTGTTATTTTAATCGAATTAATATACATACATGATGATGGCTTCCCCCTCGTTATCGAGTATGGCCATTGCACGATATACCATTATTAATAATTATTAATTAATTCGATCGTGCAATGCCTGTGCGCGAAGACATTTTTTAAAGTGAGGAAAGATTGTGCACTGAGCCAATCCCACGCTCTAAACGACAGTAGCTATAATCCGAAAAGAAGAAAAGATCAACATCATCGGTAACTACTGAGCCGCAGGTTTTATATCGGAGTTATCCCAGTATCCTGAGTTGCCTTCTCCTAGAAGAATGCCTTGACAAAGGCTAGGAGTCCTTCACTCCCAGTGGTTTAACCGCGCGGTACATGTGTATATACATATTTACACACTATATAAATATATATCTATACATATATGACTCCAGTTCCTCAGTGAATTAACAACCCAACAAGGAACTGGGCATATCAGAGTATTGACAATATTATACACCTAAACAACATATGTACTTGTCTATACCATACTAATTCAAACTGCCTGAAGAGGTCACAGCCAAAGATGGCTGTCACTGAAATATATATAGCAGTAATAAACGAAGCTAAATTTTAATCATTTGACTTTTATTTAACTTTATTTTTTATATATATATATATATATATATATATATATATATATATATATATATATATATATATATATATATATATATATATATATATATATATGAATGTATGTATAGTATATTTGGTGATATACTGTATGTTTAATTACAAAAGTTTTGAAGACCTTGCGCTATTATTTTTAAGTAGTGACTATGTCACTTCTTTTTTCAGCAAAGGAAGGGTGATAAGCTGACAGATTTGTTTCACACTGTTGGTGTTCATCAGAGCCTAGTACCCGCCGACCCCTGCCGAAAATTATACAGGCTGGATTCTCATAGAATTCCAGTAATAATCAGGAACTGATTATACAGAGCGACTGCCGGTCCAGCAAATATACTATACATACATTCATGTATACATCGCTATTTCAGAGCACCAATTCTAATTTTTATTTTTTGCTGGACCGGCAATCGCTCTGTATAATCAGTTCCTGATTATTACTGGAATTCTATAAGAAACCAGCCTCTATAATTTTTGGCAGAGGTCGGCGAGTACTTGGCTCTGATGAACACCAAGAGTGTGAAAGAGATCTGTCAGCTTATCTCCCTTCATTTGCTGAAAAAAGAAATAAGTGACATAGTCACTACTTTAAAATAATAGCGCAAGGTCTTCAAAATGTTTTTAATTAAACATACAGTATATCACGAAATATACTATACATACATTCATGTATACATCGCTATTTCAGAGCACCAATACTAATATATATATATATATATATATATATATATATATATATATATATATATATATATATATATATATATATATATATATATATATATATATATATGAGAGACGTAAAATAAGAAAGTTATAAAATTAACTTACTTACTAAAATTTCACTCCCTATATACATATATAGAATGTAGAGAAGTGACATACGAGTTGATAAATATAAAAAAATAGTAAAAAAGAAGAAAAAATAGAAAATTCTATGGCGATTTTCTCTCAGAATAACATCAAAACATTTATTTACAAAATAGGAATTGCCGCATTAATTGTACCGGTTTCAGCTTGTGTGCCTTGCATATTAATAAACATAATACTATGGGGAAAAATGTGTTTTTGTATACATACTTAGGGAGAAAAGCTCACATTTTTGTCTGTGGTTTTCTTTCTTTCTCTCTTAGTGTTGACCTTAGTCTTAACAACAGTGGTAGTAGCAGGAGGGAAGAAAATGTTTTGATGTTATTCTGAGAGAAAATCCCTTTAGCATTTTCTACTGTATTCTTCTTTTTTACTATTATATATATATATATATATATATATATTTCATTTCTGAATTTGTTTAGCAGGATTCTTTATCTGAAAACGAGTGTTGAAACCGATATTGTTATACCCTCCCAAAGTATAACAATATATATAAATATAAATAAATATATATATATATATATATATATATATATGTGTGTATATTTATATATAGTACATCACAAATGTTAGAGCAAACAAAGAAGTTTTCTAAAAACAATTTATCAATGGGTTTTGAACTCAATACAAAATAACTCATATAGGGTTTGTTGCCAGCTGAAAATCCAGTGAGTGTGGTCTCCTGAATTTGATCCGATCTTTCAATTGTACCTTCAAAGAGTTAAGAGAGGAGGATTGAATCCTCAAATTTGCATGCATTTATTCAATTTTCTGATAATTGATTTAATATAGCAACTTTTCTGTTTTAACGTTTGAAAATATTTTTGAAGTTTTCATGTAATTTGTTTCTCTGAATTCCAGTCACTACGTTCAAACTGGTATTCCTTTGTTCAACTTCTATGGAGTGGACATCAGTTTGTTTGGCACATATGTTCAGAAATTTTAACTTTAAATGCAATGAATTACACATGGCTATATTATATTATATCATACTATATTATATTCTATTCTATTATATTGTATATATATATATATATATATATATATATATATATATATATATATATATATATATATAAGAAAAGAAATCGAAAATATATATATATATATATGTGTGTGTGTCGCCGCCTTCTAATCATTGTACTGATGCTAGTATTATTTACTTCTTGCATTGATTTCCAGTTTGAATAATTTTGGTTTTGTCTTAATAAATGTATATCTATCTACAACTGTATCCTATATCTATATTGATTGCTTTTAGAATATGATATCAGCTGGTAGTTTATTTATTACTTGAAATATCTTTGTAGTAAAAAGGAAACAAAACATTTCGATGTCTGGAGATTTTCGTAAACACATGCATACCCACCACACACACACACACACACACACACACACACACACACACACACACACACACACACACACACACACACACACACACACCGATATATACAATTTTGCCGTTACTGAATTCTCAGAAACAAATATTGGAGAAAATTGGAAGTAAACATCCAATATAAATATATATATTATGCTGATTTAGCAATCAATACTGAGGTTTTACTTGGTGCATGCTTAGTGCACTTAAGTATACACGCATTCAGTGCATGCTGTTATATATACATAGATACTCACACACATATACATACATATATACATAAATATAGTGGTAGAACACTGGAAGGTAATATCCGTAGTGGTAGAGCACTCAGTCCATGGGACGAGTTAGGTGGAAGTGGTTACACAACAGTTGGTTCACCATGCCTAGAACAATTGTTTCACCTTATCGGATCCTCAGCCCCGAGCTAAGGTGAAACAATTGTTCTCGGTATGGTGAACTAACTGTCGTGTAACCACTTCTATATACATAAATATATATATATACCACTTAAATTATTTTCATTACCAAAAGGTAGAACTGCTGGTGCGTTTAATATATACAGAGAGAGAGAGAGAGAGAGAGAGAGAGAGAGAGAGAGAGAGAGAGAGAGAGAGAGAGAGAGAGGGTTAGGGCACAAACTATTTACAATACCTACACTCTACTTTTGCAAGTAGCTCAACAATGGTCTTACTATTCTAAATTGGCAATTTCCAATTTATCTATCTATCTATCTATCTATCTATCTATCTATCTATCTATCTATCTATCTATCTATCTATCTATCTATCTATCTATCTGGTGTGTGCAACCCCCATCACGTCCCCTCCCTTTTGAGGTTATTTTCGATTATTTTCATGTTACACCCTTTTTACTCGATTATATGTAAACTCCCCCTTTGTATTTGTCCCTTCTTTTTATGCCTTTATGGTAAATAAAGAAATCTATCTATCTATATATCTATCTATATTTTTTGACACTTTATAGTATAATAAATTGTCCAGAAACATCACATTATAGCTGTATATGTAATTTTTGTAAATAGCTATCCGAATTCATACACGTTATAGCTGTTTCAATTTCAACACAAAGCCATTTGCTAGGCAAGTGTAATTCTGAATAGAAATAATTACCCCCTATTAAAATAAGAAGCTTTTGGGAGACAGTGTTCTAAAAAATGTTTTGAAAATATTTTGCCAATAGAAGACTTTTTATATCAAATATAATACGGCTTAAAAAACTGTTTAATACAAAACAGATGATTGCTTATTGATTCTTTAGATAGAACTATGAAAGCAAGGTTATTACATAACTGGTTATCATTTGTACGGTGTATACCTGTGAGACATTCGCTATAAGTTTTTGCAAGTAAATATAAGTATAGATTTCCAGATAATAAAAGTGATTTGTAGCCAAAAATATACTTTTCATTAGGTCCAGTCTCCTGGATTTTGATTATTCTGCGTCACCGCCTAGTTTAATCGATTATATTGACCATAATATTTAGCCTGGTACTAATGTTATCATTATTGATCTCTATTTACTAAATACCTAATTGTGCCTTTTATATAATGTAATGTAACCCGCCACGTTAATTTCCTTCGCTACTACAATTTGCATTAATATTTTTTTGGTTGTTTCTTAAATCCCGATATGTTCTCTTTTCATCGGTGGACCCTTAGATCACTGTTAAATCCCAGAAGGAAGTACTTGTTTGTTTATCAAGTCAATTTGAAGTTCTGCATGTATGCTTCTTTTGTCGCTTCTTCTGATATTACTAATTGTGTCTCTCCTCCAAATGTTTAAACTCTCTTCATCTCTGAAACCACCGAGTTCAGTAGCTAACAGTGATTTCTTATACATTTGGAATATTGATAGAGCTGCTCTTCACAATTGCATACGTAGGTAGCTTGATGCTTGATGAATGGCAGAGATTTTGGGCATCTCTCGGCTCTGATTTCTTTGGTCTTGGAAGTTAGGAGGTGACGGTGTCGTCGAACAGAGCTAGTCATGCCAAGGTTCCCGTTCACAGCTCTGGACATCGTGGAAAGAGACACACTGCGTTTCTTTGCAAGAGTTGTCATGGGTGTGGATGGGTTGTCTTCAATCGAGCGTTTGAGGACAGCGAGAAACTTTCCTATCAGTCTTTCCCACTTCTTTAAATTGTTTATACACACGTTAAACTGTTGCTTTTGGAAGTTTCGTCAACTTACCAATTTTATTGGCAGTGTTCCCGGTGCGCGCCAAAACAACAATGGCGGAACGTTTCTGTTGTTCCATGACTTTCTGTTGTCTAATCAGTTCGCTATTTACTTGAAAAATAAAGAGGAGAATTAGATTTTCTAGCAAGCAAGGTTTTGTCAAAAGATGAAATGTTAAACCAACTAAGCCAACCGTTTAAAATTAGTTTGAATTTATCTGCAAGACCCTGTATTTGCCTGATCTATGAAGTACTTCTTCGGTCTGTTGTCCAGACATTGATGGCCTTAGAGTTGCCGAGTAGGGAGAAGCGAATAAAATATGATTAGAATGAGTGCAATTTAAGTCGACACATAATATTTAAGTCTCTGAGTGTCGAATGTATGTGGTGAATACATACACATCCATACAGGTAGGTTGTAATAGAGATTTGGTGGATAATTTTCAGACGTTGTATCTATAGTGGTTATATATCTTTAGTGGTTTTACTAAAATACAACACTAGTGCATGGTGGTGGATTAGCAGAATTGTTCGAGAGACGAATGAGATTGCTTGCATGCGGTATTTGATCTAACGCTTTATATTTTGGGTTATTATGATGTAGATTTAATTTGCTGCCCGGTTTAACATCACTACCAGGTCTATAGATATCTTTAGTATGATTTACTCTGTTACAAGTATGTGCACCACGTCTCTAGTTTGATCATAACTTTCTCTATTCACCCACTAGTCCCGGAAACTTTAAAAAAGAAAACGCCAGTAGGAATTTCCCTTTCTCAATCTCTAATTGGTAAAATATTATATGAACTTTGATATCGAAATTGAACTATTGGTTTAGAAAGACACGCTTTCTGAGCCTTCTTAAGGATGTAGAAAGATGTTTGGAGTGGTTGTGAACTCTGTCGTCTAGAGTGTTGTCATTGGAATCAACATACAGATACACACACATGCGCACCTCCCACACACATTTGCACATTCACATAATCATGCATACACACGCACACGCATACGTATACACACATTCATATATATATATATATATATATATATATATATATATATATATATATATATATATATATATATATATATATATATATATATATATATATATATATATATAACGAAGGAAATGTGGTAAGGAACCAGGTGGACCATAACGCACCAAAGTACTCAATACTTAGGGTAGAAGAGTGGGTAATAGGAACCAGTAAGACCCCGACGGCTTGAGCTCAGCCGTCGGGGTCTTACTGGTTCCTATATATATATATATATATATATATATATATATATATATATATATTTATATACATTTTGGAAGTTTGAATATATTTCTGGGAACAAATATCACTCATAAAGTATTGGTA
>OZ024743.1:340886406-340896406 GCA_964016885.1 Eledone cirrhosa
CCACTATTCTAGCCTCAACATTTTTGCTTTGTGCATAAGGTGTTATCCCTTGCATTACTGTACACATGGAATATTCAATTCATTAAGAATTGGGTTCCTGATCATCTACACCACATCACCTCAACCACTTCTTTGTCGATTTGTTGACAAACTTTGAAACCAGCTATTGCTACCTTCACCCCAGGCAAAGCTGCAGTACAGTCAACGTTCAACATTATTGATGAGTTTTCTTGTCTCAACTTCTGCTAGCACCAATACATTGTCACAAACATATTTTGGACCTCAAGTTTAGTAACCACATTAACACACTTTACAAAATTGCTGCGGAAAAAACCTCTCCTCTCAATTCATGATATTATTGTTTCTAATCTGAGATTCCACCAGTCAAACGTTGAACCCAATAACCTTCCCTAGTCCGCCGCTTTGATAATCTGGATTTTCCTAATGCAAACTGGGATGTCAACAGGATTTTCGGTCATACACACCTTCACAAACATCACGTCATCTTAGTAAATATTTGTAGGTACTGTTACAAATATAAGTGCAAAACGTACCCCATCAAGATCTGTGAAGAAAACTAAGGGAAACACCTTTATAAATAAAAAAAAAACAATTTGAAAAATTAAATAAATAAATAACAAAATAATATCGACAAAACCGCATGATGACCATTATCAAGAACCAAAGAAGGGCAAAAAACCGCAAGGTCGCTGTTTCCACTGTTGGTACTGACTGACAAAAATAAATCTCTCCATGATGATCCTAAACTTATGGGCGAGATACTGTAGAAACAATACTGCTCTGTTTCAAAAATCCTGATATGGCTGATCTGACCAAACGATATCTAACATAACATTTGTCAACCCTGGTATCTTAGCGGCAATAAACAAATAAACTCAGTAGTAGGCTCCGGTATGAATCCCTTCTAGTGTCTTGAAGGGGTGTCGACATTTAGGTGTATTACCTAGAGCTAATCTCTGGAGGAACTCACTTGGCGTAATTGATATCACGGAACATTTTATATCCCAGTTTGTCGTCCCGGTGTTCAGTAAAGGAAACAGGTGCTTTGCAGTGAAGTACCGTCCTATCTCACTCACCGCTCATATCATTAATGTATATGAGGGGGTGGTGAGATCACAAATAATTCACTCCCCCGAAATAGTTTTAACAATTAACAATTAAACGACCAGTGTTGGACTTACGATCATGATGTCGTGGGTTCGATTCCTGGGCTGCATGTTGTGTTCTTGAGCAAAACACTTCATTTCACGTTTGCTCCAGTATACTCAGCTGAAAATGAGTACCAGCAATAGCTGGGGGTTTAACCCTGCGATGGGCTGGCGTCCAGTCCAGGGGGGAGTCTTGTACTCTCAGTCGCTTCACGCCATGAAACTGGGATAAGCACCGGCCAAATGAACCTTCTGGCTTAAAACAGACTTTAGACTTAGAATTAAACAACCAGGCGGTGGCTAAACGAACCGACGAATGAATTAGTTACTCGACTAATAAACTAATAAACTGCTGTGAAATTCTCATGTAGTATTTGTTTTTATTGGCAGCCACACACACACACGCACACACTCACGCACGCGCGCACACACACACACACACACACACACACACACACACACACACACACACACACACACACGCATATATATATATTCATATATATATATATATATGTGTGTGTGTGTGTGTGTATATATATATATATATATATGTATATATATGTGTGTGTGTAGCAATATCCGTATGTGTGGAAAGACAAAAGGAAAATAGTGCAATCGGGAAGAGAGCTGAAATATATTATTTATTTATCTTCCAAAAAAGCGAAAATAAAAAAATAAAATTATTCAATTGTAACTCCTTGACGATATCCTACTCATGGGGACAGTCTATTAGGTAAAACATTACTGCATAGAATATACCTGAATTTAATCCAAGCTGTTCTTGTGAGATTAAAATGAATTGCCCTCTCCAACAGAAATGTAATATGAAATCCGTTATGTATGAGGCAGAAATGACACACAACGCCACAGTAAATTCTGAAGATAGCGAAAGATATATCGGTATGGTGCAAAATTATTATAAATAACGCTTTTACACGCGTCTCCACTCCTTCGAGAATACTGATATGAGCACCATTACAGCCCTGGCGAAAAATGTCTAGCAATTAGAGGAGAAAGGAGTCCCCCATAAGCTCACTTGAAACATATTAAACATATTTGAAAGATCAAGTCCTTGCACCAATAGTACCAAACAATGTCGTCTTTGATTGACTGAGAAATTTAGAATATTACCAGGTCTATCATCGCCGAACAATATTTATTTGAACTCAAAGAGGAAAATTCTTTGAGGATGCCTCCATCTCAAAACTGAAATTCTTGCTAAGTGGAATACTCGACAAATTCAACTTTTTTCCAACCAACTTAATTTGATTTATATGCCTCCGTTATATCTTTTCTTTCCCTTTCTTTTCCCTCTCTTACATAATACAATACACTTTAGATACTACTCTACTTCATACCATCTCTATATTACATTCCACTACATAATACAACACCTATGCTATAGCATACAAACACTAACACTTTAACAATGTCACATTTCAAATTTACATCTCATGCGGACTAAAACTATTCTCATTGTATTTGGTTGCAATGTTTCACGAACCTCCTGCAGACAATCCAGGATTATACATCAGATATCGATGTAATGGAGGACTTTTTACCTTAGTAGACTTCAATCCAAAATATGCTGATGACAACATTGCTCTCTGGCATTCAAAAGAAGAACTCCAACAGCCTGTGAACAACTTTGCTATGGAATACCATCGTTTTGGCCTTACAGTAAACATGAAGAAACCAAGATCCGTGCACACCAACCGCAAATACCATCTTACAAAATTTTGATAATGCCATCTCTGATACACCTATCAAACAAGTAGAGCATTTTCTATATCTAGGCAGCCTTTACCAACTGAGTGCACCCCAGAAAAGAGTATGGATACACAATTGGAGCTGCACATAGGGCATTTGGAAAACTAAGCAAAGGCGTCTTCGACAACAAAAATCTAAACTTAAGAAACATTATGGTGTATTATACTGTTGTCATTTTAACCTTGTTTATATGGCTGCGATACATGGACTCTATATCGTTGCGACATCCAAAAATTAGAACGCTTTGTCCAGCAAAAGCTTTGTTCAATCTTGGAAATCAAATGCGAACACAATGTGACCAACAACAGTCCTGGAAAGAGCCAATAGTCAAATCATTGAACCGTTGATCATGAAACACCATCTTTAATGGTGAGGATAAGTAGCAAGAATGGAAGAGGGTTTCCCTCTTGAGAGATATAAGGACCAACTATGTCCGTTGTGGCCGGAAGTGGCTTTTATATTTAATTATTTGTTATATTTATTTATTTATTTTAAACTCTTTTGTGTTAAAATTAAGGTCAAGACAGGTCAAAGAGGCAAAGAGTCGTTTTCCTTTAAATTCGCTTAGACGTATATATATAAGTATGTGCTTGCTTAAGTATGTGTAAGTACGCACGCATATATGTAAACACGCATGGACGGAATATACGGTTTCTCACAGATGGATAAATTGGTCAACTTTATCCATCCTTCTCATAGATGGAATAGTTCCTTTATTTTCCTCAGTCGAAGAGATACTAATCTCGAAATATCAAGTCATATGAATAAATTAAAGTAAAAAATAACAAACGCTACTTTTTCTCCTTTTTGCGTTTTAATTTTTTCTCTGTCCAAACCTGCATTGTCGTGGCTTTCTAACTTCGAATTCTACACACACACACACACACACACACACACACACACACACACACACACATATATATATATATATATATATATATATATATATATATATATATATATATATATATATATATATATATATATATATAAATATATATACACATACATATATACATCTATACTGTAAAGCTGACGGCCGTATGTAAGTAACATACTTTCCGCCAAGCGGCTGGACCAAACGGCTCCACATTTGCACCATAGATGTAACTTTTTCCAAGTAAGAAAGTGAGGCTATTTTTGTGTACTGAATTTTGTTAACAGATTAAAGACATTGGTGGATTGACAGTATCGGTAGAGAGTCGGATGCCATGCTTTGAAGCATAGAGTTACATCCTTTATGATCTGAGTTCAAATCCCGCCGAGGTTAACTTTGCCTTTCATCCTTACGGGGTCGATAAAATAAAGTACCAGTAATGTACTGGGTATTTGCTGGCCTTGTGCCAAAAAGTAGAAACAATTATTTAAATATTCACTTCTTTAAAATTTTCAAATGTCAACACTTCCAGTTATATGACATTCCTAACGTCTTCACGAACCAAAGTATCATGTTCCTGTTTTCTTTCGGTTGCAAAGTTTTTCCAAATATTTACTTCTGCATTGACAGATTGATTCTTTTAGTTTCAGAAGATCCCATTAAGGGTGACAGCAGCGATTCTTTGCTTAAACTTTAATCTGTTATTTTAATATATATATATATAATTATATATTCGTGTAGAGATATGTTTGCATACACAAAAACAAAATATAAACAAACGTATTTATTTCACGAAAGCACATACGGCTTATCGTCATTGTTACTGCCGATATGCCACCCAAAAAGTCCCTGCCTGGCCGCAAGATCAGATTTTACCAGAAGAAAAAATATTACTGGAGCTACAGAGAGACTAAGCTTCGCGATTACCATCAACAAAGCTCAGGGCCAAACCCTAAAAGTGGCTAGCCTTCAGATCTCTCTCTCTCTCTCTCTCTCTCTCTCTCTCTCCTCTCTCGTCTCTCTCTCTCTCTCTCTCTCTCTCTCTCTCTCTCTCTCTCTCTATCTCTCTCTCTCTCTCTCTATATATATATATATATATATATATATTTAAGTGTTAAACAATATTCAATGATTATGTCAAAGAATGAATTTTACAATAGATTGGAAGCACTCTACGGTTAAATAATTTTCCGGAGTTATTAATATATATAAATATATATATATATGAAAAAGTTTGACCCTGACGGCAGAGCTCAAGCCGTTTCGACCGCTATTTGTGGACCAGAAATAGCCGTCGAAACGGCTTGGGCTCTGCCGTCGGGGTCAAACTTTTTCCCATTACCCACTCTACTACCCTAAGTATTGAGTACTCTGGTGCGTTATGGTCAATCTGGTTCCGTAGCACACCTCCTTCGTTATATACATAGATATATATTTAATATATAATTTCAAATTACGTAACAACGCTAGTACATTCCAGTTTAAAAAAAAAAACACATGCTCACGACCGCACGCGCACACACACACGCACACAAGTTTAATATGCTTTTTTGTTGATACTTCCTTCTTCTAAGAACATGGTCGACCAGACTCTATGCCATGGCCTTGGCGCCATGTGGTGAATTATGTATAATGTAAAATACTTAAAAGCATATATGCTATACCTGCACACCTGCTTGTCTTCAAAATGTTTTGGTGAAAAACAGATTACACACATACACATACACACGCATACACACACACGCGCGCACACACAGGCACACACACACACATATATATATATATATATCTTTATTTTTTTATTTTTTCATTCGCACCGTTTCCTTTCGCTATATGTCTCTCCACCACTCCCCTACACACCCTTTGAACTCTGTTCCCACACACTTCTCACCTGAGGAAGGGCTTATGCCTGAAACGTCGTCCCCCACCAACGCCACACTCTCCAGAGCGTGAAATTAATAAACATTCGTTGTACTGCCTCTCTGTTTTGTCCCTGTTCAAATTTTTCCATTATATATATATATATATATATATATGGATGTGCATATAAGCAGCTGTATATATATATAAGGGGAGCTTAATGGTTAGAGAATTGGATTACCAATCATGAGGTTACGAGTTCAATTCCCTTTATATCTTTGAGCAAGGGAGATTACTCTTTCAGTTAGGAGTTGCGATTTTTATATAGTATCAGCTTTCTACTTTCTGAGTTCAAATCTTGCTATTTTCAGACATGGAAACGAGAAGGGCTCGGCCAGGTTTTAAGGCTGCCCTATACACACAGTATGTCAATACGACTCCCCTTAGACTCCCTCGGAGTACATCGATGCCTAAACAATGCGTTTATATTTAATAAACACACATAATTCATTCTCACACTGAGACATTTACACACTCAGTACTGAGTCAAAAAGCTACACTTTCTCATGTGTACGCGCTACTGCTAATTATTACTAGACTCTCAATCCGCATTATATATACAAATAAACATCTCAATGCGTGTGCGTGCGGCATTGGTCCGGTCTGATAAAGTTCACAACAGTTCTTCTATACTTGAGTAGTAGGACGGTGGTTAGTTTGTGTCCACTATCATTGCTGCCAAATCCTTGCGCTCTGTCAGTGGTAGTTAGGTCGGAGGCAGACGCGGTGATAGTAGTCTACCCAACTGTTATCTGTCTGTATCGGTAAGTGGGTGGTAAGCACAATATACACACAATAATATTCGCTCGACTATCACTGTGTGTGTGTTCTTGTTCTATTTATTTACACCAGCCATCTCGTCTCACTTCTTTCAGATCGATTATTGATTCGCGGTTCGAGACGTTTAAGCCAGTGTGCTTTCTTAATCCTTAAAGTGCCGGCCGACGTTGCGCTCCGTCGCTAACACTGTGACAATGAGCCTTCCGTCTTTGTTTCTGCATTTGATTAAGTTTTTCGGAAAGACGAGGCTCTAGTGTTGACATGTTCTTTGATCCGGACGTGTAGAGGCCAGGTGGTGCTACCGATGTAACATTTGTTGTTACACCTGTCACATTCGATCCTATACACGACGTAGAAACGAAAGGAACAGTTCATCTGACGTATCGAACAGTTGTTGAGAGAACACGTGTCATCCGATTAGTTAGGTTTCCTCGAGAGGCATCTTCGTAGTGAGGGCCCCAAGTGGGCCATGTGGATGTCGAAACCCTCCCTCCGTATGACTCTGGTGCGGGATCTTAAGGAAACACTCACCTTTCGAGTTTCTCTGTCTCCTGTGTCTGGGGTCCCCAATTCCGTTTGCAAACGATGCTGGATATCCATTGGTTTCCAGCACCCTGTGGAATTGCTTGGTGTGGGTGACACCACCCACGGGTTAACTGCATCTATCTCTTATCTGCGTGATCTCATTTGTGATGTACCCTTTTGGCACTGTTAGGGAGGGTAGATTTGAAGTGGACAAACAAATACCTTCAGGCCGCCTGGCGGTAAAAGTTGGTGTTGATCTGCTCCTGTTCCGTGATGTTGAGTCGGGAATCGAGGAGGGCAAGGGACCCGTCGTCGCTGTGGTGCTTAATGCTGAAGTCAATATTCTCAGCCGTATTGCTGAACGTCTCATAAATCCCATTCGCCATCTCCCGGGAAGACATGAGGATGAGAATGTCATCCACGTATCTTGAGAAGAAGGCGGCGGCGTTAGGGTGGCAGGTGGTGATTGCCTTGCATTTAAGGCTGTCCATATACGAGATCGCCAGCACACGCGACAGACTTGAATCCATGGGTAGTCCTGAGGTCTGTCAGTACGTGTGACCGAGAAAATTGAAATATGTGTTGTCAACTACAACGGATAGGAGCTGGTGGATGTCGGTGGAGGTGAGCCCCAAACAGTGTAGGCGGGTAGGCTGGACACGTTCGGTCAATATGTAGACGGTTGGGTGCGGCCACATCAAGGCTGAAGGTATATCTGTTATCTCTTCGGGCGTTGACGTCTCCCGGCAGTGTGTTTTGTAGAGGTTTAGGTATTTTGGATAGGAAGCATGAAATTTTGTAAAGCGGTCCTTCCACACTGGATACAATAGGCCTGGTTTTCATGTCAGCCCCTTGCTTGTGGGTTTTCACGAGATGATAGAAGGCGTGTAGTCTACTTTTCCTCGTAGGGAGGTTGCTTCTAAGCCTCTTCGGAAGTTTCCGCCGGTCGCATATGCTGGTCCAAGTGGTGTTGATATGTTCCTCGATCCGCGCAGGAGTGATCCCTGTGACCTTGGAGTAGAGGCAGTCATTGTCAATGTGTTGGAGAGCTAGGTTGTTGTAGGCCTCTCTGATGATGATGCAGAATTCCTTTCCCTTGTCGGAGGGGAGGTAAACGAGGCGCTTCAATTTCAAATTTGTGAGAGTGGTGAGTTGTGATTTAGTGAGGTTGTATGTTGTGCGTGCGTGTATCTGTTTGTGTAGGATGTCAGAGATAGAGTGTTTCAACCTGATGAGTTTCGTGTCGAGTTCGTGGCTGGTGGGTGGGTGTGGTTCGGGTTGTCAAGGCGGTACGTGGGGAATTTGGAGCGAGTTGTGTAGGTGCTGTCATTTCGGTGGTATTGTTGATGGCGGTTACCCATTTGAGCTAGTAGGCGGCTCGGCAGAAGTTGGCTGCGATGTCGAGTCTAAGTCTGTCGTTGAACCACTGTGAGTCGATGAACTTGGGTCCGAGCCTTGTCGTTTGTGAGGGTACCAGTTAGGTCGGTGACCAGGTGCGTCGCGTCGTTGAGGTGTGGATCGGTGTTGGTGGACGCGGCAGTGTCGGTTGTTATGTTGTTGTCCATGATGTGGTGCTGGTCCGTCTGTCTGTTAGTCTTGGTGTGTTCGTTGTAAAGTTAGTTCGAGGTCCATTCGAATTCCGCTTGAGTCGTTTCTTTTCCGCAATGCTTCGAGCAAACTTTAACACTCTCTCTTAAATCTCAGAGAAAAGCCACAAACCTCCATCTCAATTCTACTTTGAAAATCATAAGAACTGTGAAACCGGTAAAGGGAACAAATAAATATTCTGAAAAAGAATCCAGTTGCAATTTCGATTTCATTTCCTTATACTGTCACTCGTGTAGGACATCTCGTTCGTTTTTAATTAAAAAACACCTCATTTTCTTATATATAAAAGAAAGATAGCGTAGATATACAATACAACAGGAGGAACATAATAGTACCACTGATGATGTTGCAGATGTGCAACGAAAGAACTTTGTTAGACTATATATATGTGTTTATATCTATATTATATCTGTATTTTTGACCGTTGGTCAGTCAAATGAGATTAATCGCCTCATTTACACAGACGAGAACACCATATATTCTCGCCTGTTTTCAAGTCCTGCAGTTGCAACAGAGCGCAGGATACCCCGATGAGAACCAGTTAAGTTCGAAATGCTTTGACGGTTGTCGCCCCTGCTTCTGCTGGGCACCACCACAGGGCGACAGCCTTGGTGCTTTGCATAGCTACTGCTTTCTAAATGTTTATCCATAAACATACCGTATTTCTTTAGAAATACGAAATTTTGATACATATCTGTATGCAGTTATGCATGAGGCTAAATCCTAATTATATATATATATATAATATATATATATATATATAAATATATATAATTGGTGTTGGATGGTTAAAGCGTCCGTATGCGGTAGGCCGTATGAGCACTCGATGCTCTCATAGTAAAAAGAGAATCAGTGTTGCGACGAAAGGAATTTATTGGACATATTACAATTGTTTCTCAGGCGACCAGCTCGAGGCACGGTCGATGTGGTGATCAAACATGACTCTGAACTCGCGCGGTCCTCGGATACGTCACGATTCTATGAAGCAGATTTTCTTCGAGCTGGTCGCCCGAGAAAGAATTGTAATATGTCCCAAAAATTATTTTCGTCGCGACACTGATTCTCTTTTTTCTGTGATATATATATATATATATATATAATATATATATATATATATATATAATATATATATATGTAATATATATATATATATATATATATATATATATATATATAATATATATATATGTAATATATATATATGTATGTATATATATATATATATATATATATATATATAATATATATATATGTAATATATATATATATATATATATAATATATATATATGTAATATATATATATATATATATGTATGTATGTATGTATGTATGTATGTGTGTGTGTG
>OZ024743.1:340901406-340906406 GCA_964016885.1 Eledone cirrhosa
AGGGTAATATTACAAAACACTAAAATAGAGTAATAACATTACGTTTAAAAGCTTGACAAATTGAAAATTGCGGTAGGCAAAACCCATCCACACAATACCAAAAACGACGAAAGAACTAATCAGGTAAAACAACATATATATGCTTTTTCATTCTTTTATTTGTCTCAGGCATTGGGGAGCAACCATGCTGGGGCACCTCCTTCAGGTTTTCATTCATAGTCCAATGTATTTTTTCTATATCTGGGAATTCAAGTGTTAAGCGCATGGTTGAGCAAGATTTCTAGAACTTTTAGGTGCTATTTCTAGCAAATAATGCGGTTACATAGATGTTTTTATTCGGTTGTGTGCGTATTCATTTATGGAATACATATATCTTAATATTCTTATTTTATTACTTGCGTCAATTCTACAAGATTTTGTTGGCGTTATTTTTCTATATTCCATCGATCTATGTTCTACCATTAGACTACATAATATATTCTACTTTTATAATTTTTTACTTTAAAATATACATCTATTGAAAATTTGTTTATTTCTTTCGAATGTTTGAATTTTTCTATGCGTCTTTCACACTCACACACGTTAGCACTTTCTGTGTTTGTATATGTATATTCTCATATACATTGCAAAATAAGCTTGTGCTGGAAATCTGAAAAATATACGTATGTATCCTGCTGTATATTGAACCACACACACACATACGTTTATACACACGCACGCGCGCGCACACACATATATATATCTACAAACACATACACACACACATATATATATATATATATCTCCCCCCCACCACATATTTATATATATATATAATCGACCGAGCCACGTTCTGTGAAAGTAGTCTCAGATTTATGACAAATCAGTTAGTTTCATAGCTATACTGGCAAATATCTTAGTTTCAATTGTATACTTGGAATAAGATAATTGTCTCCAGTAATTTTTTCTGACGCATTTGTGATTCGTAGAACATGGCCGTGGGTTTGGTGCCATTGCAAATGCTTTGAGAATCTAGGTTATCGCGTAGGATCATAAACACTAAACTCCAGTATTAGATAGCGTGAAGGCTTTCCTGCAGCTTTATGGCTGTCCAGAAACTGAAACTCAGCAAGATAATTGATATGTTCATGAGAACTAACTCTTTCTGGGAAGCAACTCCAGTAGCCTTCTCTTAATTTCCCTCCCTAAATTATTTCTTGGCCCCAAGATTGCTCGTTTGCAAAGCTATTTGAGAATATATTGTAGGGTGTGAATAGTTGGAAAGACTCAGTAAATTATTGCTTTTTCTTTTTGAATGACTTGGCCAAGTGGTATTTGAATTGTTTCAAATCTTGCATTCTCCGATTCAAGTTTTCAACTGCTCGGCTGTGTCACAGTGATGTTATTTGAAATGTTTGGCCAGAATCTTGTCAGGGTCTTATAGTTTGCTTAATCAAATCATGGTGTTGCACAGAGATCGTTTCTGCCGTTCTGTCTAACCTGCTTTCTCCAGAGGCTGTTTCCAATGTTTATGTGTTGTAGGTTCATATAGTCTACATGCTTCATCTGGTGTGTTCGCACTACATTCAAAACACAGAGTGTCCGCAAATAATGATGGTCACTGAACAATGTGAAGATGTAGTAACAGGTAAAAGCACTGCCTGGGGATGCAACTCGTATAAACATTCCCACTAACATCACATATATTGATTTCTTCGTGTCCGTTGATTGGTTAATTTTAATTCCGTTGATTTTATTTCTTTTGATTAGTCTAAGCGTAGTAGGTTGTAACTAATTAAAATTAATTAGATACATTACAGAGTTGTAATGGCTATCTTTTACTTCATACAATTCCTTTGTAAACAGAATAAGTGAGAGAACGGATATATAGTTTCAAACGATATTAAGTTCTCTTCAAACGATATTAACTTCTCTTCTTACTTTTCTCTCAATTGTATTTCAAGTAGTTATAATCAAGTGTTTTATTAAACCAGCTACACTGATTTGGATATTTGTCGCTCTCTTTGAGTGAGTTCAACACGTTAGTAGTGTTTGTTTATGATACTATGGTACTATAGGGAAAAGCTATAGATCTTAGCAGCCACTGCATATTCAAACTAATTAAAATTAATTAAATACTGTCAACAATCGTAAAGAGTGCACCTTTGTTTATACAATTCTACTGTGAACACACAAATCTAATAACGTTTCAAATTATAGCCCATTGATTCCTCTATTACTGTTCCTGGCTGTCCAGTGTATCTATTTACATTTGATTAGTTAACATATGCAGTGGCAGATAAAATATATAGATTTCATTATGCTGATGTAAGCCTTTTCGGAGGCGGTTATATTCACGTTACGTTATAGATGAACCCTTTATCGAGACGATGATTCCTGAAAGCAGTAATCCTTACACTTAGAGGGTCGAGTTCTGTCACTGAATAGTCTGTTGTGTTGGATTATTTTAGTGACACTGGATGGCGTAATATTCTGTGCTTCATTAGGGGTGTTCGAATATGAGAAATTAACATTATTGCAAGTAATAAGGGCTAGTATACATTTAATAGCCACCACTGCTTTAGGGGGTGGATTATTCCATGTGAGGTTCTGGGGTCCATTTCTTCGCCCTTTTCCAACGTTATTGTTAGGACTGTACATTATTTTTTCCCGTAAACTTATTACGCCGGAGAGCTTCGTAATAGTAGGAAGCATGGTCGTCAAAGGTTGACCAAGATACTGGAGATTCTAAGGGCTACATTTTGTTACACTCTGTTCTTAATTATTATCCAGGGGGCGAATTAGCAGAGTCGTTAAAACGTTGGACAACATTATTTGCGGTATTCATTCCTGCTCACTGCTCTCTGAGTTCAAATCCTATCAAGGTCAACTTTGCCTTTCACCATTTCGAGGTCGATGAAAAAAAGTACCAGTCTAGCAGTGAAGTCGATTCTTCCTCAATATCTTTTCCCCCCTTTCCATCTTTGGAAAAAACCTACTGTGTTCAGACGTGGAGAAGGATGGGCTCCACCAGGCTTAAAATACCCAAGAAACACCGTACGTTACTCCGTCACCGCTAAGACTCCATGAGGAGTTAAGGTGCCATACATAATTATAGACCTAAGCTGGTCAGATTTTTCATTAATGTAATGTAGAGATTAATTCAGATAATATAGACATTTGTCTGGGTTTAGAGTAATATCTAAAAAGTTAACCTTGCTAAGGTTTAATTCAATCGTAATCTTAAAGACAAAGTCCTTAGAATAGAATATAAATATTTCCAAATACGGTCAATTGTATGCGGATTCGTATCTGTCATAGCAACCCATCACCATACCAATACAGATATTTTCTGAATATTGGGAATCTCTTTTGCACTATATGCAATTAAGTCTATCAAATCGAATAGAGACGCTGGCATCACTGTTGACATTGAAAGGAGTGCGATGGGGTTTTTTCTTCAGAGGGGTTCTTTATAATTTACAATTGTGTTAACACCATGAAGAATTTCCCTATGTTCATGGTTTCCCATCCTAGTTATTGACTCAACAAATTCTAGCAGTTGGGTTATAGATGAATAATAGTCATAAATGTCGACAACTAGGTAGTCTTAGTTCTATCTTTATTATCCATGTTGTAAAACTATACAATTATTCATCTAGTCTTTATCCAGGGACTGAATCTACTTCTATGTTTTATTAAGGCGATTATCTTGTCCAGAATCTTGTATATTCGATCTATTTCTGATTTCGTAGAGTTTATTAGTATGTGATTCTTTAAAGGATAATATGGTTTTTAGCGGGGTTAGGAAGATTGATTTTAACGTGTATACACAGTTCGTGGGTTATGTTTCGTTGTTCATCATTTATTTGGCTATGAGGTAACTATATATGTCTTCTTATAGTTAACTGTCAGGCTGATTCAAATAAATCAAATGTATTATTCTATGTAAATCTAGGTGGTATGAAGTACTTATGTCTCACTGTCTGGACTGGATTAGGCCGATGTGTGTGTTATGAAAACCTATAATTTATTTACCTTATTGTTGGAAAGCAGTGTAGTTATCTCTCTCTCTCTATATATATATATATATGTATATATATATATATATTAGAAAGTGAGGTTTTTTTTACAAATTGAAAAATAACCGAGGTGTCCTACACGAGTGAAAGTATAAAGAAAAAGAGATGAAATCGAAAATGCAACTGGAGTCTTATTTTTTTTAAAAATATATATATTTATTTGGTTCGTTTACCGGTTTCGCAGTTCTTCTGCTTTTCAAAAGGTGAGTTGAGATGGAGGGTCTGTGGTTTTTCTCACAATGCGGGATATTTTGCAAATGCTATATTATATTATTTACATTCATACTCACTCACACACACACACACACACACACACACACACACACACACACACACACACACACACACACACACACACACACACACACACACACACACATATATATATATATATATATATATATATATATATGAGTGTATGTGTTTGTGTGTGAGTGTACACGCTATGTAATTCTTATTTCCTTTGGTTTCTTTTAGCTATACGCTTAGATATCAGGATATATATATAGATGAATCGATAACCTGTCCTTGGAAACCCAATAAACACTGTATCTAATTACCTATAAATAAGTAATTAGAGACAAATATATCTATGGAACTAAATCATGGAACATATATTATAATGCACGTCAGCCTATTAGTGTGTGAAGCAGTGAATATATATCTCACAAATCTTTGTTTTAACACTGTACAAATTATCTGTTAAAAGAAAATCATCGCTCAATTACGTGCATGAATTCACTTAATACAATACCTCATAATTCTGAGCAGGCAACTCGTTCGACTTTAGTTTTAACGATCTCTACTATAGGCACAAAGCCAGCGATTATGTCGATTAAATAGACACCAGTGCATTACTGGTGCTTATTTTATCGATCCTGTAAATATGAAAAGCAAACTAATCTCGGCGGGATTTGATCTCAGATCATAAAGGGGAGT
>OZ024743.1:340911406-340918906 GCA_964016885.1 Eledone cirrhosa
AGCTGATTGATAAATACTCTCTCATCAACACATTGAAACATATAGCCCACAGATGTGTTCTGTTGGAATCTACCGATACTACGTCTCTGATTTCTCGGAAATAGCTACCCCCTTACCTGATACCCATTTCCTCACAACCAATTCTCCCCCTCTCCCAATCTCCGCCATATATATATGTATATATGTATATAAATATAATCATACATATATATATATATATATAATTATATATCATATATGATTATATATATATATATATATATATATATATATATATATATATATGATTAGGATGTGTTTTCGCATTGAATCGACTGATAGTCTGGAGTTAAGTCAAATACTCAACTTCCAAATGAAGATTATTTGATTGCTGTTTCCTTCCTTTGTATCCACAACTGTACACACACACACACACACACATACACACCCAACACACACATACACACACATACACACACATACACACACACACATACATACACACATACACACAGACACCCACAGCCAAACACATATATATATATATATATAAGTAAATACCCCGTTCGGACACGAATGCCCATGGGATTTGCAGCTAGAAAACTTCCCTCCTAGGCACAAGTCCATGCATACCAGCCTCGGATGATGTCCAAGGGAAAGGCAATGCCCGATATAGCTTGGCACCAGTGACGTCGCAACTCATTTCTACAGGTGAGTAAACTGGAGCAACGTGAAATAAAGTGTCTTGCTCAAGGACACAACGCATCACCCGGTCCGAGAACCAAACTCACATCCTTCCAATTGCAAGTCCATTGCTCTAACCGCTAAGCGATGCGCCTTGATATATATATATATTTGAAGGCGCACACACACACACACAGACACACACACATGCACACACACACACACACACACACATACACACACACAAACATATATATATATACCTGTTAAGTAGTCTTAATATGTATGCTAGGAGATTTTGAAAGCGAAACACTCTGCGTCTTTTTATACCACCATGCTGCCTCGGCAAAGGAAACAGTATGTATTATATCTTGTTCAATTTGCCTTAGCTCTTGAAGAATTAAACTCTCCTGAAGATTAAGCGGATTCTTCAATTATTGGTGGTTCCAATAAGAATTCTTCCCCACACGAAAAAATGGTAGCGAGATCTATATATAAGTAGGGTTGGATAGAATGCTTTTTTTGTCTATCTTGTTTGCGCTCCCATAATCAGAGTTTGTTCTCACTTAATATATATATATATATATATATATATATATATATATATATATATATATATATATATCAACGTTACGAAAATCATCCATCGTAGATGTTGTATCTCGTGGCTGGTGCAGGAACGGAGTTAAGTATTTATTAAAACAACAAATGGCCTGACAGGAAAAATTACGTTAGACATTTTATTTCTGCGAATGCACAAATACATAACTATCATCCTAATATGGTGGAATCAGGGTGGAGTATCTGCAGATTTCTCATCAGTTCTGCATAAATATTCTCCTTTTCATTAATCTTTGATATTATATTGCCATCTGCTGGGCAGCTAATTTCCACTACTGTGCACGCCTTCTTTTCCCTGTCCCATATCATAATATCTGGTCTGTTATGCCTGCATTTTATTGGGGTTTTTACTGGAACATTCCAATAGTACTCTTTCATATTATGTACATGGATGTCTTCCACATTGCTGTATGTATGTATGTATGTATGTATGTATGTATGTATGTATGTATGTATGTATGTATGTATGTATGTATGTATATATATAAGGAAAAAAGATGAACTCGGAAATGCAACTGGAGTCTTTTTTTATAAAAATATACATTTATTTGGCTCCTCACCGGTTTCGCAGTTCTGCTTTTCGAAAATAGAATTGAGATGGAGAGTTTGCGGTTTTTCTCACAGATGTGAGAAAAACCACAAACCCTCCATCTGAATTCTACTTTTGAAAAGCAGAAGAACTGCGAAACCGGTGAAGGGGCCAAATAAATGTATATTTTTATAAAAAAAAGACCCCAGTTGCATTTTCGATTTCATCTTTTTTCCTTATACTTTCACTAGTGTAGGACACCTCGCTTTTTTTTTATTTTGTAAAAAAACCACTTTCTAATATATATATATATACACGCGTGCATGTTTCTGTGTGTGCTTATGTGTGTATGTGTGTGTATGTATGAGGGCGTGTGGGTGTGCGTGTATAACGTCAGATTTTCTGCTTCGATAATATCAACAGTTGATTGCGCAAATTTTAAATGGAAGCGATGGAGATAACCGCCGACTAGACAATCAGGAGAGTCGAGAAATTTGTGTTTGTGACAGGAATAGACACATTAATAATTGTTTCTACTTTTGGCACATGATATAATATAATATAATATATTATAATATAATATAATAATATAATATAATATAATATAGCATAATATAATATAATATAGCATGATATAATATAATATAGTATAATATAATATAATATAGTATAATATAATATAGTATAATATAATATAATATAGTATAATATAATATAGTATAATATAATATAGCATGATATAATATAATATAGTATAATATAATATAGTATAATATAATATAGTATAATATAATATAATTGTTTCTACTTTAGGCACAAGGCCAGCAATTACCCAGTTCATTACTGGTACTTTATTTTATCGACCTCGTAAGGATGAAAGGCAAAGTCAACCTCGGCGGGATATAGTATAATATAATATAAAAGTTTCTACTTTTGGCACAAGGCCAGCAATTACCCAGTGCATTACTGGTACTTTATTTTATCGACCCCGTAAGGATGAAAGGCAAAGTTAACCTCGGCGGGATTTGAACTCAGAATGGCAAGGGCTGTAACTCTATGCGTCAAAGCATGGCGTCCGACCCTCTACCGATATTTTAATAACACGGTCATATTCATTAAGCACTTCAAAAGTATATAAATATACATATACCGACGTCATAACATTTCCACATTTTACTGTAACTGTAAGGATGAAACGCAAATTCACTTCTATGGTAATTAAACTTAGAACGTAACAAACTAACTAAATACCACACAATGTGTTGAATATCACTCTAACGATTGCAGTAACTCGCTGGCCTCAATGAAAATATCAACAGGCTGTTGTGATATATCACATCACGTAATTACTGTTAGTAACAGCCAACACATCTTATTCGCTAGAATCTCGTTCGTAATCTCGTCAGACTACATAATAAACCTGTATTTAAACAGGGAACAGTCTACTATCAACACAATTTGCACTCTGTATCTTTGCGAAATACGCAATTATTCTCCTCATTAATCATGACGTATCCATTATCATTTACTCGTTCATAAGATATACGTTTATAAATTACTCGTTCATAACATGAACGTCTAAAGGGTACTAAATTATTTGGAACATGTTTATAAGATACCCGTTAATACAATAGAAATTCAATGATCAAGTTATTCGGGATATTCGTTTATAAGATATTCAATCATAAATAGTGAGAGATGGGGAGAGAGGGAGAGACAGAGCCAGTGACAGTGAGAGTTTAGTTCAATTGTGTTCAGACCTGATGGATATGTATATATTTATTTACCATACCACATTTACAGATACGAGTGTGTAAAATACTTGGTAAATATTATCATTTAGACGATAGTTGTTTCTAAGTTGATAAGCTGCACTATATATTATACGCATATAAATATAGGATTCAATCTTGTATTGGTATTCTACCAACAATAATTGAGTACCAGTTTATATATGTAGAGCGTTCTTGAAAACTAATATACTTAACAAATTACTGGTGTTCGTATTTGTACACAATATATTTGTGGACAGAAAAAGAGGGATCAGTCGGATTTAGTTGTATCATGCATTGAGCTTGCATTAACACCTGCGTGCCCTCATGAAACAGTGTATATGTGGACAAGAAAAGAAGATATCTAGTTGCTGACCTGTCAACTCGCCCCGTCCGACGGGGGATCTTCCAGCAACTTTGGTGCGGGTGACAGATGTCTTCTCTTGTGAAAATGGGTATAGATTTCATTATGTAAAATCTCCCCATTATGCCTCATTTCTCTCCGTACCTTTTTTCATGAAGATTTAAGGATTTAGAGGTTGGCAGTTGCTCATAAAATACCAACATATTATGGAAACTAGTACGGCTGATTCCCCTTTATCTGCCCCACAAATTATTGTATATAAAGACTACGTAGAGTATGGATACATTCTATAACTCAGTATATAGCATTGAAACAAAACTACTAAGGCACAAGTATATTATCACTAGCTTGCTGTTGTTGTGGATTGGCAGTATCAGTAGAGGGTCGAACGCCATGCTTTGCAGCATAGAGTTACGGCTTTTTACGCTCTGAGTTCAAATCTCGCCGAGGTTAACTTTGTCTTTCATCCTTACGTGGTTGATAAAATGAAGAACCAGTAATACACTGGGATAATTGCTGGCCTTATGCCAAAAGTAGAAACGATTATTACTAGCTTATAAGTTATGAGTTTATAAGATAGCAATATACTAATTGATAAAACAATCGTTTCTTATGAAACTTGTTTACAACCTAGTTTATATGTATAGTTTATAAATAAATATCAACAGGTTTTCCTGTGCTATAACACGTAATTTCATGTAACATCTCATCAAAAACCTCTCCCACGAAGGTCTTCAGTCATATAATATCAAATCTCATAATGGAAATATATTTAAATAGAAAACAATCTAGCATTACCACAATTAGCCCTGGATATGTTTGTTAAATACATTAATACTTTCCTCATCAATCACGACATTTAGTTTCTTATCTATGAAGTACGAATATACATGACTACACAGCTACATAAATCACGCTCGACCTTCTTGATATAGCAACAAATTTACGTGAAATCACCTACTGTGTGTGTGTGTGTATATATATATATATATATATATATATATATATATATATATATATATATAAAATATATATATATATATTATAATAATAGTAATGAGTATAATCGATGTTGCAGCTGCAAGTGGCATATATATATATATGTGTGTGTGTATATATATAAATGGGTGTTTGTGTGTGTGTGTGTGTGTGTGTGTGTGTGTGTGTGTGTGTGTGGGTGTGTGCGTGTGTGCGCGTGTGTGCGTGCGTGCGTGCGTGCGTGCGTGCGTGCGTGCGTGCGTGCGCGTGTGTGTGTGTGTGTGTGTGTGTGTGTGTGTGTGTGTGTGTGTGTGTGTGTGTGTGTGCGTGTGTGTGCGTGTGTGTGTGTATAGTCGGACAAATAAAATAAAATAAACACAGAGATGCAAATATACAAAGTTTTACTAATATCGCGCTTGGTAGGTGGAGGAAGGTTCTACGTTTCGGACGGAAGTCGTTCGTCAGGAAATGGAGAGATCGCCGTATAGAGAGAGAACAGGTAGGTACATGAAATGTTGGAAAACTTGTTAGGTTGGGGTTGTTAGGTGAGTGGTCTGGCATTCGGAAGTGGGGCCGAATTGGAGTGCCCAGGTGTGGCATGTCCAGTTGTATATGTGCTGATAGGGTGAAATTGATTGGTGTGCATTATTGCTTCAGCTCGTGTATGTGAACATGTACGTGTCTCTGATTGTTGATGTGAGCACATTGGTGTATATATATTCAATTATACTACACGGCTCGGAAAAATCACTTTCAAAGAGCTATTTAATTAAAAGAGACTATTTTGAGTTTGTAACTTAATATATACCTATGATATATTCGGCTCCTTCAATTTGTCGAGCTTATTTAAATTTCGAGTAAACTTGGCTGCTATTAGTAGTATACGTTTGTGAGACACGCTAGGTTCTGATGCCATGTGCGTTATTTTATATACGCACACTATTCAGTCTTCTGAGATACTTAGAAGTGAAGAGTTTACTAATTTTACACCCACTGATGAGCAAAAGAATTGGTAATTCTTTTCAAAATTAAATTGCGAAACAGCATCACCAAACGCTGTCTGGGTGTCTGGTAGTTACCACAATATCGGTTTGTATTTATTTTCTTGATTTATCTTAAATTGAGTCTGGCAAACCCGATTGTTCATAGTTAGTATCTTTTTACCCCTAGCGAATCTAGTCGCTTACGATTTGAACACATTTATGTATATATCTGTGTTTATCTCTATTTTATATTCAATTATACTCTACGGCTCGGAAAAATCTCTTTCCTTGAGCTATTTAATTGCAATAGACGATTTTGAGTTTCTAACTCAATATATACCCTTGATATATATATATATATATCAAGGGTATATCCATTTTCGGGAATCTGAATTAATAATTCGTATTAGTTTCGGAACTCTGAATTACTATTTCGTATTAGGCTTTTTTTAGTATTTCGGCCCCCTCTTGTTGACCTGTCATTGTAAGATAGATTTGGCCGATTACTACTTACTCATAAAATTCTTTCACTACAATCTTGTATTTAGTTTTCCGCCCCACCTATTAAACTTTTCTATAGCTTAGCAGTACCAGTGAGAGATTTGATGATTGTGGAAGGGGACTAGTAGCCAGAAATTGTGTTGTTTTTAAATATTTTTTATATTTTTTATATTTTTCTATATATTTACTCCATATAGATTTACTTATTGTTTCGACTTACTCCACCTCCCCTTCTCTAGTATACTTTTTTCGACCTCTTAACCTTAGATTCTACTGTAGTTGTCACTTTCAACGCTTGACTAGGTTTCCTCCACTCCCTCTCCCTCTTTCTTCTACTGGCAAGTTCAGCTACCCCTACCTTCCACAAAATGCCATGATAGAATCATGTGTCTCAACAACAAACTTTTGATCAATCCTTGTGACAATTACTTTTACCATATATGGAATTACCCCCTGAGAAGTTCGGCTATTCATTTACCAGGATAAACATTTTCATTTAGTCCACAATTAGCCGTCGAAACGGGTTGAGCTCAGCCGTCGGGTTCTACTAGTTCCTATTTCCCACTCTACTACCCTAAGTCTTGAGTACTTTGGTGCGTTATGGTCCATCTGGTCCCTTACCACATTTCCTTCGTTATATATATATATATATACTCTTTTACTCTTTTACCTGTTCCAGCCATCCGGCTGAGGCCATACTGGGGCACCACCCTTGTGATATGTATAGAAAATATGTGTAAGTATATGTATGTTCGGAACTAGCTGTTGAAACGGCGGGAGCTCAGCCGGGGTCCCGAATCCTTCATATATATATATATATATATATATATATATATATATATATATATATATATATACATACATACATACGCACCACCCATATGTGTATATTTATATATATTTATTTATTCATATATTTATTTATATCTATATATAGATTTGGCTGTGCAAACAAGAGAAACAAAATTCAATATCTGTGGAGAATCTGTGTACAACTTATTTTATCAAAGCTGGCTCAGTACCAGGAGTTTCTTGTTTAAAAATCTGTTAAGCTCGAAAATATTGGATTCTCAGTCACTGATATGGCTA
>OZ024743.1:340921406-340938906 GCA_964016885.1 Eledone cirrhosa
CTGTAGAAATCAAGCCAAAATCAGTTCCCGTATGAGCAAGACAAGATCAGTAGACCTAGCGTCGCCCACAACAGGACAACCCATGCAAGCGTGGAAGAATGGATGTAAAACGGTGATTATGATGATGATATATATATAATAAAAAAAACAACAATAAAGAAAACAGAAAAAAGTGATCAATCAAAGGTTAACTCTTATTTACTTCGAATAAACAAGTAGATACCGTCAACGGAGATTTATTCGCGGGGCGTGGAATTAATTATGTTGGAGGGTTGTATTTTCGTACACCTTATTCGCCCATATTGGGTAAACAGACGCTCAGAGGATGGATAGTACTAGGTCAACAAAAATAAGTCCATAAACGAGGATTTAACTCCACCGAAATCTTTATATATTTAGAAATACATCATTATTTGATGTGTTCTTCCAGCTTTTTGGAGTAGGGTGTGTTTTGAGTAAGACCATATTACTTTTTTCCAGGTTGTACAACTATATCGATGCAGTCTCGTTTGCACAACCATAAATGTTGTTCTATCCTCGGTCATCTCTCATTCAGTATAAAACTATAAAGGATGTTTTAACCATGGACGTCAGATAATTTTAACCTGGTATATTTAGGATTACATTAACTAATGGGTCTTTCCTTGTTTAACAATTTTGTGTGTGTATCTGAATTTCTGTGACGGTGTATTATTATTAACACTGATGTCTTCTTATTTGTTTTCCCAACCTTTCAGCTATTGTACCCTCCGACCGTCTTCATGTGCTTGTTGTATTCATCAAAGCTGTTCCTATCGTGACCTTCCTGTATTTTATTCTGCCATTACCAGCATCACCATCATCATTGTCATCATCGTAAAGCGATTCTATTTTTTCGCTTGGCTTACAGCCCCTATTGTCGGTGTTTATGATATTACCTTTTCTCACAAAGCAACAAAATTGAAATCGGTTATATACAGCTTGGATTTTAACACACCTATCTACTGCTTGCTTAAACATTCCCTTCTGAAAACATAAGTTTTTTCCATCATTGTGCATTCTAGATACACATGTAAAAGGCTAGGTAAAAGAGCACACCTTTGTTTGAAACAAATATTTTAAATCAGTTACTTCGTGGATTTTTTAACCCAATTCAAATTTTATGCATGCTTACATAATGACTTTATAACATTAAATAGTGGTTGGCTGATTTATTTTTTCTCATAATAAGCCATAGCCATGTTACACATGGTCTAAAGATTGTTTTTAAAGACAATGTAGTTATGCTCAAGGTCGGGCTGGTATTTCAAGTTTCATGCTTTTTATAGAATAAACAATATTACAAATCTGCTGGACTGACTTTATCCTTTCCTTGGAAACCAAACTGTGCTCCATTAAATATATTATTTTTACTGTTGGTTTCATTCGAGAAAGTAAAAGAAATATCAAAACCATACGTTGATGTAAAATTAAACTAATTATACGATTGTTTTCACACACGTTAGTGTTTTATTGCTTTGGCAGTTGATTCTGTCCAATTACCAGATCGTTCTGCAGGACATAAAATGATATTGTAGATTCGGCAATAAATATAGTTGATGTTCCAGCTTTAGCAGTTTTCTATATTTGTGAACTGTTCTATGCGATAAATTTCATTTTATTTTCTTGTTTGGCCATATAACCTCATCTGAAATGATTTCTGGCTCTTGTTGTATATCAAAAGAAATTCCTATTTTTGATTGTTTTAGCGTGTCATATCTATTTCTGCTTTGTGGCAAAGATAGATAAATATTAACATGCTAAAATAATCATAAAAATATCCATTTGCTTTGGTTAGCTGGTTGCCATATTTATCTTTAACAACTTGACATATACGTGTCCTTTCTTAGATATTTAACCATTTGGTATGCTTCTTGCGTTATTTGCTCTATGACGTCCCTCTGTCTATTTCTACAGATCTTTCGTTTATCCTTGTATATTTTGCCGCTCTTTTGGTCAATCTATATTAATTTTCTGCTGTTGCTGTTTGATATCTTCTCTTTCGTTACAACATCTTATTTATCCAACTCTTAATTTTCTTCCTTTTTATCAAGAACTCTTTTGAGTGTTATTATTATTTCTTCAAAGGACTCTATTCTAAACATATGTATCCACTCTCTGCTTCAACTACTCTTATGTTCGGATTTTTTCATATTTTTCAGGATCATATTTTATTCTTACATTTTACTTCTTCATCACTAATTTGAGCATAACTTTTATGGCAATTATTGAAATTCCTAACAGTGACCACATCCTATATCTGAATCAGGAAAATCTCCAGTTTTAGCTCTGTTTATTATTGATTGATATAGTTATGGAGATAGGAATAAAATCGATCTGATTTTTTTTATTTGTCTGAGTGAATGGCATGACATTGTTCTGATGTATTTTGTTTGCTATAAATAGCTTGTCTTGTTTTGTAAATTCTAATAATCTTATACCCTTGTTGATAGTTTTTTCCAAGTCTTATTTATTAACTGTTTCTTCTAGCATATGAGCATCCGATCCAATATTTCTTTATATTCTAATCTTTCTTTATATTTCAATCACATTGAATTATCAGAATACAGATTTTGTTGTTTTCGCCGATAGTTTTCTAGATAATAAAAAATCTCTATATTTCGTTTTCATTGTTTTCGCTAGTGAAAGCATAAATTTGGATAATTAAGATATTGTATTGTTTATCTGTCAATCTTACTGCGTATATTCTGCTGGGAATTGGAAGCAAGGTCTACATTAATGCAAAGCGAACTTCGCCATACGACCACACTGGATCCGGGCATGTCTGAGAGATTAAGTAGTTCACTTGGAAAACACGATATTCGGTGTTTGAGGCTTTTGCGAAAATCTCGGATCTATGGGAGTGAAATAAGGCAAATAGAAACTCTGGAAACCCACAATTCAAAGGTCCAGACTTATCACATTGTGTCATGTTATCTTCAAGTTTTTGACAAACTAGGGTCGGTGGCATCTCAACGTACTCAATAGGTAATGTTAAATAAGCTCCCAGAGTATACACATAGTGATTGGCTTCGATACAACGCACGTAAACGGGTTACTTCAATTATTCCCGAACTCGAGTTTCGGCCACACTTAATGCAGCAGTAGATTGAACAGCACCTTCTGTCCGCACATATTATGCAACAATGCACATTCGGCGCATGTGGCTTCATCTGCGGGTTTCGCCTAATCAATAACCGATCGATCGACATAATTCGACTCCAGTCCGTGTCAGCTATGACTGTATGTGACGGTCAACTAAGTAAAACGCTAGCAACTGGAATCTCTACACGTCACTATGCCGTCTCCTGATTGGCTATCGATTTAGAAATTTACGTGATGGCAGGAGGCGAAATTCAAATAGTTCCGTTCCCGCCATACGCATCAGCCAACGTATTTCCAACACAAAGTAACAAGTGAGTGAAAATTGGTTATTAGAAAAATACAGTCTCCCATCGCTCTAACAATAGAATGGTAGCATCAGCTCTAGTCTCTAAGTGAGAAATAGTGCGACACTAACAATGGTAGTTCCTACAACCTTTCCGGACATTAAATATCAACCGGTGCTTATACAGCGATATAGAGTTAGCGCGCTGGTAGAGTCTGAATTCTAGATAATTCGACCAACCACGTGTGTAAACCGATCTATTTCACAACTTGTACGATTCAATAGGTGAGTGAGAGAGAAAATTTATAACAGGTATTAGAGCGTATATTAAAACAAAACAATAAAAATGTGAAATATTGTTCAATTTACTCTCATTGTTATTCTTAGGAGAAAATAATAATAAGTTGATGGAACTAGCATGGGTATCACTGCTAGGACCGGTTGCATCTCAGCGTACTTAATAGGTAATGTTAAAAAACGTGTATATATATATATATATATATATATATATATATATATATATATATATATATATATATTTATATACTTTTAACCAATTGTAAGCAGCCGTGGCGCGAAACTATCTTGAAGAATGTTACTGGATTATTTGGACCCTAACTTCCAGTCATTATATCCGTCTGTATGTATACACAAATGCAAATAATCGTAAATACATACAACGCAATCTTCATGCAGAACGCAATCTTCATGCACAATTCCCTCCATGCAGAAAATGATGCCAGGAAAGTCTTGAAATCTCAGTAGAATTTCTAAAGATTATCGTAAGTAAATATAAAGTTTATTAATGAAAAAGTTTAAATTGGAGCACAGTTATAACATTTATGAATGTATTGAACACATGCAAGTATTCTTCATTTAACGTTTTATTTTTATGAGTTCCAATCAGGTTTTCAAATAGATTCTTAATGATTCTAGACGTTCATGACTTTTCTCAATCAAATACCTATATTGGAGAGCTTGTGAATAAGATAAGATCCGCAGTGTCATTCGTTTGATAACACTAAAGTGAGAATTTAGAGATTTGGAAATTTGAATTTCAATAAGATTTCTCCCACTCTTATATTTCTCGAATTGTTGCATGTTCCTATCTCTTTTCTATATTTTGATACTTTCTATTACATTTCCTAGCTGTTATTGACTGTGATTTTCTCTTCTTTTCTTTTCACTTTCTAACTATTTTATTCGTTTTCTCTCACTATCTTTCTCTTTGTTTATATCACTGTATCGTAAACTCTTGTCAGTTTTTACAAGTTTATTGTATTCTAAGTGCGTTGAATGTCATCGATAATTTTTTGTCTTCTATTTTTCGTTAAACTCTGTTCAAAATATACAATCACTGCAGAAACATTATAACAATACAAACACAAAATATATGTATAAAACACACACACTCACATATATACACACACATACACGCACTTATATACGCACACACACACTCACATACTCGTGCACACATACATGTACGCATATTATATCTATATACAAAATATTATACGTATATATATATATATAATATACATATATATATATATAAAGTTTTGACGTAATAATTTAAGAACTTCACTGTATAAATGTTAAGTTATTACAGCATATGATTTTACTCTTACAGCATATCATTAAAACAATAAATACATGAGACATGGGAATTCTAAACTGACAGAAAAATGTTTGCCTTAAAGAAATTAATTCACAGTATTATAATTTACGTTGTTGATCTTATGAAAACAATTGAATAAAATAATGAAATAACAAAATAATATTATATAATAAAACGTCAATGAAATAAACATGTGAAAAATATAATAAAATGAAATATGAAATATTTTCAAATTCAATTGGTAAAGAAGTTTGTTCTCTTAGTTCCACGTTGTAGCCATAATTTATTTTGTATATATTTATTAAGGTGAGAAAGATATAGATATAAATTGTGAATTCAGCTGTTCAATATATTTACGAAGCAATATATGAGGCGATGATTGTCATAGATATCTGTTTTCACTAATAATGATGTCTTTCTACAAATTTCAATTCGATTTTGAATGAGGTGAATCTCTCGCGTGCTTAACTCTTTCATATCAGTGATTATTCAAGTTTTGCTCTGGAATCGTATTTAAATTGTTTGCTTTATAGTAATGAATATAACCACATTCATAACATTTCAATTATATATTAATATTACGATCCTAGCTGGATCCTTTCCGAAATTAATGATTTTGTTATTCTGCCTGACAAATTAATCAATTTAGGGGACATTGATTTATTACTTACTGCTTATAAAAGATGGACGCAGCGTGATCAAATGATTAACAAGTACACTTAGCCATCATTAGGTCACGTTTTCGATTCCATTGCGTGGGATATTCGGCAAGTGTTGTTTGTCATAGGCTTGTGAGTGAAACTGGGTAGATATAACGGACTGTATTTGTAGTTAAAAGGTCTGCTCTTTTTCAAATACACTCTGTCATACTGAATCTCCCTGAGAATTATGTTAAAAGTTGACATGCCTATGAAACTTCATTTACACCTTCATTTCATGAGCAGGTTGTCTATTTGATTATACAATTGGAAATCCTCATTGGAGGTTCATTCTTTCCCTCCATCTATAGAATATTGCCTGTCATATCATACCACAATTTTTAATAACTACAAGGCCATCTTTGATAGATACACGACCAAATTCTCTTTTCATCCAATTAACAACCACGTAACGATGCAATCTGCCAACCTCCTAGCCAACCAATCGGCAAACCAATTATTCATCAATGAATATTTTTGAAGATTTCACTGGATGCTGGAAGACGGGTAATGGGTGTACAACATTGGAGCACCCAATCCTTCCTCCCCCATCTAGAGGATTCTATGCTGCTACGAGTATAAAGCCACAAGTCAATGCCGAAACTTCAAACCTAAGTGATCGCATTCTTTAAAGAAAAGAGACATCTGGGCACAGTTTTCACTAAGCCATATAAATTGATTCCATTAAGGAAAGAAAACATTTAAATTTATCATTCTATCTTTTTCTTTTACAAGCAACCATTTTCTGTAATATTTCGTAATACCTCATACCAATAAAACTATTCTCATTATTTCTATTTATCACCAAGTGGTTACTAATCTATGATGAAAGACAGTCACACTTAGGCTGTCTCGTCGTTCATCTTTTTCCTTAAATAATTTACAAAGGTTTATATTATTTGTATTGTTCAGGACGATTGTTCGAAGGACAATTAACAGCGATTTCTAGCAGTATAAATGATCACACAAAGGCCCCATACTGGAATCATAATCATACATAGTGATTGTTCTCTAGCCCCACGTCTCCCTTGATCTAGAATAAAGAGCCTTAAAGTCACGACTATCCCCTCTTAGCATTCAGGAAGTATCATGAACAAAGGCACTCAATATGTTCTTCATGAAAATAGTAGCAGATAGATTGAGTGAGATTTGGCTGCTATTTCTGGCAGGTCAAGTTAACATATGGATTAGGTTCCTCATTGTTTTGTTATTGTTGCTGTGCTGCTGCTGTTGCTGCTGCTGTTGCTGTTGTTGTTGTTTCTGTATACCCTCACACGAGAACAAGATCCAACAGACATAATAACATGTGTTTTAACTCTTTTTGAATATGTAGGATTTTATGGCCCAGTAGTGGCTCCTGGTTTTATGACAGTATACATCACACACACACGTACATATATATACACCTATATCTCTATATATATATCTATATCTAGATATATATATCTATATATTATATCTATCTATTTTAACGAATCTAATTGTGTATAGTCGGAATAGCTCCAGCTGTTATCTAGTCACTCAATAATTTGACAAGAATCGTAGTTAAAAATACGAACATGTAATTCAGAGTGGACACCTTTCGTTAATTAGTAAATAAACGGCTTCATATGGATTTAATGTACAATTTCTATGTTACGGTCTGTGTGCAATAGTTGCATCGGCAAGTATTACTCACAGAAATTATACAAAACTTCCAAATACTACATAACACATTTCAGCAGCGGGAGTTTAGTCCGAATCCTAACGGGAGATTTATCCGAGACACTGGTACTGTCGAATTAGCACACTACAATGATAATGATAGTAGTTTCAGACACTAGCAAAATCCCGTGACCTGTTGAAATAGGCTGTTACGAAGAAAAAACACGTTGCTGGAAATTCAAATAACCGGGTTAATTATGTGATTAACAAAGGTAGATGCAAAATACATACAAACCGAACTAATATAACACACTAGTGTTCAAATTATGATTAAAAGCAGATCTACCACATCGGAATTTAGATAAATCTAGTTTAATGAAGTTAATCGCGTATCGTATATGTATACTTCCACAATACTACCCAACTAATAAACACAACAAGCCTAATCTAGCCCTCATAAGATGCAATTACCCACTTAAATCATAAAATTAAAACTAAAACAAAACCACCATAGCAGTACTAAGAGGACGAAATTCACCAGATCCCATTCGCTCTTAATATCTGGTTTCTGTCGAGCTGTAGGTTCCAGATACATTAGTACCATATACTTTGTAATGCACTAAATGTTTAATCCTATCAGCAGAAAAAATCTTTCATAAGAAAACCTTCAACGGAGATATTGATCTATACAGTTTCAGACCTTTCAACTCACCCCCTCCTATGGGGGAGATCTCTCACAGATCTCATCTCCCACCAACTTTGGAGTGGTTGAGAGATGTCTACTCTTGTGAAAATGGTGTAACTTTCATCATGTAAAATCTCCCCAATTTGCCTCATTTCACCCCGTTCCGAGCCACTTTTTTTCATGGTATTCCCCGTTTGGGTTTTTAGAGGTTGGAAGGTTTGCAGTAACGTAGGCATGATACATTACATAATTTCTCCTTATACAACTATGCCCAACAGCCAAATACATCAATGAAAACAAATCAAAAATACACCAAACAATATATAATTACCAGTTAAATAAAATGAAAATTAAGCCCACTACAAAAAGAAAAAGCCCTTCGAACATGAGAATTTTCAGCAGGTATGTTAACCCACAAAATATCAGAGGCATGCTACAATATATATATTTTTTCTTACACATCCCTAGCTAACAACTAAATACAATACAGCATGGCCAAACAATTAAGATATTCTCATGGAAGTAACACTTACCATATATTTGGATTCACATAAACTTAAGCTTTATGAGTGAAATTGCGTAGATGGTAAGTGTTTAGAAGCCCGTTGAATGGACTGTTACTGGAATTCAAATAGCTAACCTTCATCGCCCGCATATATATATATATATATATATATATATATATATATATATAGGAACCAGTAAGACCCCGACAGCTGAGCTCAAGCCGTTTCGACGGCTAATTCTGGACTAAATGAAAATTTATCCTGGTATTTAAATAGCCGATCTTCTCAAGGGGTAATTCCATATATGGTCAAAGTGATTGTCAAAAATCAGTAGTAATTCTGTGGTTGCAAATTAGTAGGGGAGATGGTGGCTAAACCTGCCAGTAAGAGAAAGAGGGGAGGGGGTGGAGTAGCCCCAATCAAGCGTTTGTAGTGCCAGCTACAGCTGGGCATGAGGTCAAAGAAGATACAGGGGGAGGGGGAGGAAGTCGGAACGGTAGGTAGAACAATGGGGGGTAGAAATAATACTGAGAGTGAAGAAAAGCAAATAAGTGTAAAGAAAAACAAATGAGTGTAAAGAAAAAAGTAAAGTAAATTAAATTCTACGACCTAGGTCTCTAGCTATTGTTAGTCTAGAAAAAATAAATAAATAAAGAAAGAAAGAAGTAAAGAAAGAAATAAAGAAATAACGAAATAAGTAAAAGAACTAGGTGGGACGGATTAGGCGAGGACCCTTTTAAGTGGTATAAGTACGTAAATGATACGGTGACGGGTCAACAAAAGGGGCCAAAATACTAAAGAGACTACCACGAAATAAACAATAAAGGTTTCCATCCCGGGCACAATTCCGGCAACCACCCAGTGCAGCAAAGTGAACTAATACGAGATAATAATTCTGAGTCCCGAGAAAAATATATACTAATGCTAACTCTAAAAGATCTAAAACAAGCTACATGAAAGTTCGTACGAAGTAAAAGTAGAATACGGAAGAATACATTCAGAATCCACTCCGCCCAAAAGAAAAGCGAAGAAAGAAATACTGAAACGAAAAAATAAGGCATAAGTGCCACTAAGAAATATAGAGGGCACAGAGAGTAGTGGGAGCGGTCGGAAAAAGGGGACAAGTATCCGGGGTCTAAACCAACTGCTATAAAGGGCGGAGTCCGCCAAATCTATCCTAGACTAGGGGAGGGGGTGGGGGTACTAAGGCTACAAGGGGCCAAAGGGCAGCCTCGGGTGGGCGAGAAAAGACGCCGACAAAGGAGAAGAGCTGGGGTAGAAGGACTAAGGAGAGAGGGGGGGAAGGAAGGAAATAAAGGAAGCGATAAAAGAATACAAAGAAGATCTTACGTCTCCCTTGGCAAGCAGGGGTTACCCATTGCAAAATCGGCAAGTGGGGTGTTATAGCCCTAGTCTACCCCCCCAGGTCATTTTGGGGTTTGAGGGCGAGGTAAGTCCTACGCAATCTATGTTTACATGCAGTAACCAGTTCATCTTTCTTGTTTTAGATCTTTTAGAGTTAGCATTAGTATATATTTTTCTCGGGACTCAGAATTATTATCTCGTACTAGTTCACTTTGCTGCACTGGGTGGTTGCCGGAATTGTGCCCGGGATGGAAACCTTTATTGTTTATTTCGTGGTAGTCTCTTTAGTATTTTGGCCCCTTTTGTTGACCCGTCACCGTATCATTTACGTACTTATACCTCTTAAAAGGGTCCTCGCCTAATCCGTCCCACCTAGTTCTTTTACTTATTTCGTTATTTCTTTATTTCTTTCTTTACTTCTTTCTTTCTTTCTTTATTTATTTTTTCTAGACTAACAATAGCTAGAGACCTAGGTCGTAGAATTTAATTTACTTTACTTTTTTCTTTACACTCATTTGTTTTTCTTTACACTTATTTGCTTTTCTTCACTCTCAGTATTATTTCTACCCCCCATTGTTCTACCTACCGTTCCGACTTCCTCCCCCCTCCCCCTCCCCTGTATCTTCTTTGACCTCATGCCCAGCTGTAGCTGGCACTACAAACGCTTGATTGGGGCTACTCCACCCCTCCCCACTTTCTCCTACTGGCAGGTTTAGCCACCATCTCCCCTACTAATTTGCAACCACAGAATTACTACTGATTTTTGACAATCACTTTGACCATATATGGAATTACCCCTTGAGAAGATCGGCTATTTAAATACCAGGATAAATTTTCATTTAGTCCAGAATTAGCCGTCGAAACGGCTTGAGCTCAGCTGTCGGGGTCTTACTGGTTCCTATTACCCACTCTACTACCTCAAGTATTGAGTACTTTGGTGCGTTATGGTCCACCTGGTTCCTTACCACATTTCCTTCGTTATATATATATATATATATATATATATATATATATATATATATATATATAACAAAGAGGATGAGGTAAGATGCCAGGTGGACCATAACGCACCAGAGTGCTCGATACTTGGGGTAGTAGAGTGCGTAATATGAAAAGATTCAGGACCCCGACGGCTGAGCTCCGGTTCTTTCGACAGCTAGATTCGAGTTTGGATCTAGCTGTCGAAACGGCCGGACCTCAGCCGTCAGGGTCCTGAATCTTTTCATATATATATATATAAGTTCATACAAGTTGAGAAAACCACTATACGTTTGGCAAAGTGAGGCTTAAACTCAATGCGAGTTGATAATCAGGAGGTGAGGATGGTATAAAGCATCTGGAGTTAATCCAAGGTTTACGGTCCACTCACTGCATGGATAAGTTATTCACAGAGCATATGTATAACATAAAAAAAACTAAAGCTGTTAATTGTACATTTAATTAACCGACATATATTTAGCCAGGCTACACATGAACAGGCAGTATATTCTCATTGAAATCCAGCTCATCAGGATCTATAAAAAATATACTTATATTAACATTAACAAGAGCTCCGTTGTGCATGATGAACTAGCAACAATCTAATGTTAAAAGGGAAATAACCACGCTTAGAGTCTAATTAGGGGTTGTAATCAAATAGATTACGGTGACCCCCCCCCCCCCTAAAAAAATAATAGTAATAATAAAGATAAAAATATAACGAAAAGATGAGCTTTAGATAAAAAATATAGATTATTACTGAAGAAGCAAAAATGTTTATATAATAATATATATATATATATATATATATATATATATATATATGAATGTATGTATAGTATATTTGGCAATATACCGTATGTTTAATTAAAATCATTTAGAAGACCATACGCTATCAGTTTAGAGAAGGGAGAGACGCTGACAGTCTGTTTCACGCTTGTTGGCGTTTATCAGAACCACGTACTCCCCTGCTTTCACCGAAAATTATAGAAGCTGGATTCTTATAGAATTCCAGTAATAATCAGGAGCTGATTATACAGAGCCGGTCCAGCAAAAATTAGGTATTAGGATTGGTGCTCTGAAGTTGCGATGTGTACATGAATATATGTATAGTATATTTGGCAATATACCGTATGTTCAATTTAACACATTTAGAAGACCATACGCTATCAGTTTAATGTAGACAATATGTCACTTACTTCTTTTCGGCGAAAGAAGGGAGAGAAGCTGACAGTCTGTTTCACGCTGGTTGGCGTTCATCTACGTCCCTTTTCGCCAACCAGCGTATTTTCTTTCTTTCGAACTGGTAGAGATTTGGTTGCTTCTTTGTTTATACTGAACTCATATTTATTGATATATTTCATTGAAGTAAATGCTTAAGCTCAGATCAACCCCGATTAAGTAGACCTAAGCTAGAATGTGTTGTTGACTAGGTTATCACTTCTTTTTGTCTCATTATTCAATGTGATCTTCGTTTCAGTCAGTTTCATGTAAATTAACGATTGCGCTGATATTTCTTGCAGATCGCAGCAATACGTATATGCTGCCATATTTATTTCTGTATATTTGTAATGTAATTTCTAGAGTAATTCAATTTTGTAATTGCAACGTGTCTAAAGATTCGGCAATAATATTGTGCTTCGATTAATCCTTTAAGTGAACCATGCCTAATCTATACACAACTAGATTGATTGCACCATGGCGAGTTAAATTACGGATCAATCTTAGATATTCGTCTGATATTCATTAATTAACGCGAATGTTAAGATGGAATAGATTGTCAGAATAAGTAAAGCAACAGTTAAAATGCTTTACGCTATCTAATGGCGTTCTTTTTCACTTTTCACTGTTCAAAGAATTCTACTTTGCCGTTCAACCTTCCGGTGGTTGATGAAGCAGGTACTGCAATGGATCTAACCGACTATTGCATCTACAGAAAATGTGTAATCTTTTATCTATGTTAGATCCATTGTAAAATACGAGTCTGGCAAATTAGCCAAGTCCTTGGTGTGTTAAAGTAAATGCTTTCTGGTATTTATTCTGCCTGATACGTTCTGAAGTTCAACTCCCGCTAAGGACAACTTAGCTTTTCGTTAACCCGGGGTCGATATAATCGACTTTCTACTCCCCCTCAAATTACTGGCCTAATGCTTATTAAACGCAAATCAAGAGCGTCAGATTTGTAGAACTGTTAGAGCGTCGGACAAAATGATATGTGGTCTTTCAGTTCAACACGTGTTTTTCATAACTGCATCTTCACCAGCTTAGTGCTAGTAGGCTTCCCTGCTCCCAGTGGCTAATTGCGGAGTGTTCCTATTGTCTGGCTAAGGGAGCAGCTGCAGATCGCTGAATTAGTTCAATTCTTTCGCTCCGAAAATATCGTATCTCCTTAAATGTAAATGTCTAGTTACGGGTTCGATCCCACATTTCACTACCTTGCAAGTGTCTTCTAATTTAGCCTTATGCTAAATAATGCTACATGAATGAAAGTTTTATGATAGAAACTGTATAAAGCGTTATATATATATATATATATGTGTGTGTTTGTGTGTGTGTGTGTATGTGTGTGTGTGTGTGCATGTGAGTGTGAGTGTGTGTTTGCCTGTGAATGTATAAATGTATATGTGTGAGTCTACGTGGTCTTTTGTCTATATATGAGCCTGTGAGTGTATTTATATGCATATTTATTTATATATTCATAACATACACGTACACACACACACACATATATCTATATGTATATATATATATATATATAGCAGCTTGAAAATGCCGATCAATCAATGTTGATCAATCACATAAAGGTAGCCTGTGGTATTTATTTCGGTCGGTTTCTAAAGACACTCCCTTGTCAATCTCCTCTTTGGAACGAAAATGTTTTGACCCAGATATTCCTTGGTCAGAAATCTATATAGAACACGTTATAAAATGGAGTTATGAAAAGCAATAGAAGGAAAAGCCACAAATCAAACCAGCAATACAAAAGAACAACAAAAACAACAATATAATTTTGTTGCAATTCTTTATATTCGTATGCCTTCTAAAATGTGGATACATCTAAGAATATTCCGTAGCATCGGATGATACCATGACAGCTAAGCAAATAAAACAAATATTTCATTGATTGATTGATTGATTGATTGATTGATTGATTGATTGATTGATTGATTGATTGATTGATTGATTGATTGATTCATTCTTCTTCTTCTTCTTCTTCTTCTTCTTCTTCTTCGTAATCAGTCTCCTGGGCCCACCACGAGGTAGTCGACAAACAACGTCTATTATAGACGTCGACAAACTGCGTCTATTATATATTATATTATATATTGGTAAGGGCGGTGGATTGGCAGTATCGGTAGAGGGTCGGACGCCATGCTTTGACACATAGAGGTACGGTCCTTTATGATTTGTGTTCAAATCCCGCCGAGGTTAACTTTGCCTTTCATCCTTACTGGGTCGATAAAATAAAGCACCAGTAACGTACAGGGGTCAATTTAATCGATTTTTCCCTCCCCCCCCAAATTACTGGCCTCGTGCCTATACTAGAAATCATTATATTATATTATACTATAATGATTATTGTATAGGCACATTATACTATTATGGCGGTGGATTGGCAGTATCGGTAGAGGGTCGGACGCCATGCTTTGCAGCATAGAGTTACGGCCCTTGCCATTCTGAGTTCAAATTCCGCCGATGTTAACTTTGCCTTTCATCCTTACGGCGTCGATAAAATAAAGTACCACTGGGTAATTTCTGGCCTTGTGCCAAAAGTAGAAACTTTTATATTATATTATACTATATTATATCATGCTATATTATATTATATTATATTATATTATGGAAAGTTCAGGAGTTCAAAGTGCTTTAAGATCAGAAATATAATCGGGGACACACTCAGGCTAATAGGGAAGGACTGGACCTAACAAAAATTGAACGGTGGTCCGAGGCCAGGGGAAAGAGGAGGAGAAATCTGATTTTACAGAAGGTGGAGAAGGAATAGGATTCCAGAAGACTACAGAAGACAGTTCAGCAGAACCCACTGGACCAGTGGACGGCGTGGGATGGTGCACTACAGAAGTGTGTCAGTTGGAATGACTTGTGGAATATGGTGCCTCTCAGCATCAGTTTTCACCTCAAATCTGCCTATGATGTCCTGCCCTCAAACACGAATTTAGATTAGTGGGGCAAATCAGTTCCCATTCTGCCAGGGCAGACAGACAGCATAACATGTTCTAAGTTCATGCAGAGTAGCACTAGCCCAGGGAAAATAGACGTGGAGACACAATCAAGTGCTGAAGGAGATCGTACATGTGATAAACATGGCAAAAGTAAAAACCGTAGTATGAGAATCTCCAACAATATTTTATACCCTAGGAAACAGCAAATGATGGCCAGTAACAGCCATGCCATACAGATCACGGGAATCGAGTCATCTAGGTGATGTAGACGACTGGGAGTGTACAGCAGGCCTCCTAGGATCAGCAAAACAAACAGAAATCATCAAAGCAGCTGATTTTGGTTGAACTTACCGAATCATTTGAATGTAATTTAGAAAAAGCACGCGTATTAAAGACCGAAAAATACGCCAGTTTGGCCAACAGCCTGGGGGAACCAATTTACGAGTCAAAGTTCTCGCCATATAATTTCAGGAAATAACTTCAGTCTCTAGGAAGACAAGGTCAAAAGCCCTTAAGTCAATATCAGAGGCAGCGGAAAGGAGTTCCAGCAGGATCTAGTCGAGGAGGAACAAAAACAACCTCCATACCTCGTGAGAGGCATCGTGTTCTTATTTGAACGCACAATAGGTGATGTAATTCTGAGTCATTCGTAGTTTGTAGTGTTGTCGACAGCATGTTGACGTCTTACCACTACCATGACTACCAACATTATTTTGTAATTTAAGAAAGCGTTTAAATATAAGTTTGAAAGCGGAGGCAACGGGAATTAGTTACAGCTAGATTCTGTCTGCAAATTCTTCATACGGTTTAGATACACAGCAAGTCTCCGATTTCTGAATGGTTAAATGTCAGCAATAGGGCATCCAGGAGCCAGGAGTCATGACCTTGATACGACCCGGCTCCCTTAAAGTGTAAGAAGTTAAGTGTCGAATCCTTCTGCTGGCGAGCTCTCCTGAGAAATTCTTACCACTATTATATTATATTATGTTATGTTACTAGCATAATGGACATAACAAATAAGGGCGTTGGTGATAAAATATTTCACTAATTATTCTAGATTATAAAATTCTATATCAAGACGCTTTAATCATCGATTGCTGCTTGAATTTCCTAATTTTCAATTAGACATTACACCACATCACTAGCCTTATCATCTTCAATGTGGGCTGATCAACTATATAATGAGAGGTATATTTTACGATGTATATGCAGATACACCTACGCATATATACATATATGATATATGCATAGTTTTATTGTTCTACAATATTACTCACCTCCTACACACACACATATATATATATATATATATATATATATATATATATATATATATATATATAACAAAGACGGTGTGGTAAGATACCAGGAGGACTATAACACAACAGAGGACTCGATACCTAGGGTAGTAGGATCGATCGACTTTCGTCAAATCGGATCGAGGAAACAATATATGGGTGATTTTGGAAGCGTCTACAATGCAGATGGATAAATCACCGGGTAACAAAATCAGGGGGCATAGTAGCAAGGAAGGAAATAGGAAATAGGAAAAAAGAAATGTAAAATGAAATGAAAACCAGAGTTTAAGTTACCTTGGAATAGATTTATTGGTCCCTATATTTCGGATTCCTCATCCATCATTAGGAGGGATCTGAAGGGACTCGGGAGGACTGTCCGGAAAAAAATCTACGTGTCCATGTGTTGCTAGTGTCGGTGTCAGATTGATTGAAATAAGCCAATGAATATTCCCTACCGGGCTCGTGCACGCGAAATCGGCGCTCATTCAGATGTCATTAAAGTTAATTGTCACCACTATAGCTTCGGTTAGATGATATGGAAGGGACCGTTCTTAAGCGCAAGTATTGTCTCATTTCCTTCTGCCAGTGGCACCTTTTGATGTGGTAGGTAGGCGGGCGTAAAATTGGTGGCATTTACAGCATAGCAACAGAGCCTGTCTGTTCATTTGTTTGTATAATTTGCTCTTCTTTTATTTTCTGTGTCTGTGTCATCTATTTGTTTTCACTTCAATTTATTACAAATTTCTGGTTGGTTTGTTTAATAACCAGATGGTTCTTTATTTATGGTCAAAGCTCTTTCGTCACACATTCTGTGACCTCCTCAATATTTAATTAGTTATTTTGTGTCTCTCCTTTGATTTTTCCTACACCATCTTATTATCGAGTGTTGTAATCTTGCAAAACAAATACAAAAAGGAAATATATATATATATATAATACATCTCCACATCTCGACACACACAAAAAGTGATATGTTGTTTGCTCTCGTGATCTAAGATGTTATGCCACAAAACAAATTTTGTTACGTACCAAAAGTCATGAAAAATACATATTAAGATATCTTATAATATTGTATTTATATTAAACTGGAAACTTACTCGGCATTGCCGGATAAATAT
>OZ024743.1:340943906-340976406 GCA_964016885.1 Eledone cirrhosa
AATCAATATTGTTCAGTAAAAGCACCATGTTAACAGCGAATACATACGATTAACCATTTGAAGATGGTTTCAGGAAGACTACAGTTCAATGATTCGAATCAGTAAAATATTCCATTATCTTATTCTTTTAATGTTGTATTCATTTGTTGGTTTTAATCACTGCACTGTGGCCAACCTGGAACCCCGCCTTTAAAATTTCAGGCAGTTGCATCGACACCAGAGCTCATTGTTGCCTGCTTCTTACTTTAACGATCTGTATCAGTTAAAGCGTTAAGTTACTACGCATAACGGGGGCCCATGGTAAAGGACTCCTGTTTTTAAACCGGTGTAAACAAAACACAGATAAGGACTCACGCACACACAGATATACAGAAACACACACAGACAGACACACACACATATATGCGTATGTGTGTGTGTGTTTATATATATGTGCGTTATTTGTAATATGTAATAAAGTTTACAAAAAAGCTGCACTTTATATATATATATATATATATATATATTAGTTTTGCGAGGTTTTTGATATGAAATCGTGTGTCGAAACAAATATTGTTATACTTGGGGAGGGTCATATTTGTGTAATAATATTCCCAGAATTAATAACAGAACACACTCACTGTTTGGTTGGTTTTCGCCCCTGTGTCTTTTATATCGGTCAATTTAATTTATTCGGTCCTCAATGTTGCCATTGACTGACCAACGGTCAAAAATACAGATACAATATAGACACAAACACATATATATAGTCTATCAAAGTTCTTTCGTTGCACATCTGCAACATCGTCAGTGGTGCTATTATGTTTCCTCCCGTTGCATTGTATGCCTACGCCATCTTTATTTAGTCTGTTTATTTATTTATTTATTTTTGTTTATTTTCTTATGCGTGCGTTTGCGTGTGTGTATAGTGTTTTGTTTGATGTGTGTTCTTGTTTGGGTGACTGTGTATTGGTTAATGTATTCTATCTTAGATTACTAGTGTGTGTTTATATGTGTTTGTTGTTATTGTGCTTGTGTATGCATTTATTTATTTATTTTATTTATTTATTTATTTATACTTCTCTTAAATTAAATAAATAAATAAATAAATACGCAAGCAAAATAACAACAAACACATATAAACACACACTAGTAAACTAAGATAGAATACATTAACCAATACACAGTCACCCAAACAAGAACACACATCAAACAAAACACTATACACACACGCAAACGCACGCATAAGAAAATAAACAAATAAATAAATAAATAAACAGACTAAATAAAGATGGCGTAGGCATACAATGCAACGGGAGGAAACATAATAGCACCACTGACGATGTTGCAGATGTGCAACGAAAGAACTTTGATAGACTATTTATATGTGTTTGTGTCTATATTGTATCTGTATTTTTGACCGTTGGTCAGTCAATGGCAACATTGAGGACAGAATAAATTAAATTAACCTATATAAAAGACACAGAAGCAAAAACCAACCAAACAGTGAGTGTGTGCTGTTATTAATTCTGGCAATATTATTACACAAATATGACCCTCCCCAAGTATAACAATATATATATATATATATATATATATATATATATATATATCCCACTCTACTACCCTAAGTATTGAGTACTTTGGTGCGTTATGGTCCATCTGGTTCCTTACCACAATTCCTTCGTTATATATATATATATATATATATATATATATATATATATATATATATATATATATATATATACATATATATACATATATATATATATATATTTCAACTGTTGAAAATTGCAAACTTGACTGTCACCACAGAATATGAAGATTGCGAAAGCATGACAGTACTTGTTCAATTAACACTTAACATTTAATATTCTACCATACTATTTCATTCTAATACCATTATAATTTTAAAGGATTGTAAATAAAGGAGTAAATCAGACAAAGTTGGAATTTCTGTTATTAATATAATCCTCTATACACAATAATACACACCCGTATATATATATATATGAATAAAGTTAGTTCTTCATCAGTGATCTTCCAACCATCATTGGTATTTCATCGCTTTAAAGACCATATACCTCCGGTTGGTGCGAGCAACGGCTAAAAAAAGTCGCTGGGACACGTAAATAAAGGGGACACGAGAGTGTAAACAAACAAAGATGGTGAAGCAACGAAAAGTGAGGAAGAAGGAATCAAGTCCCAAATTTCCATGAATAAAAGTTCGATGAAAGCGTGAACGAGAGAGAATAAAGACCATCAAACCCGGTTGGAATGTGAGCAAGGAAGGAATTCCGTACAGGTCTAACGGGAGGAAGAAGGAATCTAGTCTGTGAATTCGGTAAACATAAGTTTTGTGAAATCGTAGACGAGAGAGAGAAAAAAAAGGAAACCTGCCTGACCAAGGGTGCGAAAGAAAAGAATTACGCACAGGTCAAACGGGAAGAAGGAGGAGGAAGAGAGGTAGTAACAGAGAGTGAGTGAGTGAAGGGTGAGGAATAGGCTAACAGAGAGAGTGACTGCTAGAGAGGGTAAAGATACAGAGAAAGAGGAAACAGTAAGAACGAAATAGACGGGTCACAGCGATGGAAAAAATATGTGTAAATATGAGAATAAACGTGCTGATATATATATACATATCTGTGTGTAGTCGACAGGCTGTTGCTAGATTTCGACTGCTGAATAAAAAGAATAAAAGCAAAAAATGAAGTAACTTTTGACCTCATTGAACATTCTAACTTTAACTTGAGACATGTTTAGAGAGAAATATATAATCGATTGATTGAAATTTTACCAAATTCAATTCCATATTTTTCGAAAACTACCGCGTTGATACCTTCGTTGTCAGAATATTAGAGTGTGTCTTGTAACTTAAGAAATATATGTAGAAAATACATCCGATACTCTTATTCTTGAATATCTAGATTTTGTGAGACCTATCATGGCCATGTAGATAAATTGTTCGGTTTTCAAATCCGAGGTTTTGGGTTCGATCAAACTCAGCTGTACATCATTCTGACCCAATATGCAACATGTGTATCCGGTTCGGTTATATTCAGCAATAGCTTATAGTGATTTAAAATCTATCTGTAATGGGCCAACAAGTTAGTTGGCATGCAAGAGATAGTGTGCCATATTTCCTCAAAATTCCCCTCGTTGTGTCTTAGATACCAGTGTTGTTTTTAATTATCCCCAGTTAGGCTTGATAGAGCGTAGCTATATTCATGGGTCAGCTCTTCTTGTTTTCATGTAAGACCAAATTCTCGTGATTTTAAGGAAATGCAGCTGCTACTTTCTGCAGGTCTAGCGACTTAGTAATGTCCCGTTGTTACCAGTGTAACTGATAATGGCCATTGGTATTTTGTAATACATTTTAAATGTATCTGACATGATACCATAAAATGATTTACATTGATCTTTACAGACTAACATGTATTGAACAAATAATCGCAGTTTTATTGATTTTAACATAGGCTCAATTCAGGCATGTAAAACTTTATCTTAATACAAAGGTAATCAAAAGTTCTCAGGAGCCATTTGTGTCTTCTAGACTATTCTCTTATTGAATCGTAAACATTTACATAGACATTATATACTTTAATGAATGCTATAGCGTGTGTTCTTTACATCTGGTCTAACTCCCAGGTATATGTTTTAAAAATATATTATATATTTGTAAAAATTAGCTGGCAGTAGAGTTTCTGTGTAGATCGGTTGTCGAAAATACAACATGGCATTAACAAATAGTTTTATGGGCCATAGTTTCACTGAGTATATCTATCGCAAGTGTATATACACACACCACACGAAAGCGATCTTCCCCCTCTCTCTTTCTCTCTCTCGCTCTTTCTATCTCTATATATATATAAAAGTTATTCCGGGTTGAATCGGAGGTAACCACAGTAAGTAAGGTACTCAATACATAGAGGAGTATAAATGTTTTAATATAGAAGAGCTTCTACAGGACTAGAACTCTTTCATTTGTGAGAAATCATCAGGAAGCTGGAAATACCACCACCCACTTGGACAGCCAGCTTCCTGATGATTTCTCACGAATGAAACAGTTCTAGTCCTGTAGAACCTCTTCTATATTAATATATATATATATGTATATATATATATATATAAATATATATATATATATATATATATATATATATATATATATATATATATATATATATATATATATATATATATATATATATATATAGTTATGTAATAAACAACATAAGGCAATTATTCCATTTACCAGTGGTTTCTTAAAAGCAAAAGATTTTGCTTTCAATCCTCAGAATGAAAAAAATCCTGGTCTGTTTATTGAATTTGGATTTTAAAAACAAAAATGCAATCTATATGAAAGTGAGGCTGGAGAAGGAAGAAGGAAAGGAAAAATAAAATAAAACTACACATGCAAACACACACACAAAAACACAAAAGCATACATACACACACACACATATATATATATATATATATATATATATATACATATATATATATATACATATATATATATATATATATATATATATATATACATATATATATATACATACATATATATATACATATACATACACTCATACATACACACACGCACACATATATACACACATATATGTGTATATAAATATACATACGCACATAAATATCAACACATCCATACATACACATACATATATACAACCACACACACATATATACACACATACATACACATAGAAACATAAATATAAATACATATACATACACACATAAACATACATATATATATATATATATACACATATACATATATATATATATGTGTACAAGCATACACATACACAAACATAGCCATACACACATACATATACATACATACATGCACACAATCATACATATATACACACGTACATACATACACATACATAAATGCACTCCTCTACATATTCACACACGCAAATAAATATAAGAAAAAAAAAAATATATATATATATATATGTAGATAAATCTACCAAGAGTTTACGGTAGTGTCCAATCCGTATGAAGAACTCAATGTATTCCGGATATCATGGAAAGAAGAGATGTAATGAAAAACCACTTTCGGTGAAAGATAAACGGTATACAGAGTCAAGATAAAATATTAAATAAATAATGAATAAACAATTCCTTATATTAAACAAAAAAAGTTATATATATATATAACAAATTTTGACAGCGATACAGAAGGCAGCTAACTGGACAGACACGCGTGGTAAGTAATATACACAAATGCACGTATACATACGTACGAAATAGTAAATTCATACACACACTCTCACACATAAATATACATTATGTGTGTATGTATATGTATTTATATTTATGTTTCTATGTGTATGTATGTGTGTATATATGTGTGTGTGGTTGTATATATGTATGTGTATGTATGGATGTGTTGATATTTATGTGCATATGTATATTTATATACACATATATGTGTGTATATATGTGTGCGTGTGTGTATGTATGAGTGTATGTATATGTATATATATATGTATATGTATATATATATATGTATATATATATATATATGTGTGTGTGTATGTATGCTTTTGTGTTTTTGTGTGTGTGTTTGCATGTGTAGTTTTATTTTATTTTTCCTTTCCTTCTTCTTTCTCCAGCCTCACTTTCATATAGATTGCATTTTTGTTTTTAAAATCCAAATTCAATAAACAGACCAGGATTTTTTCATTCTGAGGATTGAAAGCAAAATCTTTTGCTTTTAAGAAACCACTGGTAAATGGAATAATTGCCTTATGTTGTTTATTACATAACTATTAAGCTCTGTTACCTACATAGAGCACTCTTTTTTCCTGGACTTTTACGACGGAATTACTTCATATATATATATATATATATATATATATATATATATATATATATATATATATATATATATATATATATATATATTCACCTACTTGACTGCTGCCTGACAACTTACCTAATACCTTATCATTCTTTCTGTCAGATTTGTTAGAATTTCAGATAGAAGAATGTTTTGTGATATTTATTCCGGCTCTCTGCTCTCTCAGTTCAAATCTCGCCAAGGTGAACTTTGGCTTTCAGCCTTTCAAAGTCAATATAAAAGTACCTGTCTGGTTCTGGAGTTCATTCTTCCGCTTTCCCTTTCTGATATCTCGCTCACCCTTTCTCTCTCACACACACCCCTCTCTCTCATTCTCTCGCTTGCTCTGTTTCTCTCTCACCCTCTACTACAACAATCATGCTGTGTTCAGACTTCGAAATGAGATGAGTTTAGCCATGTTGAAAAATGCCCAACAGACACACGAAAACACACACATACACACACACACACACATATATATATATGTATGTATAAGTATACACACATGCACTCACACACACAAAGAGGACGTATTTATTATGTATATATATATATATATATATATACTTATGTAGTATATATATGAGGTAGACACGAGGTTTTGAGATTTATCAAACATTTTTTTTTAAATTCAGATTAACACAAGGCTCTAGCCTCCCTCAAAGTAGCATCTTCCAAATTCAATGCACATGTTCTAGCTCTCCAGCCACATCTAGAAGGCCGCTATGTAGTCCTCTAAATTGAAGGTGTCCCGGACACTTGTCACACCCTCTTTCATCTCCTCCACATCCCCGAAAGGTTACATCTGAGCTTCTCCTTCATCTTCGAGAACATCCAGAAGTCGCATGGAGCTACGTCTGGCAGTGTTATGCTGGCAAGCGCTCCATAGTTAAAAAACCAGAGCTAAACATAAAACGCCATCCAAACTGAAAAAGTGGTCAAGAAGGCATTAACCACCTAAGCCCAAAAAAACAAGTCAAGCTAAACAGGTCAAACAAAATAAATGATAAAATCATATATATATATATACATATAACCGACCTGGACCCATTGGAATTGATGGTAAAATCCAAATGCAGGGTTTCTATGACACCTAAATCAATAAGACTGTCTTCTTAAAACTATAAGCTTTTGGTATAATAATCGAACAAGGAATATCACGTTATCAACATGTATTTTGCTCTGCACCAACATTGTGAATATGTATATATAAATGTACGTATTGTATATTTAATAATTGTTTCTACTTTTGGGACAAGGCCAGGAATTATCTCAGTACATTACTGGTACTTTATTTCATCGACCCCGTAAGGATGAAAGGCAAAGTTAACCTTGGCAGGATTTGAACTCAGACCATAAAGGGCCGTAACTCTTTGCTGCAAAGCATGGCGTCCGGCTCTCTACCGATACTGCCAATCCACCAGCCTTGTATATTTAATAATATACTGCATGTTTATTTTAAAACATTTTGAAAGCCTCTCGCTATGAATTTAAGGTAGTGATTAACGTCACATACCTAGCTTCCTCAAAAACAAAAGGAAAGGGAAAGACATATATAGACACACTCGAGGTGTTTCTCTAGAGTTTCCATCTAACATATTTGAAGCTACTACAGAAGACACTTCCACAGATTGCCAGACTATGAGATCGAAATGAGAAGTACATTGTTAAAGTGAAATGTTCTGAGGTACACATCATGGCGGCTTAATCATCGTTACTTCCTAGTAGCCATTTGCGTTTATTTAGCAAACTTTCACTAATACGTCCATATTTATCTAATTATTTTCCTTCACCAATTACATTGTTATTCTTCTGCACATACATTTTGTCTTATGTTTATATTTATGATCGAATGGTCTTTTCATGAAGTGTAAAGAAAAGCACAGATGTACTTTTATATATAGTTCGCAAAACAATGAAAAGTAATTAAACGAATCGAATACAAATTATCCCCCGAAACTCACACTCACATATGAATGCATGTATGCATCCATGTATGTATGTATGTATGTATGTATGTATGTATGTATGTATGTATGTATGTATGTATGTATGTATGTATATATATTTGTACATATATAATTGTATATATATCTCTCTATATATATATAGTCCACAGACATATAATATATATATTTGTATATATATATATATATGTGTGTGTGTGTGTGTGTGTGTGTGTGTGTGTGTGTGTATATATTTATATGTGTGTGTGTGTTTGTATGTGTGTGTATTTGCATATATACATATGTTTATGTATATATTTCTATGGGCATACATACACACACATACACACAGAGGCATATATATATATATATATATATATATATATGTGTGTGTGTGTGTAAATGTACGTGTGTGTGTTCATATGTTTCTTTATACTTACTTCTACCAGTTTTTCTCCCATCTCACAGATGTCCATGATTGTATTAATACTGTATTTGTTTATATTCTCGTACAACATTATTTGTTCAATACACCCAGAAGGTACACGTGTTGTATATTACCGTACATTAATATTCGTTTATTGCTCCTTACGCTCTGAGTTCTAATCCACCATTGTCATGTTGATATATCATGTATTGTGGAATCGAAGAAATAAGTATCGGAGAAATACTGGGTCTATACACTCGGATTAGAGGAATGATGGAAAAAAATTGATTAAATTTAGTTTGCTGCACTTTAAAGTAATCGATTGCTATATAGCCTGTATCAGGCGAATTAATTTTGGGAAAGAATTTGCGGCTGTTTCGGTAAATTCGAGTATGTTCGGTAGTTTACGATTGGAGTAGGCTGTTGAGTTTTATGGATGATTAATAAGACTGATATGACATTATTTAAAGGGCGGTGGATTGGGAGTATCGGTAGTGGGTCGGACGTCATGCTTTAGAGTTACGGCCTTTTGCGGTATGAGTTCAAATTCCGCCGATGTTAATTTTGTTTTTTATCCTTACGGGGTCGATAAAATAAAGTACTAGTCACGCACTGGGGTCGATTTAATCGACTTTCCCCTCCCCCAAAATTGATGGCCTTGTGCCTATATAAGAAACCATTATTTAAAGGGCGGTGGATTGGTAGAATCGGTAGAGGGTCGGACACCTTGCTTTGCAGCATAGAGTTACGGTCCTTTACGGTCTGAGTTCAAGTCCCGCCGAGGTTAACTTTACATTTTATCCTCACGACGTCGATAAAATAAAGTACCAGTAATGCACTGGGGTTATTGCTCGCCTTGTGCCATAAGTAGAAACAATTATTTACTTTCTTTCAATCCTACCCTTTGATGCCCTATCTGAATATATTTTTAAAGTACTTAAGTGTCGCTGTCAAAATGAGCTCTTGTTCTTCTATATGGGTCATGTTGAGTCCTCTATAGATTTTTTATATACTATTAGTACACATCATCATATACACATTGCCTTTTAGAGATAGAATTATATATTCCATGTTGAATAATTTTGCTCTTCAGTAGTTTGGAATAATTTCGTGAAATGTTGAAATGTGAAATGCACTTGAAAACATTTCACCTAGAATCAAATTAAGTATTTTTACGTTCTGAGTTAAAATGAATAGAAATAAATTTAACATTTTATATTTTCGGAGTTGAAGAAATGCGTACTTGGGAAGTATTGATATTTTGACCGTGTTTATATTTTGGCTTTGTGATTCTTCGTGAAACTTCAAATTGTTTGCATTAAGCTGTAGGTTATCTTTATGCTGGCCTTGGTGAATATCTAATGGAGTTCGTGGTCTATCAGGAAGTATATTTTGATCAGTGAGTGACAGTCTTTTCGGAACTGTTTCGCATGAATGTTATGTTGTGGGATATATCATATGATATATATATTTCTAAATCTTTCATGGTGTGGGCTATTTGTTTCCTGACATGGCTGTATCCAGGCGTTCAATTTTAGTATTATCTATTCATTTCAGATGTTACTTTGTGGACGGACTATGCCCGAACGGTTAATTAGTACGTTTCTCCATCATTAGGTCCCGGGTTTGGTTACATTGCGGAAAATTGTGTGCGTCATTTACCGTAGCCTCGCATCGACCTATGCCTTGTGAGTGAAACTGAGTTGACTGTTTAGAAGTCCGTTGGATTGATAGTACATGCAATTAAAAAAGACAGCCGTGTTGCATATTGTATCATGTTGAATTTCTTTGAGAATTAAGTTAAGGAAACACGCGTCGGTGGAATGTTCAGTCACTTACACGTTAATGTTATGCAGAGGCTGTTCCATTGAACGAAAAATTGGAACAGATGGTAATGTATTGGTGCTTTAGGCCATACGGTTGACAGCCTTCAGTGGGATGGGCGGTTAGTTTTTATATGACTGTAAGATGTAATATTTAGTTTCTGCAAGGACTGGAAAGATTCTTAGTTTAATTTAAAGATAAGGCCAAAGATATTTACTGTCTTCAGTTTATTCGATTGCCCCTGCCTTGCTGAATTAAGGTGAATGCTGTTATCATGGTAAATGCTGTTATTCCTTCTACGCTATTCGAACACTTGAGACCGTCATCCCTGTGTATGTATATGTTAGTGTTGCAACCCCCCACCCCTTTTTAATTTCATTGCTACTCCCTGTGGCATCAAACCTACTCATCCCATCTTCCTAAATAGGATATATCTCCGCGTTATCTTGGTGATACATATATGATTTCGTGCGGTGTTTGTGTATGTTCTAGCGAAGTCGATAGTTTTAGAAAGCCTTCGCTTATTGGAATATAATAGCCGCCAATTGTGCAAAATCTAAATATATTTTACTTTACGATAACATTGAAATGCTATGATAACTAGGGCGCTGTCATTTCAAAATCGATAAGCATTATTTAGACTTGTAGTCACTAACAATACACAATATATAGATTTATATGTTTGGAGAAATTATACTGATGTTTATCGGATTATATATATTATATATTTCCTCTTTTTCATTAATTCAGGGCCACCGTGTATAATATATCAGTATTAACAAACGTTTAAATATCCATTTTAATATATTTTTAATAGTTTAATTTTAGTTTAATACATGAATATACTGTACCGATTGTGTTGTTATTTCTGTTTAGCTTTTACATACATACATACACACATACGTTCACACACACACACAAACATATATATATATATATAATATATATATATATGAAATTATAAATGTAAGCTAACGCCGTATTTTGACTAAAGAAATTAAAGAAAATTATTTAGCCTGATAGTGGGGTTAAGAACCCTCGAATAAATAGAAAAAGATGAGTATTGACGTACATGTACGTCAATACTCATCTTTTTCCATTTATCCGAGGGTTCTTAACCCCACTATCAGGCTAAATAATTTTCTTTAATTTCTTTAGTCAAAATACGGCGATAGCTTACATTTATAATTTCAAAACTCGCTCGCTGTTTCGAAAATATTCTTACTATATATATATATATATATATAAAGAAAAAAAGATGAAATCGAAAATGCAACTGGAGTCTTATTTAAAAAAATATATATAGATTTATTTGGTTCCTTTACCGGTTTCACAGTTCTTCTGCTTTTCAAAAGTAGAGTTGAGATGGAGGGGCTGTGGTCAGTGATTAATTTGTTATGTTATGTGTCTCTCCTTTGTTCTGTCCTACACCATCTTGAATGTATGTTTTGTGTCACACACATGTATATGCCTGTCTCTTTCTCAATATTGGGACTTGAAACATTAGGGAGCGTTTTTGTATCGTGCATGAACAGAAAAAAATGAATAGAATAGCAACAACAACAACAATACACAAACACACAATAGTGAACTAAGATAAATATAAATAAATATACACAGATACAATAACAACTACACATAAATATACATAGATACAATAACAACTACACATAAATATACATAGATACAATAACAACAGGAGAAAACATAATAGCACCACTGATGATGTCACAGGTCGGTGATGAAAGAACTTTGATAGGCTATATATATATATATATATATATATATATAAGTTGAAAAAAAATGAAAACGAAATTTCATTTCTCACTCTTAGTATGGCACTTACTTAAATGTAAGTATGTATGTATACGTACATACATATATGTATACAGACGTACAGTAGCATGCATATATATATATATATATATATATATATATATATATATATATACATATATACATACAGGTACACATACATATATGCACGCATCAGTTTAGCGGACGCTTATTATAACGCCGCTTTGTTCGTTTGTAAACAAACTGAACAACCTGAATTTATGCCATACGGTGTTAAGGCAACCACGTCACCTTTTTGTTCAACACTGACACAGGAACGATGTACTAGTTTCAAGCTTGTTAGCTATCATCAGCACCGTATACCCATCTGCCAGATAGTTGAACGTTCGAAAGTATATACTTTCCTTATGAAAATTAACGGCTGAAAATTAGCGTCCGCTAAACTGATGCGTGCATATATATATGTGTACCTGTATGTATATATGTATATATATATATATATATATATATATATATATATATATATATATATATATATATATATATATATATATATATATATATATATATACATACATACTTATATATATATATATATATATATATATATATATATATATATATATATATATATATATATATATATATATATATATATATATATATATAGCGGCGATGAATTAATTTTGCGAGGTTTTTTATATGAAATCGTGTGTCGAAACAAATATTGTTATACTTGGGGAGAGTCATATTTGTGTAATATTGCCAGAATTAATAACAGAACACACTCACTGTTTGGTTGGTTTTCGCTTCTCGCTTCTGTGTCTTTTATATCGGTAATCTAACTTACTCAGTCCTCAATGTTGCCATTGACTGACCGACGGTCAAAAATAATACAGATACAATATAGACACAAACACATATATATATTTTATCATAAATCTTTCGTTGCACATCTGCAACATCGTCAGTGGTGCTATATTTTCCTCCTGTTGTATTGTATGTCTACGCCATTTTTATTCAGTCTGTCTATATATTTATTTATTTATTTGCTTGTTTGTTTATTTTATTTTGTCTTCTTTGCCCATGCGTTTGCGTGTGTGTAAAGTGTTTTGTTTGCTGTGTGATGGGTGACTAGTGTTTGTTTATGTGCTTGTTGTTATTGTGCTTGTGTATGTATTTATTTATTTATTTATTTATTTATTTTATTTTATTTACTTATTTATACTTCTCTTATGTCAGTGTTGTTTGTTTGGGTGTTTTTGTTATTCCATTCATTCTTTCTGTTTAGTCTTGGTCTTCTAATTTCTATTTCACTGGCCTCTCTGATTTGCCTATCTGCTGGGTCATTTCTATGTTTAGATATTATTCTAATTTCTATGTTGTCTATGTTACCGTCATGTTGTTGTCTAGCATGTTCGTATAGTACGGACCCGTTTTTTCGTCCTTTTAGTTCCCCCCAGTGTTGGTCTATCCTTTCACCTATGCTACGAGCTGTCTCACCTATGTATGTTGTTGTCATGTTTCTGCAAGTACCCTCTGTACATCTTATGCTATAGCCTACGTTTCTAGTTTTACAGTTTATCCGGGGGTTCACCTTACATATGATACATTTCCTATTGGTACAGTGGGTTTTCTTAAAAGGGTAGGTTTTGCTGATCAGGGATTTTATGGTGGTTCCTGGCTTTTCTCCCACCTTTATTTTTAAGTCGGTCTTTCTCAGGGCCTTTCTACACTGGTTAGCTAATTTCCCTCCAGGGGTAGCGTCCACAAACATGACACTCTAGTATCTCTGGTTGTCGTACCATGAGGTGGCTTTCCCTATCTTATCTCTAGCCCTATCTAAGCTATTGCATGATTTGCTCCTGTATAATGGGCAAATTCCTTTCATGTCCAGTTCTATGAGGGTCTTATACTTCTCCATGGTTCCTTCGTATACTCTGACTCTGTCTCTTTGGTTGTAGCCAGAGAACTGCATACGGTTGATGAAGTGTTGGATGTGTCCTTCCATTTCTGTTGGGTCGCACATGCGGGACACATTCTTCATCACTCGTACCAAATCTGCGATCAGAATATTAAACTTAGCACTACTGGACATTGCTGAGTTTTTGAGTATCAGGTATTTGGAGGCCATGGGTTTAGCATAGTGTGAGTGGAGAATTTGGGCTTTCTCGTCTATAGTGTTAATCCAGAGTTCTGTGTCTAATACAGGTAGTCTATTGTTAGGGTGTTTGGAAGGGAAGTCGATAGTTACAGTTATACCCTGGTGTATGGAATTAGCTATCTGCTGGATGCTTTCCCTCGTGCTACGTTCTAAATCAAACTTGTTAGTGCTCTCTAGTGGGGGTGTTCTTATAACTATATTGATATCGTCTACATAACGAGAGTACATGATGAGGTCTATGGAGCTCTCATTAAGGAGATCTTTAAGTCTCCTTTCCCACCATACCATAAAAGGTTGGCAACATCACCAGCTATGCTGACGCCGATGGCTGCTCCCTCATTTTGGGTGTAGATCTTCTCGTTGAACATAAATATGTGGCCCTTTAGGGTAGTTTTGATACTAGCCCCTATTGCATGTGCGACCATTTTTCTTACCTGATCATTGTTTTGGAATAACAAAAACACCCAAACAAACAACACTGACCTAAGAGAAGTATAAATAAGTAAATAAAATAAAATAAAATAAATAAAGAAATAAATAAATACATACACAAGCACAATAACAACAAGCACATAAACACACACTAGTCACCCATCACACAGCAAACAAAACACTATACACACACGCAAACGCATGCGCAAAGAAGACAAAATAAAATAAACAAACAAGCAAATAAATAAATAAATATATAGACAGACTGAATAAAAATTGCGTAGACGTACAATACAACAGGAGGAAAATATAGCACCACTGACGATGTTGCAGATGTGCAACGAAAGATTTATGATAAACTATATATATGTGTTTGTGTCTATATTGTATCTGTATTATTTTTGACCGTCGGTCAGTCAATGGCAACATTGAGGACCGAGTAAGTTAGATTACCGATATAAAAGACACAGAAGCGAGAAGCGAAAACCTACCAAACAGTGAGTGTGTTCTGTTATTAATTCTGGCAATATTACACAAATATGACCCTCCCCAAGTATAACAATATATATATATATATATATAAATATTTATACACATACACAAACCCATATATATATATATATATATATATATATATATATATATATATATATATATATATATATATATATATATACTGTAGTGATTTCCAGACGTTGACTGAGATCGGTCTGTCCGTCTCTCCGTTGTTTTTTTCCATATTCTTTGTCCCGGGAAAAAGAATATGGAAAAACACAGCGGAAAGACGGACAGTCCCATCTCAGTCAACCTCTGGAAATCACTACGGTTTCGATTTATTAAGGTCGATACCAACTTTCCAGGCAAATTACATAAATATAGAGTGCGAATGGGGAGAAATAGTAAAACAGAAGAACGTTCTCCAACGTGCAGACAAAGAAGGACACTGACACGTAGAAAAGATAAGAAGGGAGAATAGGGAAAACAGGCCGGGCTTTGTGATGTCTATTATATATAAGTAAATGTATGCCTCCGATGGCTGAGCTCCGGCCGTTTCTACAACTATATCTGATCTGAAGCGCCGGTATTCGGGCGGCGGGAATGTAGTTGGCCTCCTCGGGGAGTAGAATCCATATATGGGCAGACAGTCTATGCATAAAAAATCTTTAAAGTTCTCTTGTTTTTCGTTTTTTTTCGTGGAATGGTCAGTGATCGGGGAGGTTTGTACATTCATTCTAATGTACCACTTCGTATAGTTAGCTGTTTTAGTCCTGCTTTATCTTGATAAATGTATTAAATTATCTTTATCTAGGGCTGTGGGTAGGTATGTCTATCAAAGCATTAATCACCTGGTTGGCTTCTTGATTTATTATAGTCAGACTGGCAAAACTATGAAAAACTAAACGGAATGATTCCTCGGAGAATTGGGTGATTAAATCTGCTGATCTGAAAATGTTAGGCCTGCTAGTAGATCGCAAACGTATTTAAGAAAGAATTCTACCTTATCAAAAACATTTATAGCATGTCTGTAAAATTAACATTGTACTTAGCTACATTAGGTTCTAAACGAAAAAACCAAAACAAAAAAAAAACAACGAGATAAATTTTAATTTTGGATTATCTAAGTCAAAGGAATTAGTATTATGCGTTTATTTATTTATTTATTTATTTATTTATTTATATTTATCTACGATTTGCTGAATGGCTAAGAATTTATACGCTATTACTGTATCCAATCATCATAGAAATTTCTAGTTTTCAATTGCTCTATGGCCCGGGAAAGGCGGCATTTTCACTTATTTACTTATTTCGTACGCAAATAAATCTACAATTAATGTTACAGATAGTTTTTGTTATTTTGATTCTCCTGCTATCGTTAGTTTGCTAAGCATCTAGAGCAGGCATGGGCAACCTTTTTCGAGTAGCCAGCCACAAGGGCGAATTTACATTCGCGCTCTCATTAAAAAAAAGGGTGTCAACTCAGGTTGTTTTGATTTTCTTCAGAATTCGTAAAAATAATAGAAAGATAAATTACGACAGGAAAGTTGGGGTAACAAATCAGAAAGATTTCAATTAGATGACCTAGGCGAGTCATTCAAAAAGCTTCGCGGGCCGCAGGTTGCCCATGACTGATCTAGAGTAGTATGAATTTTTATTTTATATATATATATATATATATATATATATATATATATATATATATATATATATATATATATATGCCACTCCGTCGGTTACGATGACGCGTTTTCTTGTTGATCCGATCAACACAACAGCCTGCTCATGAAATTAACGTGAAAGTGGCTGAGCATTCAACAGACTCCCGTATCCTCATTGTAGTTCTTAGGGAGATTCAACGTGTTACAAAATGTGACAAGGCGGACTCTTCGAGTTACATGTATAACTCATTTTTGCCAGCTGAGTGGACTGGAGCAACGTGAAATAAAGGGCCTTGCTTAAGGCCACAATCTACCGCCGGGAATCAAACTCACGAACTTACGAATACCCTAACCACAAAGCCACGAGCCTTCACAATTGTCTATTATATGATAGCTTAAAAAAAGGCCCGCATGACTTAGTCTTTAGAATATACATTCAAAATAGGGAGCGCACAGGACAAAGAATATGAAAAAAACAAAACAAAACAAACAAAACAAAACAAACAAAAACAAATGGAAAGACGGACAATCCCAACTCTTTAGAAATTCTACAGTTTAGATATATATATTTCTTATATATATATTCACTGAATTTAGCCATTGGCACAATGGTACTGCTTTTGCTTAATACTATTTACAGACTTGATACTATGTTTATACGCCCCAGGAATTTCTTTCTGTTTGTTCTTTGATTTGGCTACCTTTTGTCCGTTGGTTTTCTAAGTTGCTTTCTTCTTTGCGCATAGGATTTGAAGCAATCTCTTTTAAATTTTGATCAATTGGACTTTTGTGAATCTATACTTCTTTTGTTGGACATTGGATTTGTAAGTCTTTTATATTCACACTGTTTCAATTTGGGACTTGTTAGTTAACTGTATATTTCAGAATCACTTCCTCCTCATTTTCTCCCATTTCCCTCTCCATTCCAATATGTTATATATAGCACAAGGCCAGGATTTAGAAGAAGAAGAAAGTCGATTATATCGACACGAGTACTTAACCGAAACTTTATGATGCTATATACAATACATATTTATTTATTAAAAGGCTAAACGTTTCTGCGGGGAGAAATACACAACGGCAAACAAAGATAAATACGCGAGATTATCAAGTCAAGCCAGCATCTAATATTGAACAGATGTAGTTGAATTGTGTTCTATACCACTTTGAGGAAGTGTGCCAAACATTTTAACATTTAATAATAGACACTAACATTAAGAAGTAAACGACAAGACATTATAACTCTTTTAGTTTCTTCCTAAATGGTTAAATGATTATTTCACTATCATTTAAATGGAGGTGTTCGATAGTGTGTTAAACTTGCTATAGATAACACTACGAAATTCTCCATAGGCTCCACAGAGTATACTTTCAAATCTAAGAATAACCAATACATTTCATTCCCACAGTAGGGAAACAGAGGTATCACGTCTCCTAAATACATCTGGAATTTTGAAGGACACATATACCCTTCGGTGTTTTATGAAATTTTGATCACACGTCTCTATACGATTATTTCACCACCCCTCGTTTTATATAATTGGTTTGACCAAATCCGTGTGTATTGTAACCTGTTTTATTATAAGATGTATCGTATTGCATGGGCAAACCCTTGTGGTCAATAAACAGATATTTACTATCGGTGAATTGGCAGTATCGGTAGAGGGTCGGACGCCATGCTTCCCAGCATAGTTACGTCCCTTTACGGGCTGAGTTCAAATCCCGTTGAAGTTAACTTTGCCTTTCATCCTTACGGGGTCGATAAAATAAAGTACCAGTAATGTACTGGGCAATTGCTGGCCTTGTGCCAAAATTAGAAACAATTATTATTACTTCCAAATTTGATGTAATGAGAGAAATCATTAAAACGTGGGGAAAATGCTTTGCAGCATATGTTCCGGCTCTTTACGTCCTGCGTGTTTATCTTACCATGGTCAATTTTGACTTTCATCCATCAGGGATCGATAGAATAAAGTGCCAGTACAGAACTTGGTCTATATAATGAATTTATTCTCAACACATTGCTGACCTTCTGCCTGAATTAGAAACCATTATTATTATTGTTACTTTGATATCTCACTCATTGTTGTTATTTAACAGGGAAATTTGCCCTAATGAATATCAAGCCACTACCTGCAGCCTCAGATATTCAGGAAGTATCGGAGGTTCCTTGCTGTTCTCAGTAGGCATGCCCACTGGAGTGTCCCCAAAAAGGGAGCTGGGCTAATGTTCTTTAACCAGTCTTGGAAGCTTTTCGAGATAGTACCCCGTGCTCCTATGGCGGGAATGGGAGGTGGGGTAGCAGTGCTTTTTATGAAAATTCAGAATCTTGAGATAAGATGATCTTCCTGGACCCGGACGGTAAGTTGCTGGTCCTGGACGTGAGCAATAATGAAGGTGGTGCTTTTAGACTGGTGGCCGTCTACGCCCCAACCGGGACGGACGGCTGGAATTCTCTAGGTGCTTGGAAGACGTTTTGGGAAAGTTTCCCCCTTTTCTGTTAGCGGACGATTGGAACGGTATCTTAGATGCACGCTGGAATTGTGTGTGAGTTGTTGATAGGAGCTAGGATTGCAAAAGCCTAAAGTACCTGATCAATCAGTGCCAACTGTCTGACAGGTACCGACAAGATTCCCCTAATGCGCCAGAGTGGACCTGGACCAACCACATAGGATTATCTAGATCGTATATAGATAGGTTTTTCGTTAGCTCAAGAAGCGATTAGAAATGGCAATACAACTGACGTGTTAGAAGCGAGAACCACGATTCAGTCCTTAATGGGCAGAGACCAACGCGTGCTAAACGATTTCAGGAAGATGTGTTCGGCCTTTCGCTAGTACTTTGCTCAGCTGTTCAGAGTGAGCAGGGAATCACAGATAGTAGCGGACTGCAGTTACTGCATCGACGGCCTATAGCGTCTCTCACCAGACGATGCTGAGTGCTGCGAAAGGCCAATAACTTAAGCCGAGATTCGGAATGGCCTGATAGGTTGTACGATGTGTGAAACATGCGCTGAGGCTACGGCATCTTTCGTTATGAGTTGTGAATAAGTGTGGTCGACGTTTGTGGACTGCAGTCCTTGTTCAAGAAGAAAGTGAGACTGGGCGACTGACATCTAGAAAATTTGCTAGGGGCTCACTGCCCTCTATCAGGAGGACAATGTGGTTAGCAGAAATTCCACTCTAGGATTCTATTAGTGGTGGCCATGTGCGATTACGCTCTTGGAGAAGTGCTGGGCGTCGACAAAATCGAACTACCAGTCTGTTCGGGAGATCTTTCGAACTGGGGACTATGGATAACTTCCAGAACTCCCTCGATTGCCAGGGCCACTAGGGGCGACTGTCGGTTAGGGATACACTCTACAGGCCCGGAAGTGAGGTCAGATGAGCCTGCCCAAGATGCGCGCAGAACGAACGACGAAACCGTTCCGCACGCACGCGTCTAATGACCGTGCATTACTGATTTGTAATGTCATATCGAACAGCTTGGATGGATTCGGCTATCGACTGTGTCCATAGTGAAGATCGCCTCGCTGCCTTTTTTTGGTCGGGAAGGGCAGGCAGTTTTCCTCTGACTGGTGACCTTTGAGAAAGTCGTTGTGTGGTGGGTGAGGTGGAAAGGACTGTTGACTGACACTTCTCTTCGGTCAATCCCTTTTTCAAGTTTCTCTTGGAAAGGAAGGTGAGTGTGGAGAGAGAAGTGCTGCCCACCCCAGTACATTTGTTAAAAGATGGGTGAATGTTGCGAGAGTTTCCCGTGTGAATGGGCCTACTCTGAGCATGTGCCAGTAGACTGGCTGATTTGAAGAAGAGAGGGTTGCCTTCTTCGAGCGTTCTCGGATCATCGGGTTGTTCAGTATTAGTGGGATTCCTGATTCGCTCCTGGAATATTCATTGTTGTAATTGTTTTGTTTATTGTTATTGTTTTTTATATATTTTGTTTACTCGATTTTATTGTACCCCCCCCCCCCCACTGTCCCTGTCTATTGCATTGTCTACCCTATGTAGGTCCGTGTGGCCAATAAAGAAACAATTATTGTTATTATGGTCGGACGCCATGCTTTGAAGCATAGTGTTACGCCCTTTTACGGTCTGAGTTTAAATCCCGCCTAGGTTAACTGTACCTTTCATCCTTATGGGGTCGATAAAATAAAGTACCAGTAACGTACTGGTATAATTTGTGACCTAGTGCCACAAGTAGAAACAATTATTATTGTTATTAGTAATAGTAGTAATAGTAATAGCAACAGCAGAAGCAGCAGCAATAGTGGTAGTAGTAGTAGTGGTAGTAGTAGTAGTAGTAGTAGTAGTAGTAGTGGTAGTAGTAGTAGTAGTAGCAGTAGCAGTAGTAGTAGTAGCAGTAGTAGTAGTGGTAGTGTTAGTAGCGGTAGTAGTAGTAGTAGTAGTAGTAGTAGTAGTACTAGTAGTAGTAGTTATAGTACTACTACTAATATTAGACCAGTGAGTGGGCAGTATCTGTAGAACCTTGGACAACATGCTTTTCGGCATATTCTTATGCCGAATTCTTTACTTTCTTTGTTCAAATCCTGCGCGTTATCTTTGCCTTTCACCGTTACGGTGTCGATACATAAATACCAGTAACGCACTGGGCTCGATTTAATCGACTCTTCCCTTCCCTTCATATTGGTGACCTTGTGCCAAAAGTAGAAATAATTATTATTAATGTATTCAATATCATTATGATGCCTACTAAATGTCAAGTGTAAACTAAGGATGTATTATAATTCATAATACTAGGTATATCACTGATAAGGAAATAGAATCATGTTATATAATTAGATACTTCTCATCTCATCAATAGTTTCGTATATAACGCCGAATGTACGATCAATGGAATATTATCTTTGCTAGAAGTGCATAATTTAATCATCTCAGCATACTCATAATAGTTTTGATCATCGACACCATAATCACCAGAATAATTATCACCACCGTGATCATAGGTTTCATTATCCTCTTCTCCTTCGTCGTCATCATCATCCTCATCATTATCCTCTTCCTCCTTCTCATCATCATTATAATCATCTTCATGGTCGTCATCATCGTCGTCGTTGTCGTCATCTTCATAATCACCGTTTAGTTAGAAGATATACTTATTTTCTGATGCGGACCCCAAAGATTTCTAAACTTGATTCAAGATATTTATAATTGCTTTTCAATCTACAGGCCAATACATTAACCTGGCATGTTTACGTATCTAAATACACCATGTAACAATTCACATATGCATTCGCACAGTCTTGGTTACCTATATACTGTACACTTATAAAGATTTAAATTAATCGTACTTGGCAGCTGCTTAATACACAATTTAAGAGGAAAGCACAAACGGGGGACAATCCCTTGAATAGTTGTCTGCTGGAGATCACGCACATTTCAACGCATTAAAAACAATATGTCTATGCCCCATTGTGTCAATAACTATTGGCAGTTATTGGGGATAAAAGGAGACAGAAAAGAAATTAAACAGAAGGGGAAAAATAGAAAAAAAACGCAGAGAACATAGCGAAAAAGAGAAGAACACAAGAAGCACATGCACACGCAAACACACACACACACATATGTATATATATCAAATAGGATTAGGTACGACGGAATTATTTCAACATAATTGGTTTATTGCATGATATATTGTTGAAAGGTTATGGCTGTGACTTCATGGGACGCTTATGCTATCATAAGTCCAGTTATATAAACAACTCATCTCCTTCACCGACATACACACACACACACATATATATATATATATATACACACACATATATATATATACATACATCTATCTATCCATATATATAAATATATATATACACACTTATATATATATATAAGCATACACACACTCACACACACACACACATACATATATATAGGAACGATCGACTTTCGTCAAATCGGACCGAGGGAACAATGTTTCCGTTGGTCTTTCCAATTGCTAATACTATCTATCGGTCGCAACTCCAGGTAGAAGGAGCAACGTGAAATAAAGTGTCTTGCTCTGGACATAACGCATCACCTGGTCCAGGAATCGAACTCACAACCTTACGATTGCGAATCCAATTCCCTAACCACTCAGCCACACGCCTTCACTATATATCGATATCATAATATTCAGATGCATAGTGTTCTACAACTGTTTCTATACTTAAAGTTGTTTCTTGATTGAACTTAAACAATTTTTACTGTTCTCTGGCTGTATTGGGCAACTTCCAGCAACTACATATCTAAAGTAAGAAGCGCGGGATTGCGTACGGTTTATACTTTTTTTATCCCATTAGTAAAATAAGTTGGATCTTTAAATAAATAATTGTTTCTACTTTAGGCACAAGGCCAGCAAATACCCAGTGCATAACTGGTACTTTATTTTATCGACCCCGTAGGCAAAGTCAACCTCGGCGGGATTTGAACTCAGATCGTAAAGGGACGTAACTATGCTGGAAAGCATGGCGTCCGACCCTCTACCGATACTGCCAATCCACCGCCTATGATCTTTAAATAAATAATTGTTTCTACTTTAGGCACAAGGCCAGCAATTATCCAGTGCATTACTGGTACTTTATTTTATCGACCCCTTTAAATAAATAATGAATGAGTATTATATAATTTATGTACTAAATTTCGTGGCTGTTCATTAAATATATTTTATTATTTATTTAAAGATTCTCTTCTTTAAAATTATCAAATGTCAACACTTCCGGTTAGCGATCGCTTAAATAAATATTCATATATTTCCGTCACTAATATTCTCCTAATACAGTTTATATATAATATCGTCTTTTTTAAAAAATGTATCATGGATTACATTACTGATTAAATAAGAGAGTGTAACACAGTCTTCGTTCAATTTCTGAGTATATTGTCAATTACGATTTTATTTGATGCATCATATCTACATGCATATATACTTGCGTAAAATATGAATATACACACTACACATACTAGAAGAAAACCACTCGAAAGGTGCTAGTTATTATAACGTTTCAAACCATATATATGTAATTACAAAAATACACGCTCAAAGATTAATCTTGTGCATACAGTTGAATAATTAATTAGATTTATATACTACAGTTCAACTCATTCGGCAATTATGCGTTTATTTGGCCAATAGTGTGATAATAGAGTGAGCCGTTGAAATGATCAAGCGTAAAAGTAAAATGTGGCTAGTGGTTACATAAATAGACTGACAGAAGAGACATAAAACAAATAATCAATCATTCAAAACTGCATCCTTTCATAGTATTGTTCTCAATTAACATTGATTTATATACAATTTATAATAGTATTTCTAGTAATATAGTTATTCCCATTCTTTCGAGAGAAAGAAAAACGTCGTACGATTTCAGGCTGCAACCACTTGTTAGATGGATGTTGAGTCAAATTATATTATTATAGCACGCGCACACACGTGGATTGGCAGCATCGGTAGAGGGTCGGACGCCATGATTTGCAGCATAGAGTTACGGCCCTTTGTGATCTGATTTGAAATTCTGCCGTTTCATCCTTACGCGGTCGATAAAATAAAGTACCAGTCACGCATTGTGGTCCTTTTAAACGACCCCCCCCCCAATCACTATTACTATTTATCTACTAAGCCAGTAATAGATACATTATTTCACTTCTTGTTGGATGGAACTGGACAAGTAGATTTTTGCTTGAACGTCAGATAAACTAACTGGTGAAATGAAACATCGCCTCTTTTATATGTTGGCTTCGAATCCCACTGAGGGCAAATTCTCCTAGGAGTTAGCTGGTATCGTGCCAACCACATTTATTCGTTGATGTGTTCCACGTCTCCCTTCACCACGTCATATACAATGTGTAAAAATGTATATACCGTACCCTCATCCGGCGCCACACAAGACACTTCGTAAAGTAATTCGTTTTCTTAAGGTGATATGTAATGGGACAGGGCTCAAAACCACACACACACACACACGCACATATATATATATATATATATATATATATATATATATATATATATATATTCAATGTGGTCAACCCTTCGTGGTAGGGTCCGTACCGTAGATAGAACTCAATGCAATCTGATCGCGAGTAATCCAGTGGAATCCATATATATATATAAATTTATAAATTTGAAGAATGGTCAGACAAAATTTATCTAATTTTTTTCTTCTTAGTCCGTAGAAATCAACTAGATAAATAATAATTTAAACGAAGGTAAGTTTAAAATGTAACTTTGAAGAAATAACAGATAAATGTTACCGATATTCCTTTATGACAAAATCAGATAAAATTTACCTAGTCTTTCATCTTAGTCCGTAGAAATTAACTAGATAAATGATCAATTAAATGGAGCTACGTCTAAAATGTAAGTATAGTATAATTAACATTTCATACACTTAACATGTATGCGCGACCTTAGGTTTCGGGTTCCATGTATGGCCACCACTCTATAGTGGAGGAGCCGTGTCGATACTGGCCTCTCATCGGACACCAGGACAAAACTACAAGAGAAACCGTTAGCTCCCGAAATATCTTTTTATCCTGTGGAGAGCTCTTTTTCAAGAACACGAGAAGCAATTCTGAATACAACGTACGCGTGTGTAATATGTGCGGGACTTAAGTTATATGTTAATCTGTGTGTATATGTATGTGTAATATACCCGTGACTTGAGTTATAAGCTAATTTAAAAAAAAATCTTTAAAAACCTTAAAGGAGTGCGTTACAAACGGAAATCATACTCTCGCCGTCCTTAAAGAATCAAGGGAGATAATTCTCAATAGGAAATATTTTCTCTTCGCTTTCTCATAATTAAAGCTGTACAGTCATGTTTGAACATAAATGTATGTGTTACTTAGTGACGAAGTTATTCTGCAAATATTTTAATCATATGTAAGAGCTTCCTAAAAATTAAAATCTGAACACTTAAAAGAATTCAAATAGTATCTTAGCTAGTATGTAATGTGATTTTGTAAGGCTTAAACCTCTTAAAATGTTAACGCATAATGAAGATTGTATAGTTAGGTTTGAATATAATTATTTGTGTGTTGCCCGGTGAGGATTGTATTTTGTAAAACTTAAAACATTTTATATAGCTTTAAATATAATCACTTTTATGTTAGCCCCCACTTGTATGTTAGCCTTTAAAATGCAGAGGAAGTGATAACAAAAGACCTAAATAAAAGAGATAGATCTGTAAGTAAAATAAATGGTGGGTTCACAAAATTCCAGAAAAAAACAGCAATTACAATTACAAGCGATTGATAGTACTGTGACGATATGCATAAAATACAAGGAGTTAAGTCTATAGTAGGCATATATACACATGTAAAAGCGTGCGAATACCTGTATATGTACACCTACATAAATGAAAAGCTACTTATGTTATACCAATGAATGCACAAATGCATGAATACGTAAGTGGTTGATGTAGTCTAAATAACAAGGAAAGAGCTCGTTTGTTATATGAGAACGGCACACTTTGTACTGGGGGAATATATTGAAAATAAAGTCAGACCATAGATACACGTCTACATATACATATGTGACCATAGAATGTGACCATAGAATGAATATCAGTCAATAGCTGATGGGAATTTAGGGGTTCCTTGTTGAGATGTTAAACCATGCTGACATCATACCCTTTCAGAAAGTTAAAGAACAAGAGGAAAGGAGTGTGGAGATGAGAAACATAGATAGAAGAAGAATAGACGCCAGTACCATTTTGGTACTTTATTTATCAACTTCGTATATATATATATATATATATATATATATATATATATGTATATATGTATATATATATATTATATATATATATATTGTTATACATACACACACGTATATATATATATATATATTTATTTATATATATATATATATATATATATGTGTGTGTGCATGTATGTATATATGTATTTATGTATGTTTGTATGTGTGTATGTATGTACGTATGTATGTACGTATGTTTGTGTGAGTGTGTATAAATATATATATTTATAGTTCGTGTGCGGGGTGTACATTTTGGATTTTACATCAAACAAATACCTGGAAATAAAGGCTATTCGTAACAAACTCCTTTGAGCTATAATTGTATATTTGGTGTTTCGTTAGTAAGATATCTAAACTATAACGGTCTCATTTACAATGTTTGGTGTTAGTGATATCATTTCCAGCTAAATGAATTCGTGACCAACAATAAAGCAAAGCTCTCCATTCACGCAGAATAATATATCCATTCACTGCTACGAAAGAATCTAGAACGCTAAAGAACTCTGTCAAGGAAAGCGCAGTATTACTTATCAACATGCTACAGCCAGTTTGTAGGATAAGAAAACATTAGACAATGCTTATTTGTATATAGTTACGTCTCTTCAAGTTTTCAGTTAAATGCTGCCGCTGTCAATTTTATCTTCTATCCTTGTGACAATAGAATGAATATCAGTCAAGAACTGAAGTCGACTTTAATGGAATATACATCCATGGGCTCTGAACAGTTGATGGGTTTTTAGAGATTCCTTGTTGAGATGTTAAACCAGGCTGACATCATACCCTTTAAAGGAAAGGAGCGTGGAGATGAGAAACACAGATAGAAGAAGAATAGACGCCAGTACCATTTTGGTACTTTATTTATCAACTTCGAAAAGATGAAAGGAAAAAATGAATTGGACGGAATTTGAACTTTGAGTGCAGAGAGCCGCAACATATTTGGCAAACCATTTATCCGCTTCTACTAATTTGCAACTTTGTAATTTGTAATATTTTGACTTTCACTATTTACTTATAGGGTTAAGAGACCTGCGATGCTGGAGAACGTCGCCCAATGTTTAACATGTTTGCATTAAGCTAAGAACTTCGTGTGGTACATATTTTAAAGACAATCCCATAAATGATTGGCACAGTTGCCCTTAGTAAAGACAGATACTTATATCAAACTTGTATAGCATTTCATATTTTTATTTGACATAAAGTCTTTTGAATATTTAATGTTGATATAAACACAAGCATATGTACACACACACACACACACACACACACACACACACACACACACACACACGTATCTATCTATCCGTTTATCTCTCTCTCTATATATATGTACACACGTACACTCACGAACACAGACACACGCACACGCACACACATAGATTTACATGGTTGCGGACGAGTGTTGTTTATCTTAGTTGTTACGTTGTAACTTCTTGAGGATAAGCAGGTCGTAGCGACCCAAACTACTTCATGTCAGTAACTTATCCCAGGTAGGTGATATTGAGTGATGGAGATCACATTTATCAAATAATTGTTTCTACTATTGGCACAAGGCCAGCAATTAACCAGTGCATTACTGGTACTTTATTTTATCGACCCCGTAAGGATGAAAGGCAAATTTGAACTCAGGATGGCAAGGACCGTAACTCTATGCGTCAAAGCATCGCGTCCGACCCTCTACCGATACTGCCAATCCACCGCCACTCATTTATCAACTAATGGTAGTTAAGACGGGATTAATTCACCTTAATTAATTATGGCGATCTAATCCCTTCTAAACTACCCAGCATAGTTACGTCCCTTTACGATCTGAGTTCAAATCCCGCCGAGGTTGACTTTGCCTTTCATCCTTACGGGGTCGATAAAATAAAGTACCAGTAATGCACTGGGTAATTGCTGGCCTTGTGCCTAAAGTAAAAACAATTATTTGATGTATATATATATAAAGGCGGTGGATTGGCAGTATCGGTAGAGGGTCGGACGCCATGCTTTGCAGCAAAGAGTTACGGCCCTTTATGATCTGAGTTCAAATACCGCCGAGGTTAACTTTGCCTTTCATCCTTACGGGGTCGAGAAAATAAAGTACCAGTAATGTACTGGCCTTGTGCCAAAAGTAGAAACAATTATTTGATGTATATATATATATATTTATACGTATATATATATATATATATATGTGTGTGTGTGTGTGTGTGTGTATACTGCCAAAAGAACGGGGACACGAAATTTATAAGATGTCTAAATGGAATAGGCATTGTGCGATTTCAACTGAAATAGCTAATGATATGAACGTGTCACGCCAGAATGTGACCGGATAAGGGGAAGCTTAGCAATTCACTCGAAGAAATGTAAGACGATACAGAACAACACGATAGAAATACGGAAATTAAAGAGAACTGAACAGAACCTGGCTAAGCGAATCAAGTTTCTTTCGACTGATATAATAATTGTTTCTACTTTTGGCACAAGGCCAGCAAATACCCAGTGTATTACTGGTGCTTTATTTTATCGACCCCGTAAGGATGAAAGGCAAAGTTAACCTCGACGGGATTTGAACTCAGACCGTAAAGGGACGTAACCATGCTGAAAAGCATGGCGTCCGACTCTACCGATACTGCCAATCCACCATACATTACAATAAGGCAACAAAATAACTTAAACATTAAAGTTATTACTGGAAAACGGTGTTACGAACGAGACATTATAGTGACAAAGATAGTACATGATATTAATCGTAGGGAAGAATATTGATACGACTATTGAGAACGAATACACAAGAAGGAGAGTAGAACAGTGTCTTGCCCTAACGGTGTAAGAAAAAAGGAGGAAGGAGGAAGTTAAAGGAGATATCGAGAGGATAAATATAGGCTGGATGTGATAGAGGGGAAGAGGTTTATGTGGGTGAAAGAGGAAGGAGAGAGAAGGGAACGAAGAAAGAATGAGAGACAAAGAGAAAGAAATATAGAGCGAGAGAATAAGAGAGAGGGATATGTATATAAATATACGAGAGAGAGAAAAGGGTATATATATATATATATATATATATATAAGATAGAGAGAGAGGGGGGGATATATATATATATAAGAGAGAGAGAGAGGGGGGATATATATAAGATAGAGAGAGAGGGAGTGAGAAATTACGTATAGGGCTATTGTCACGGTGAGGTAAACATCTTAGTAGTTTCAACAAAGGGTTGTGTGCGTTACCGTAAATGATTAATATTGCCAAAAGAAGGAATACGCAAACAAGTACGCAAGAGATCAACCAAAACATCATCTTTACGTATCAATCGTCACAATGAAATGGACACTGAGCGACTTCAACTCAACTACTAACAGTATCAAAGTTTCATCATAGGCTGGCAAACATGAAATAATTCTCCATTATCTGGCTGTATGTAAGATGATATTGAAAAACTTGGTAGACGTGCAGAAAGTAAACAGGGGTAAGGAATAGGACGTACCTGAGAGAATGAAATGTTTTTTTCGTCTAACCAGCTCTGCCAACCTCTAAAAACCCAAACGGGGACTACTATGAAAAAGGTGACCCAAAACCTTGGAGAAATGATGCAAAATGGGGAGATTTTACATAATGGTTTCTGACATAGGCACAAGGCCAGTAATTTAGGGGAGGGGAAGTCGATTAAATTGACTGCAGTGCGTGACTGGTACTTTACTTTATCGACCCCGTAAGGATAAAAGGCAAAGTTAACCTCGGCGGGATTTGAACTCATATCATAAAGGGCCGGAATTCTATGCTACGAAGTATGGCGTCTGACTCTCTACCGATACTGCCAGTCCATTGCCCTGAGTGGGGAGATTTTACATAATGAACGCTATACCCATTTTCACAAGAGAAGAACTTTCTCACCCACCCCAAAGTGGGTGGGAGATCACTCCGTCGGATGGAGAGAATTGACAGGTCTGTCAAGCAACAAAACAAATTAATATATAATTATATCGTATGTTGGTCTATTTTGGGCTACATTTTCCATTGCAATCTTTCTTATGGTACTACGGCGTGATTTGCTTGAAATTTGGCTGCTATTTCTACCCAGTAAAACTACGGCGAAAATTTCTTCCCTCTTAGTCTGGAAATAATCTTGGTTGTTGTTTTTTTAGTCACAGATTAGCTGTGATTAAATAAAACTAAAACATGAGGATTGGCGTTTTTGATGTGTCGATCCTGTTGTTTTGTATATCAGAAAGGTTTATTTACGACGGTAGCGTGTGATCTATGTGATATTTCACTCTTGGGAGATCATATATTAGTTGCTTGCTATTCATATTACTTTGCCAATAACAGACACCTTCTAGACCTCACCCCGCGCTTACTCTGAATTATATTTAGTATTTCATATCTTCAAGCATGTAGAAGTTTGAGTATGTTCATTACCACAGAGAGATTGTTCTTGCTAGTGTCGATGTTTGAACATATATAGGGATTGCGATGCAAGCAGAAACATATATGTTACATATATATGTTTCATCACGATGGAATCAATAAACATATATATATATGTTGGTATACTTTTGGAGGATTATGTTGCCAATAAAAACATATTCAGCCGTTAAGTTTTACATCAGATGTATTATTTATTAGGTAACAAATCTATTCCTCGGACGTAACTCAGATTATGATTATATATTAGAATAGAATAGTTAATGAAAGAGTTAAAATTGTTAGAACTCTTCTAGAAAGATAGAATAATATATGTGAGAAATAAAGATGTGGAAACAGAGCAAACCTTTGCACTTTTAACACGTATTTCCATATTTTGTGGTTTAGAAAACTTCTATCATGATAAAAGGAGTTGATACTGACAAACTACTATGTTTTGTTTTATTTGGTTTCTCTCTTATATTGTTTAACTTACTCAAACAATTTTAACTCTCTCTCTCTCCCTCTCTCTGTGTGTGTATATATATATATATATATATATATATATATATATATATATATATATATATATATATATATATATATATATATATAAGTAACGAAGGAAATGTGGTAAGGAACCAGGTGGACCATAACGCACCAAAGTACTCAATACTTAGGGTAGTAGAGTGGGTAATAGGAACCAGTAAGACCCCGACGGCTGAGCTCAGGCCGTTTCGACGGCTAAGTCTGAGTCCAGAATTAGCCGTCGAACGGCTTGAGCTCAGCCGTCGGGGTCTTACTGGTTCATATATATATAAGTATGTATACGTACATACATATATGTATACAGACGTACAGTAGTATGTGTATATATACATACATGCACACATATATATATGTACGCATGGATTCACCGAACATTTATTATAATGCTCGGTGTGTTTGTAAACAAACATCCCGAATTAAACTGTACAGTGTCTAGCAACCATCGTTGCTCATTTGTTCAACCCTGAAAAAGGAACGCTGTACTAGTTTCAAGATTATTAGCTATCGTCAGCAACGTATACCTTCCTGCCAGATGATTGAACGTCTGAAAGTATATACTTTCCTTATGCATATTAACGTCTGAGCAGCCTAATTTGCATGTCGAGTGAGTTAATCGATTTTTGCTAGACACTGTACGGCTTAATTCTGGATGTTTGTTTACAAACACACCGAGCATTATAATAAATGTTCGGTGAATCCATACGTACATATATATATATATGTGTGCTTGTATGTATATACATACTAATGTACGTCTGTATACATATATGTATGTATGTATACATACTTATATTTAAGTAACAGCCGTGCTAAGAGTGAGAAATAAAATTTCGTTTAATTTTTTTCGTTTATCGTTTTCGGTACCCCGGCCGATTAACTCACTCGATATGCAAATTAGGCTGCTCAGCCGTTAATATGCATAAGGAAAGTATATACTTTCAGACGTTCAATCATCTGGCAGGAAGGTATACGTTGCTGAATAGTTGTTGCCACACTGCACACAAGATACGCTCCATGGTGCCGATAAGCAAAATAAAACACCTTTTTGTTGAGCATCTCTTCTAGTTTCACGCAGGCACCATTTTTCCATCCATAATTCGAAGCAGTTGTGTCAAAGACCAAGCCCACCACAGACTCATCAACATTCCAATCTTTAACAAGATCAAATGATGCTTTGGCTTGGGTGGTTCCAGTGCCATAGGGAATTA